>RPOG01000082.1:600000-1047618 GCA_008086565.1 Thalassoma bifasciatum
ACACAATAAGTCACAGGTAACACAGCCATTACAGACACACCTTAGGCAAACAGTCAAATATTTGTGGCTAAGGTGAACATGCTCCGTCATGCTCGGTCCAGACTAGTAAGCTCAAAGTAAACGGAGAAACTAACATTTTCTCTGAATGTAGAAATATCCAGCTTTCGCTTAAACTCAAAGTTAAACGTTGTTACGTTGTGAGACGATACATTTCAGTCAGATTGATGCCTGTTTACTGTCGGCTGTCTGTGAGCAGGAAGAGCAGGTTCTCAGGTGTAGGTGTAAAAGATAGTCAACAAAACTACACTTTAAAAAAATACTTTCATTGAATGTATTAGTAAGACTAAGTTGCTAGAAATAGTTTCAACAGGACATGCCATGTATCTTTAACTCATGTTTGCTTCATTGTTCGCGGGTTTCTTCACTCACTTCAGACAAATGAAAGAAAACTCTCATTTCTTCTTTAACAGCTCTGAGTTTTATCTTTCTGACAACAATAAGCAGATAGGCTAAGATATAGACTGATTACCTCCAGAATTTCTTCCAGGCTTTCTTTGGTTAAACAGGAGTATTTCTTCAAAATGTTCTCCTTCTGCAGGATGTATCTGTCTCTGGCTGATTTCCAGTTTGGCTCCTCGAGGATCTGAAATATCGCGGCTCCGATCGAGAGGTAGAAAATAATACACGAAGTCAGAAATGGACCCGAATCAGCCATATTAAAGTCATAACTTTAGTGTTTAAGCGCTGAGGAGTTCATGTTCTCTCTGTGGGCTGTCTTTATCCTACCCACAGTGCTCTCTTCCTGGTCAAATACAATGGAAACACACTGCTTCCACTGAGGACTGATATCAGCTCCATTGTTCAAGGGTATCGATTATATCATCAATGATTTCAAAATTCTCAGATGAAATCAATTACTGTGATTCAGAAAATATGACATTTACACATCTTCTACATAAAGAGTGAACAATAAATCACAAAACTACAATGTCCATCAGTGAGTTACATTATCTGCATAAGGTAGTTATATTGATATTCAACAGGGGGCATCATGCCCCTGTAATGTAAATACTGGTTGTGAAAGTATATATACGCGTGCATGTGAATTGTTGTGTATTGGCGGTAACAGTTGCTCTTATCTTCCTGTGTTGAGCTTCCAGAAGGCGCAAGTTTAGTGAGTAAAGTTATCACACTGGGTGGATCCTTGCTGCTCAGCATGATAATGCATGGAAGGTGTTGTCCTCCTGCATCTGAACACTGAATGAAATTTGTCCTTGTGTCTATTCATCACATTTCTGATGGTAGTATGCTTCTGTTCAGTGTGGGAGTGAGCAATTTTTGTTCAGTAAATAAATGAAGGGAATCATAGTGCCAACCCTGTGTTCAACATATTGCCCATATCTCAGTTCCTTCAGACTTATGAGCAGGAAACCCCTATAACAGAAACAATGTTTTGGTTTGAAATGGTGGGAATATATGTTGTAACTCAAACAGGAAAACTTCCTCCATTTTTTGGTCAAAACCAGGAAGACTTTAATATCAGGCAAAGTTAAGGCAGAATCTGTTCAAGCTGGAGGAATGAAGAATAAAGACTTGTTAGATGCAGCAGTCTGGATATAAAAAAGAAAGAGTATAGGTGTGGAAAGGTGCTGCAGATAGTCCTAATAAAATTTAAAAGTTCCTCCACTTTTCCAACTTGTATTTGCACTGAAAGACATAGAAATAAGTGAAGGTCTTGTTGGCTCTCTTTTAGCCCAAATGAACCCTGTGACAAGCTGAAAGAAAAAGAAAAAATTGTGTATAAAGGTGGGAAGCCTTGAAAAATGTACCAAAATAAGTTTCTAAAAAATGCAGCAGTAGTAATTATCTAAATTTCCACCTGTCCATTCAAGCTTTCAGACATCTGACACAAACACAAAAGGCTGGTTACTTCTCGCTCAGTTTGGTGATAGGAGTGACAATAAGTCACAGAATGTATTTAGCTCTTGAGGTGTTGAGAAGGTGTTGACTCAACGTTGTGAACACCCCAAGTGAAGCTGTTGCAATTTTTTTGTATTTTCTGTTCTCTCTGACTCTGTCTCTCTCTCACACACTCTCGTTACTTCTAAACTAGTTCAAAGCCTCTGCCACTTTGGTTTGACCAATCCCTAAAATCAAAGAAGCACCACAGCTAACTCCTAAAATAACCCTTTGGAAACAAAACTGGTTGGTTTTTAGGATATGATTTACTGACAGATGTCCCAGCTGTAACAGATGCTTGAGGTGAGCAGTGCCTTCTGGGCATTCACTCTGATTTGAAGTAGAAAGGTCATCAGAGCAAGATGTAATGAGTTAGTGTGTGGGCAGTAAACACTTGATGCCATCTTTTAAAGAAAAAAAAAATTCTTTGAGGAATGCAAAGATACAGATAAATATTCACATACTTTGTGACTGGTGTAAATCAAATCTGCCACGCAAAATCAATGACCCCTCCCTGATTTACCCAGCAGTGACTTCAGTTTCAAGTAAATTAGCTACGTTGACAAGCAAACTTTGCTAATTGAGAGTTTTGATCTCGGTTATTAAATGAACAGTTAATCTTTTTTCCGTTGTTGACAACAGAAATATATATTCAACTGTTTAGGGCTGGGCAGTTAATTGCAGATTGGATCAAATAGCAACATGGCCTGCTGCAATTTTCAAATCGCAGGCAGTGCCATATTTCCTTCTTGTGTCAGAACACTAAATGAATATTTTTTTGGGGGGGGAGTAGATGTTTTATGTTCTACACCAGAGTTACTTGAAAATGTTCAGCCCAAGAGCCAAATTGTTGAATACTACCCTTGCAAGAGAAACAAACAAAGTGGAGAAAAGTGTCAGAAACGGCAAGAAGTAGCGATAAAAATAAGTGCAAGGTGGCAAAATAGTCAAAGAGCAGCAAAAATGGGTAAAAATGGGCAAAACTTTGAGAAAAAAAGAGGCCTGATATTTCTGTGTTAAAATGCCCTTTATTTATTAGTCTTATGTAATGTGCAATCATTCTGAGTCACTGAATTTTGGGTTTTCATATCTATAAGCCACAATCATCAACATTTAAAGAAATAAAGGCTTGCAACAATTCACTATGTAGGCCTATAAAGTTTCTATATAATATCACTTTCTGAAATGAGTGAGAAAACATATTTTTACGTTTCATAACTGTCTAATTTTTTAGATGTGTCTTTCCGCATAAAACAGAGAGTCTGTCGTGGATTAAAAAAAAAACAAAACATCCTGCCTTTCTCCCTCATGTGTGTTTGTCTTATTCAAAACAAAAATTAATTATTAAAAAGATCATCCCCTTCAAGATCTCAGTTGTTACATAAGATGGGTAACCTAAAAAACAGTGGCACAATAAATCGCAATTGCAATATAGGAAACATGATTGTAGTAAGATTATTTTTGGAAATCGTTCAACCCTACGACAGTTGATGCTCCTGGATTTCCACAGAGCAGCGCCCCCGTGTGGAGGCACTGGTGAAATATGAAGATTCAGTGCAGCACATTTGGCTCCTTGATAAGAGGTAGTTGCTGCAACTTCACTGTTATCAGCCTGTGTGACTGGCCTCTGGTCGACTGACACCGTGTTGGCAGAAATTGGACAAAAGCTTAATCTTTGACCACACATTCCTCTGTTATCAGAGCCTTTACACCAAAACTCAAAATGCTTAACACACAACGAGACACCTGCACTTCCTTATCACTCAGGTGGCATCTTTTAGGCTGATCAAGGGCAATGATATCATCATAGGTTGTCTGGGGCAACTGTATTTAAGCTAAAGCAGTTTTCACGAATTTATACAAAAGTGATAAATTACACTAGCACTGACTCACCTGTGCAGGTACAAGGAATGCATTGGCTTGAAAAACTTTCATGTATGATTCTCATTTTTTACAGAGTGAAACAGGATATTATTGTTGATTTTTTTTTTTTAAATATTCTCGAGTATTCTTGGAGGGTTTTTCTGAAGTAACGCTTCACCCTCTGATCTCCACCCAACTCGACTTTTAGTGCTTCGTCATTGCTGCGACACCGCCTCTCTGTCTGAAACCTGATCGATAGTCTACAACTTGTTCTGAAGGGAAACGCCGGAATTATGGTACCTAAAGGTGGAGGAAACACACGGAGGAGACGTGTGCCTGCTCAGGTAAGACTCGCCCTCTCTCACACACACACCAGTGTTTACATTGCACACCTTTTCTGTGACGAGCTTTTACATTTCTAGTTTGCTCTCAGTGGCGGCGACGGCGTCAGTTCGCTGAGAGTTCACTGCACCGTATTAGAGGGATTAAACCAGAAGAGGTCAGGGATGTTTATGCTGCTAGCCTACATTTAAAACTAGAAACACGCCACCAAAATCCGTAGAAGCTGTGAATAAGAACCGAAATGTCAAGTGGTGTCTGCACAAGGTTTATTATTTCCGTCAGTAGCAGAAAGACACAGCTGGGCCTCAAATACCTGACAGGAGAAAAATATCTTCCCTAATCATCCCATGACACAAAAGAATAAAGTCAAACCTGAGCTAAGAAAATTCCTAGAAAACATAATAAGTCTGTTTGATATGGTAATTTAAGAGGGGGAATACTGTATGAAAGCATGTGGTCATTGAATTTACTCGGGTTATATAACCTGTTCATTACATTTTATTAGGGATGCTAGAATAATGCTTCATTATCCCCATTCATACAATGTTATGTTTAAGGTCAGTCGTTAATGTCAGAGCTAAGACTTACTCTTGATATTTTTTTAAGTTTGGTTCTTTTCCAAGTTGCCCACTAAACATCTAATTTTTAATGCACATTGTTCTCTTTAACTGATTTATGAAGTACTATTCTGTGTCTTATCACGTAAAAGAGTAAGAAAATCACTGAACTGACTTTCTTTTTTATTCACTCCTTCTGACCCAATCACACCTTTGGGGATTGTTCATGCAACCTGCTGTGATCTTCTACGCTGACTCAATGTGAGTATTAAAAATTATTTATGTTACAGAAAAGCATTAATTGATGGTTTAAACCATAGTGTTCATGGTATATTTTGATGGTGTTGCACTGTTTTGCACACAATAAAACAGGGTAAATATTTTTCATCATCAACATTCTGGCCCTTTTAGTGCACTGCATTATAACTTGTATGTGGTAAAGTGTAACTATACCGTGAAATTTAGGTGAAACTATGATCATTAAAGAACTGTCCTCAGCAGAAGAGGAGAATTTCATTTCTATTTGTGCACCGTGAAGTCAGGTCTCATCACTCTTTGCAGACACTGTTAAATATTAATTTCTCTTGCTTCTTCATGAGGCTTTTGGCCTGGGATCTCACAGCAGAACCCCTCTAACTCCCCTGCATGTTTGAATAAGCTCTCTGTCTACCTCATTCTGTAAAAAAAAGCAGAAACTTGTGATATAATGCTGTTCTGCTATAAGATATGATGAAATTAATGCATGAATGCCTCTTGTATGAATACTCATCATCCTGTAGATCTCAATTCTGGAAGGAGAGAAGGAAATTGATGGCAGTGGGTCTGCTTGAATCCATGTCAGACATGTTTTGGGAGGGGTAGTGCGACTGTGTCACCATCAGGGATGTCAACGCAAACACATCTTTATCTCTCGTGACCACATGCTCCCTACTTGCATTACTGCTCTGTGTTAGGAAGATTAGTGTTGGTGGGGATTCCCTCTCTTACAGCAAACGATTAAAGTTGAACTTGTGACTTGATCTTTTACAATCAGTATATTTAATCCCAAAACTTAAATTAATGAAACTACACCCAGTATAGTGGTTATTGCTGGGTAGTACTACAGATGCACAGTGTTTAAGTAAAGGGTCAGTAGAAAGATAATGCACAAACAGCCAAACAATGCACTGTTTTAATTAAGTTTTTTTTAGGAGCAACATGAAAGCAGTTGTTTCTACAGTCCTGTAACATTGACTGTGAAGTTTATTTTGCAGCATGCATGTGACAAACTGCTACATTTGCCATCTCTCCACCAGGTGGCAGTGTACACTAAGAAAGCAAAGCCTCTTACAGACGCAGCAGATGATCAAACTCAGTGCAGCATGTACTTAGGTGGCCTAGAATGTCCACCACAATCTGTCCAAAGCACTGTGAGCTCCAGGGCTTATACAGGGTGTTTTAAAGAGATCTCACATGACATCCTGGTGCATGCATATTAATGCAAGCATTATGCAAAATGATTCATTGCTTTGCATAGTGTCTGGATGCAAATGTTAATTGCAGTTTTAGCAGCTGCAGGAAACCCATGACTGTTTTTCCTACTAAGATTTGTTTTCCCAAGATCTGTTTTCATAAAGCTGCAGATGAAACTAACATCACAATGTCCACGTTATGCGTTATCAAAGCTCTTAAGTCGAACTTTATAAATAGTTTTATTTACGGAACAATAAAGTCAGGCAACATGTCTGCTGGCAAAAAGAAGCAAGTCCATGGAACAATCCAGGTTCATAAATTCTTCAAAGCATAATGGCGCAGTATGAATATTGATGCACTGTTACCATCTATCCTGTCAGTGCTCTGGAGAGCTCAGCTTCTGAGCACAAATAAACCCCAGCAAACACTGCCACCATCACATGCACACTGCACGCAAAATTCATATTTAAAGCCTTTTTTCCAAGCTACACAAGTTGTTTTACATAAGATCCTGGCGGGAAGGCAGCGTGTTGTGTGATGCGTACCCAGATGCAGTGCTGAAAGTCGCAGAGAGATGAATTGGGTGGAAGTGGTATGGGACATTATGTAATCCCTGAGTGATGGAGCCAGAGAGGGATAAAGATGTTCCAAACAAACATAACCCCCCTGCACTCAGCTGGAGTAATGCACTGCTGCAGCGTGTGTGCGTGCTTGCCCGCGCTTTTCAACAAATGAGGAGGAGAAAAAAAACAGAAAGTGTGCATCAGTGTTTTTGGGTGTGTCTGCTGTGTGAGTGGCTCCTCTATGACTCTGTGGTTCCAGTCTGTCACAATCTCAGGGGACTGTGAGTCTACGAGTGCTGCTGCTCATCTTCTCCTCCCCTCTCTATTTTGTCTCTCCTCCCTCTCCTGGGTCCAGCCCAACACCTGCTCCTTGGGCAGGGCAGGGTTCCTAAGCAACTGATGGAAACACAAGTAGTTCAGGAAGCCTTTGTTTGTCTCCCTCTCTCATCCTCTGTTACATCCTAGACATGCTGATTTTATCCCAAACTGAACTCAAAATGGAAATGATCTGTATCAGAAAGTACTGAAAATTCTGTTTGTACCTGACTGGGAGTTGTCCTATTACTGTAAATGTTTAACACCCCCAACATGTGTGCTGTAGTGCTGCTTGTGTCTTCACTGATCAAAGTCTAAGGGAAAAAAACATAGTTATCGACTGTTTCCGCGGCTGTGAGAATGCTCTGTTTCTAGAGTGTGCCGTGCCTTGGTCTTGGTAACACCTGATTTGGAGTCTAGCTTTAGGGAACCACTTTTGCTTTGGTAAGTCTATTTTTTCAGCGAAAATAATATGATATAATATGGGTGGACAAGCTGCATGAAGTTGCCTCTGTGAGACAAAGGTGGTGGTTCCTCTACTCCCGTGTGGCTGAGAGAATAATGAACCCCTTTACGTCCCCCCTCTGCTGCCTATGAGCCGTATGGCCCTAATGGGGTCAGGCAGATGGGTGGGGACCATACTTGACTCTATTAAGACAGCATGTGTGTATGTGTTGTGTATGTTATCAGAAGCACATGTTTGTGCGAGATTGTTTGAAATATTTAAGATAAGATGTTCAAGAGTGGGTCTGGTGTTGGATTTTAAATGTTTGGTTTTCACCTCATACAAACTGGAAACTGCTTCTTTTAATTTATTCCTGACTGGCTCCACTTTGAAGTCCTAACTCCTCTCATACTGTGCACTTGAATGCACCACGTTGGTGCTTGAAAAGACCGGGTAACCGTGTGAGGAGTGTAGCTGTCGCCTCTTTGCCGCCCTCCTGTTTCTGGACATTGTACTGTGTTAATGATTGCACCCTTTGACCCGCCTGACTCTGTCTGTTGGTGGATTTTGGAATGAGGCCATTGTGCCAAATAGTGACGAGACATGATTTCAAATTGAAAACATAAACGCTGACACTTGAATGCAAAAATACGTTCGTCAACACATAGAAATTATTTTTATTCTGTCATTGCAAAGAGGTTGTCTCCCTGTCCTCCACCTCGACATGAGGTTGTGAGGCGTGCTCGCATTTCTCAGTTGGTCAACTCAAGTCCGAGCCTCGTTGTGAGACTCCACCCATTTACGAGCATCGGACACCTTCAGCAGCACAACAAAGCATGTGTCGCTCCGCAACATTGTTTCTCCTCTGAACGTGCGGAATATAGGATTTTTCCGGATTTTATGCTGGTTTCTTCCCCATTGATGAAAATCCTAGAGTAGGTAAGCCATATATAAGATTTATGTGCCTCGCGCGCTGGGGATGAGTTTGTGTTTATTTGTTTTGTTGTACATTCGGCGCCATTTTCATACACAGTGATTTGTTTAAATACCCTGGCACGCTGGACCGACATAGGCTGTAACTGTTTTAGGTTTGGATAAAAAGTTAGAATTTTCACACAATTTGAGCGATGTTTTCATTCGGTTTTAAACCTTAATTGGCTTAAGAAAATTAGAAAATAACAGATTTTCTCTATTTTCCCATTGAAACAGCCCAGTAGCAGTGTTACTCATCCCCATAAATCAAAAGTGGTTCGTGTGGCAGCGATGTGCTCGCTACATGTGGGAGTTGTTTTTGTCAGAATGAATGGGCATGTTCAGCGTTTGTCTGCACAAAGAGGGAGCGCATTAACGAATCACGTTTTATTCAAACAAACATATTTGTTCGTGTGTACATTTCTTTTCGAAGGGATTTATTTGTAAATGTTATTTAAAGAATGATTAGGGGAAATCGTTATGTTATGGCTCATGTTACTGGGAAGCACCATATGGAGGTTTTCAAATATATATTTTTGCAATAAGTAAAAAAAATTGTACATTTCTTTTCAAAATAACTGAAGGTGACATTACAGGCAATCTCCCTTTTGACTGCCCATATATGAAACAGCTACTGCTCCTGATGATGCACTTGTTTCTCATGTGAGGATGTTCTGGATCCTCTGGATCCTCTATCTAAGATTATGTCTGCTCAGATGTACAGATGTTGTTTTTTTCGTGACGGACATGGCATTGCTCGAGGATTCATTTTCTGCTTGACATGGCTTGCCTTTACCCTCAAGAGGAAAGCATGGGTTAAAAATATCCATCCTCACTAGAGGGTAGCATATGTGAATGTGTGACCATGTGCACACTCCGGCTAAAAGAAACTCATCCAATAAGCCTCATCTCCACCGATGATAGCTTTGGATATATATTTAAATATAGTCAGATAATCTTTTATGGAGCACTGCAGATGTGACGTAGGGAGGACGAGAGGCAGAGGCAGCATTAAAGCAGCGGGACTGCCAAGTGCTTACATGAGCAGCAGAGGTAAACACAAAGGTTACAATATGGTGAGACCCGGGTGCTCAGGGTCTTCTGTAGTACAGCTGAATCAGCAGTGTTGTCAACACAGAGCAGTTGAAGTAATGCTGAAGGATGTTTTGGGTTCTGCTGTGTGAGAGTGAGGTCAACAGGGTCCCAGAAGAGCTTGCTGGTGTTAATCCTCTTTTGGGAGTTATGATGCATTCGTGCAGTTAGACTACTACTCTGTTGTGTGAGCGCTACTAAACAGGGAGCTGACTCTACACACTGTAAACACTTCCATGCCCCTTTCTTTGTGAATGAGGGAGTCTGTGGAGTTGACTTACTTAAAAACAGACAAACAATTCAGCTGTGACACAGTCTTCATACTAAAAATGACTGTATCAAACAAAAGAATTGTTCCATTCCAATCAATTTAAACAAATTCAGCATATTCTTTATGAATTATACCAGCTCCTTGCTTCTTTCTTGTGTCTAATATAGAAAGAACACTCCTGTCTACATGTTAGCTACTTGTCCTGGTGCACCACTCTTTCAGTGACTGATGGGATGCTGAAAAGGCTTTAGAATAGCTTTTAGGGAAACCGCAGTAAATCAATCGAGCTACTCCATCCTTTTCCCATGTTGGTTCATGTTACAGCATCGGGTTTGCGCACCATCTGTGCGTATTGATTAGTTTAGGAGAGAAGTTTGGGTAGGTTTACCCAGAGGACAGGAGTGAAATAAACCTCTGTAGCTCCATCAATTTCTATTAAGTTTACCAAGGAAAGAAAATCACAGAGCTTCATTCTTAGTTTTATCATGTTCTGTGTTCCATTACTTAACTGGATCATTTAGTGAGAAAAATAGGCTCTGTAGCTGTAGTACAACTTAGAATTAGCCCGTTAGTATATCCACCACTTGAAAAAAGGATTTTTTTCAAACGAATTATGAAATCATTTCTTTCACTGCTTCCTTCATGTGAGGATTTGCCGCTCTTTGTCTTTTGTGACTATAAATAGCGTGTGTGGTTTTGGATGGTTTGATTTTGCGGAGAAGGCAACCTTAAGATGTCCCCTCAAGTTCTTTGAAACTACGGGACATTTTTTTTCTAATCCTCTGAATGATTGATTTGTTAACTCTGAAAGTATTCAGCAGTTTAATTTATGATGAAAATGTCCTGTTTACCCCCCCCCCCCCCCCCCCCCCCCCCCCCCCCCCCCCCCCCCCCCCCCACACACACACACAGTATGATAACTGAAGGTATCCATCATTCACAGTTTCTCTTCCATTGATGATCATGATGATGCTGTGGAGTCTTTTTTGCACCAGCAGAACATCCAAATAGTTCTGTGAGGCACGTGTTAGCGTGTACGTTGGCATGTGTGTCTGTGTTTACTTAGGGAGGTTAATAGGAGCCGCCATGTGGCCAGAGGACTGATATCTTGGCCTTCGGTTCATTTCTGTTGACTTTCAGCCAGGTAGGCGGGGCTCCACATAAAACCATGAATCAGCACAGCTGATCGCCACTGTGCTTCTGCCAGCTTTCCTCTCCCTCCCACACACACAGAGGCACGCACATCCAACTGATAGACTGAGGGAGAGAATCGGAGCCGAGGGAGACAGTGAGATAGATACTGTAGGCAGGTAGATAGATGGAGATAATCTCACTTGGTCACTTGGGGGCTGATTAACTCTAAACTCCTTCTAATTCCTTAAGCCTACTCTCAGTACCCAGGAAACATGCTTTCTTCTCGTCCTACTATTCCTACATGGTACTGTTATCTGGAATCTTGTATAGCGTGATTCCAGTGATGGTGATGAAAAGGCTCCTAAGAATAAAACCTCTCTCTTATGTCTCATGCTGTCAGTTGGGAAATGTGTGAAGTTGCTGCTGTGCACATTCTAATGCACATGTGCATATGCGTGTTGTGTGCAGTGAACAGAAATAGATATGAGCTCGTCTGTAAAGTCTAACTAATGAGTCCCTGCATCCTGAGCACACATAGCTATTTATATACTTTACCTCCTCCTCCTCTGCAAGCTCCTTCCCATTCCAGCCTTCCTGTCTTATTTCATCACACAGAGAGACACCTGCTCGCACGCACCTCAGCATCACCGGAAATACAACAAAGGTGCTGATGTCTAGACGAGCCAAGGAGTCAGATTAACAAGGAAACAAAGTGCACTTTAGGGTTTGTTGCAAATAAGTCTTACAGTTACTCTGATGACAAACTTTTCAGGGGCTGGTTGTAAACATGATGTTTCCGATGCTTTTATTCTGAGGCAAAACTTCTCAGTTCAATCAAAAGGAAGAAAATTCTAATTAAATTCTCCAATTCATATTCAAAATTCCTTCATCCTAGAGCATTAAATCACATTTAAAACCACATTGACTTTAAATCAGATCCTTATTCAACTCAGACCTATGAGTTTGCACCTGATCCAGCCTCTCCTTGCTAGAGGGTGGCCTACTTCATCTATAATTTAGCTCATTAGAGACACTAATTATGTAGGATTGAGGGCACCATTCCTTCTTTTTCTACAGCACAGCAATATTTCATCTCATTATCGCCACAGTAGAAACAGAAGTACACCACACGTTATGAGAGATTGATGCTGTATTGGGGAGAGCCTGTGGTGTGGCCGCCGTTATCTCAATCAGTCATGATGCGGGTCGCTCCTGCTCAGCTGGCCGATAGCAGAGATGTTAGAGAGGCGACACAAAATGGAGGAGGCAGCAGACACAAGCTCAGCTGGTCCATTAGCAGCATGTCTGTTTCCTGACAATCACAATTGAGATGACAGAGCATTAAAAGACCCAGAAGAGCCCGTGAGCAATGATGCATGCGTGTGCGTGTGTGTGTGTGTGCATGTGTGCTTGTGTGTGTGTGGTGACCTAGGGAATACGCCTATGGGGGGTCTTGTGGGGGGAAGGGTAGGCAGGATTAGTCATAGTGTGCGGCACAGTTATTGGTCACTGGACACAAACAATGGGAGGGCTAAAGAGGATTTTGTCTGTGTGCGTACCCCCCCTCTCCCCTCCCTTCCTCCTCCTCCTCCTCTCCTGCTGTCCCACAGTACCAGTAGGAAGTGTATGGTATAGTGAGCCAGGCTGCACCCTTTGGGGCGGCTAGTACATCTGGAAGATTGGCCTGGCTGCCTGTCTGCCTGTCTAGCATCTCCCCTCCCCCCACCCTTCACAGGACAGGGTGCGACTTAAACTACATAACGAAGAGACAAACACAGCCACATTAGTCACCAATTAGACAGGGCCCGCTCCAGACTGGACGCAAAGGAGTCAAATTGCAATCAATTTCTGTGTCCGATGAAAGCTGGTGTGGACGATGAGTCTTGGTTCAGGGGAGGTTGTGCTGTGATTGTGTAATTCCTGTGGTGTATTTCAGTCAGTTGTGTGATTTAATCAGCTGGTTAGAAGTTTCTAAATATATCGGATCTGTGTCCTCTCGCTGCTCCTGCTGCCACACCAGGGAATCAAAGCTGGGCTCATTACTCTCCAAAGCCTCTGTGCTGTAAATGTAACTCACATCAGGCTATGATGTGCACTTTTGACTCTCTGACAGCATAATAAAGAGATCCTGTGATTTATGTGCCTTAATAACAGTGCAGTTTTATGTCTGTTTTACTTTCTTACATGAACTTCTATCATTACTCTCTTCCTTTCTTTGACTTTACATTTTGTGTAAAAGTAGGCAGTGATAAAAAATACTTTTATCTGTATGGATTGTAGTGATAAACTCTGCAACACAGACCGAGTTTATGTCAAGTATTTTTAAAAAATGTGTACCTGATCGGAATAAAAGTGATTCTTTTAGTCTTTTCTTAACCCTTTAAGGCATACTATTGTGCAAGACTGCCAGGACACTGTCACATTTTCACATAATTTTGTGCAATTTTTAGAAGAATTTTTATTTGTCTTAAAATAATAAAACCCCTATAACCCAAGTTTTAATGATATGGATTGACTTATGTTTTACTGACTACAATCAATTGCTTAAAAAGTACAATAAACCTAAAAATATTAATTAACACTAATTTCAAAATATTTCAAAATATTTCAAAATACAGAAATTGCATAGCTGTATTCCTCACATTTGTAAAAGTAAAAAAGTTGCCTAATATCCTTTGGAGCCGATCGAAAATTTATTTGGAGTCCATACATAACTTAACCTTTGATATATTGTCAATTCTGTTATCTGTAAAATAAAATAAAGACGCATTGATAACAGTGAAAACAAAATGAATATGAAAACGAGCTATTTATAACAGTGCAGTCAAATGTTGTATGCCAGATACTTATGAACACACACATTAGATGTACAAAACCATGGTCATCCACCAGAAGTGCATTTGAAAAGAAAAGGGAAATCGTTTTTACTGAGCTGAAACTTCTGAATAGAGGAACACAAACGACAATGTGATGACGTTTATTTCAATGTAGGAAGTACCGCAAAGTGTAATGGTCTCGATTACAAAGATTTATGTCATCTACACTTTATCGTGTCATTTTAAAAACCATCACTCTGACCAAAAAGCACTCTGAGATGTGTTTAATGTATGAAACTGTCGTTTGATTACCCAGATTTCATTAGCAAAAATTATGATCAATCTATCCTATCTGGTTTCAAATCCTCCTTCAGACGAAAATGAAAAAAACAAATTGTTGTGCCCACTCTGTGCTGGGCTCCAAAGGGTTACATTAAGTTACGACAAAAACATCAGACACATAAGATCAAATCTTGCAACTTATTATGCCATGGATGAATTGATTGATATGCCAGAAATTGATTAGTATGAGTTACGCTAGCATCAACCAACCCCAAAATACTTATTCTGGTTTGAACATTTTATACTGAGTAGAAAATGAAAAACTGATGAAGAAACTGTATTTAATTGACAAGACCAAAAAAAGTGTTCCTTCCATCTAAGTAATTCAAATACACAAAAAATTAGATTTCCTCATTATTTTACGCCACACTGTGGAATAGTCCTCCTCCAGGATCATAGCTCTACCTGCAGTGACCAAACCCAGCAAGAAATATTCAGATCTTTGATTGTTGCACCGCATCATGGTATATCATCTCACTGCATCACTCAGTCTTAGTGCCTTAGCTGACCCTTGCAGGATGGGCGTGGGTGACATGAAGAGCAGAGGCATGCTTGCTGAAGATGATCCAGAGCAGGCGGTGCCAATATGAAGCTTCAGTACAGAATGCCTCCTTTGTCTCTGGGGGATTTAATGAGTCTGTGGTAGTCAGTGGCGTAAGCTCGCCCTCAGAGCTCCATGTAGACACAGACACTCTGCAACAAGGAAGCCTATTGTGTGATGAGGTGATGTTTGTGTATGTGTGAGTTAAATATGTGTGTTTATAATCTGTGGATGGCAGTTAGCTTCATGTTTTATAGAATCAGGCTCATTTATGCTGAACACAAATACATTTGAGCAGCAATGTTTACAGCTCATTTTGAAGCTCTTGGTTCAACAATATATATATAATACTTTGTGAGAATAATAACATTTTGATTCAATATAAACTTTTTAAAATTGTGTTCTAGCCAGGAAAAAGTGAAATCATTCAAAAATATTGCAAAAAATTTCCCGTCAGACTATTCCCTTTACCTCTTTGATTCAGCTGTTTTCGGTTTACCATCCTCCTGCACACAAGCTGTTAGGTGACAAACTACAGTATTCGCTGCTTGTTGTGTCATTTAAGTGCAGTCCCTGTGATACATTTGCTCGTCATTCACAGCAAAGTCAAGTGTAACGTTTCCTGCCCACACTCTACTGCTCCTAATCTTGTTTGTTGTGTTCCAAGTATAGCCGTGCTGTGCACCGTCACACCGTGCAGCGCTGTGACCTTTCTCCATCCCTGACTCTTGTCTGTTCTCCTTCCCAGTGGCTACCATGACAACAGAGGCGAGTGCGGTGAGCGAGGCAGACACTGAGGGCAAGCAGAAGGCCAGCAGCACCGAGCCAGAGCCTGAACCTGAACCAGAGAACAAGCAGAAACCAGAGGCGGCAGCACACGAGTCGGAAGGGGAGTCTTCGAGCAAGAAGGCCCAGGACCAGGCCTCTGAGCCTGGGCCTGCAGAAGTAGCTACCTCCCCTGAGGAGGAACAGCTGAAGCCCCGCACCCGGACCTCCGCTGGCAAAGGACTGTCTCGTCTCTTCTCCTCTTTCCTCAAACGCCGCTCACAGTGCTCTGAAGGAGAAGGGTTTGAGGCAGAGAAAGCGAAGGAGGAAAAAGCAGACAAAGAGGAAAAAGCTGACAAGGCAGAGGAAGAGAAAAAGGAAGATGTAAAAAGTGAAGAGAAGGAGGCTAAAGTAGAGGAGGAGAAACCAGAAGTGAAAGAGGCAGAAAAAGAAAAAGTAGAACAAAAAGAGGAGAAGCAGATCGAGGAGGAAAAAGTTGAGAAGAAGGGCAATAAAAAGAAAAAGAAAGAAGCAAAGAAGAAAGTAGAAAAGAAGGATGAGGAGAAAGTGAAACAGGAGGTGGAGAAAAAGGAAGATGTAAAGGAGACTAAGGAGGAGCAAAAAGAGGATGATAAAGCCGAACAAATAGTAGAAAAGGAAGAAGAAAAAACAGAGACGAAAAAAGAAGAAGAAAAAGAAAAAGAGGAGGCTGCTGAAGTAAAAGAAAAGGAAGAAGAAGCTGAGAAGAAAGAAAGTAAAGAGGGGGAGCAGACTGACAAAAAGGCTGCAAAGAGGAAAGAAAAAGAAGAAAAACTAAAGAAGAAGGAGGAGGAAAAAGCAAAGAGAAAGGCAGAAGAAGAAGAAAAGCAGAAAAAGAAAGAAGAAGAGAAAACAAAGAAAAAGGAGGAAGAAAAGGCAAGAGAGGCCGAAAAAGCAAAGAAAAAAGAAGAGGAAAAAGCGAAGGAAGCTGAGAAAGCCAAGAAAAAAGAAGAGGAAAAGGCCAAAAAGAAGGAGGAGGAGAAAGCAAAGGAGGAAGAAAAAGCAAAAAAGAAAGAAGAGGAGAAGGCAAAAGAGGAGTCTAAAAAGAAAGACGAGGAAAAAGCAAAAGAGGAATTGAAGAAGAAAGAGGAGGAAAAGACAGAAGAAAAACAGAAGAAGGAGGAAGAAAAAGGGAAGAAAAAAGAGAAAGGGAAGAATAAGGGAAAGAAGGAGGGGAAAGGTCAAAGTGGGGAGCAGGTGAAAGCGCCGATTGCTGCTCCTGAGCCTGAACTTAAAACTGAGCCAGAAGTTGAACAGGCTCCAGATCAGCGCTCGACAAGCAGCGCAGAGGTGAGTGTGAATCACTAACAAATTCATGTCTCTGGTTGTAAATCTACACTTGAGCTTTCCACAACATCTCAGCCTACCTCCAGCTGACCTAGCTTAGCTTAGCATCAAGTCTACACATCAGAAGAAACAGCAGCGTTCATTTGTCTTGAGGTATCACAATACACCTTCAACAACCTCGAAGCTCTTTGATTGACACTTGATAACTTGTGTCTCTAATCTGCACAAAATCTCATTTGTAAAGACAACAAATAATAGTTTCTCAAGGGATTATTTGCCCGACTATTTCTTTGGTCTGGTGCAGGGAGTTCCCACAGTCTCGGCTGGTTGCCAATGTGATAACAAGATTTTAGGATATATCCGCTTCAGGCCAAGAAATAGTCACGCACACTCAGTGTAACCTGCAAAGAAAAACACAGCCCGCTAAAGAAAACTCAACCTCCAATTCTTGCACATTGGTTTTCTGCAGTTAAACTTGTTTATGCCAAACTGAGCTAACTGTCAGTTCGCTGTAGACACAGATTTACAATAGAGATGATCAGATTTCTTTAAATAAACAATCAATCATGAGAGATTGAAAGATTCAAATAAGGATCTCAAACGCTGCAGCACACAAAGGTCAGACACAGTTGTCCAGTCTATAAATTCATGCTGCAGATATGAGTGTAGTAGAGGAACACGATTTTTCCTTGTAATTAATTTTTTATGATGTGGACAGCTTGCTCAGCGAAAGTAACCCTGCTGGTTTGAACTGAAAGCTTGGTCTGAAATAAAAGACTTTGTATTTCTCTGAACTACAGTTAACATCAATATAAGTACACACATTTGTTCACTTCGATCTGAATTCATTAAAATGCTTTCATCAGCTTATAAAGTGTATTGTGTTCCTCCTCATTCTTTTCATCTGTTTCTGACATACTTTGTAAACCTTATGTTGACTCCAGCAGCCGGCTCAAGAGGAACACAAGAACGAAGCTGGAATAAAGAAAGAGCCCGAAGCAGTGGCAGAAGAGAAAGAGAAGGACGCAGAAAACAAGGAGGAAGAACCAGCTGAAGAGAAGGAAGAAGCCAAGGGAGAGGAGAAGGCCAAGGAGGTAGCAAAGAAGGAAAAGCCTGCAAAGGACAAGAAGACAGAGAAGAAAGCAGAGGAGGCGAAAGGCTCCAAACGTCAGAAAACCATGCAGTGCAAAGTCACATTACTGGATGACACTCAGTTTGAGTGCGAGCTGGATGTAAGAGACCTAACACATGACCTGATGTAATGACTATCACCTCTGTAAAAGATTTCCATGCATGGACTCATTTTACATTGCTGTCTGTTTGTCCTCTCTTTGTGCAGAAACACGCTAAAGGCCAGGAGCTTCTTACAAAGGTGTATGACCATGTCAACCTGCTGGAGAAGGACTACTTTGGCCTCGCCAACTGGGAAAACCCAACAAGCAAAGTGAGCACTTTTGTAATTCCTCTGCAAATGCAAAATAAGATATTTCAATAGTGCCTGGTGTAACTATTTTTATAAACTTTTTTCCTGCAGACATGGTTGGAAGCCACCAAAGAGATCAGGAAACAGGTTCCAGGTGCTGTTTATGAGTTTACATTCAATGTGAAGTTCTACCCTCCTGATCCAGCACAGCTTACTGAGGACCTGACAAGGTGAATGTTTTAAAGGAAGTTTCTGAAATACACACTATAGTAGGTGAGCTGAAGAGGAACCATAATAACATGCTAGGTTTATCTTCATGGGTTTCACTTTATCGTTCATGGGCGAAGAACGCGTACTCAACCTCCAACTTATACATATTTGCTGATATTTTTCCTCTTCATCTCTTTAGGTACTTTCTCTGCCTCCAGTTGAGGAAAGACATCATGCGGGGCGTGCTTCCCTGTTCCTTCGTCACACTGTCCCTTCTGGGCTCATACACGGCTCAGTCAGAGCTCGGGGAGTACGACCCAGAGACACATGGAACAGACTACGTTAAGGAACTGAGCTTGGCCCCGGGACAGAGCAAAGAGCTGGAGGACAAGGTGATGGAGCTGCACCGCACATACAGGTAATCAAAGTGGCTGAGCAGTGAACTTGCTTACTTTTCCTCTGATTCAACTTGACAAAGGCAGCTGATGAAAGTTTCATTTTCTGCATTTGAAGATTTTTTCGAGACAGTTTGAGGTGTTCTTAAAATAATTCTGTGCTTTCTCAGGTCAATGAGTCCAGCACAAGCAGACATGTTGTTTCTGGAAAACGCTAAGAAGCTCGCTATGTATGGAGTTGACCTGCATCAGGCCAAGGTAGGTCGTCAAGTTAGTTACCTTATGAGATGACTCATGAATAAAACTTCAGGTCTTTTTTAATATAAAGCAGAGTTTGAAGTGACAGTTTTTTGAATGTGTGTAGCTGTCTCCAACAACGTGCTTATTTTAAATCAGTGGAGAATTTTTAATTAAAAAATTGATGTCAGCCCCCTCCCAGAAAAAAAGAGAGATTAATAATTTTTCTAAACTCCATGACCTCAAAATCCCTGTCCCCATGCTGTGAAGAAGTCTGCCCCCATGTGACTGTTTGCTGTAAGTGCAGTTAGTGAGATGAAATATCATGACTGCTCACTGTTTCTTATGCCTGCAGGATCTGGATGGTGTTGACATCACATTGGGGGTTTGCTCCAGTGGTCTGATGGTTTACAAGGACAAACTGAGGATCAACCGTTTCCCCTGGCCCAAAGTGCTGAAGATTTCCTACAAACGCAGCAGCTTCTTCATCAAGATCCGTCCATCAGAGGTGAACCAGAATGAATTTTATTTGAATCACTTTTAACACAGATATCTTCCTCTCTGCTTCAGGACCTGTTGTATTACCAGACTGTACATAAATAGTTGACTTTATTCAACATATTGACTTTATCAATATATCAAATTGACAAAAGCAGTTTTGCGGTGTCACTTTTGAGTGCATGGTTATTGGCACTGGTTTTACTGCTATGGAGAAAGACTCTTCATGGTGTAAAATTATCTGATTAATCTAAATCTGATATCAAACGTTTGTTTGATAATTAGACTGGAATTCTTTTTTTTTTTTTTTTTTTTTAGCATTTTACTGCTTTATTTTCTAGATCTGTTAGCACTACATATGTTAGCCAATCTCTGGGATGAAGTATAACATGTTTTTTTACTCCATAGCAAAAGGATATCTTCAAAATGAAGTCACTTTGTTAACATTAAGTGTCTTTTTGTTTTCTCATCTGTAGCAAGAGCAGTATGAAAGCACAATCGGCTTCAAACTACCTAACTACAAAGCCTCAAAGAAGCTGTGGAAAGTTTGTGTCGAGAACCATACCTTCTTCAGGTAAGTCCAGCTACGTCCTACCTTACTGTGAATGACATGTCCTGCTTTGTGACAGAGGTCATTCTCAGGTTCTGTCTTACCCCGAGTTAATTGGCTCACTGGTCTCTGCAGCTTAAGCCCTATATTGGCTCGCTGGCAGTTAAACCAGAGAGGTAAAGCTACAAAGCTAAAGGCATAGTCCTGACCTTAGAATTAAACCTCGGAGGTTGTTTCTTCCTAATAAGTTAAAGGTCACAGTGGTTGCTAACCTTGTTGCATAACATGGATGCCTTTGGATGACTTTTAGGGAATACGAAATCCTATGATGTCACTTGATTAAATCTGTATCTGAGAGCCTTATACAGGGGTTTGTCACTTGTGAGGGTGAAAATGAAATAATTTTCGTTTTTGTCCCTCAGGGTTCCCACAGTAGAGCCCCCCTCATCGCGACGCTTCCTCGTCTTGGGATCTAAGTTCCGCTACAGCGGGCGAACTCAGGCCCAGACCCGCCAGGCCAGCTCCATGATCGACCGCCCCGCCCCTCGTTTCACACGCTCTGCAAGCAAGAGGCTGTCTCGTAACTTGGATGGAGGTATGAACAAATGTGCAAACCTCTTTAGAGACCAGTTTTTCCCCATTGATCACGCCATACAAGCACAGATGCAATATCTGCTCTGACATGTTTCGCACTTGCAGCTGGAGATGAAACTCTCCAGTTTCTTCAACAACTCTCAGCATCGACCAGGTCTGAGGTTGATGATTGGTCGCTGATGCTGACATCAGACCGATCCCTGCCTTCCTTTGAGTTCTCAGGTACCAGGAACTCTGTGGAGCTGCTGCTGCTTTTTTGCCATATGTGCAGCCTTATCACATCACTTAACAGACTTGCCTGTTCCTGCTCATTCGCTTTGATGCTGCATAACGAGTCATAAAAAATTGCATTGCACAGATGGTTTACTGACCTCTTCTTGACTTGTGTGTTATATCACCCACTTTGTATTTCCCCTGACTTGATGACAGGGACTTTCTGGTCGCTTTGAAGGAGGAAAGAGTTTCGTCACACATTGAACAAAACATTGATGTTTCCAGGCTTGCAGCTTCAGTTCCTCTTTTTCTTGTCATTACAAAGTTGCTGCTCTCTGTTACACAATTGCTTTTATGTGCTTGCAGCTTTTATGCTCAACATTTTAACTGGCTGACTCATCCGTCACTTGGAAGATGACATTAAACAAAAGGGAGAAAAGAAATTGCCAGTTTCTCTACTCATGATCTAAAGAATTCAAGGCATCTTTCATTCAGCTTTACGCTAACCTTGTCTTGCTGGACTCACATAAGTCCAGTCCAAATGCTTGGCATCTGGCTCGGTCAAAAACATTGCTTGAAGCACTGTGAAGCACTCATGCACAATCAGCCATCATCTCTCCAGCGGAAACATTACATAAATGCCATCACCTCGTCATCTCTCCACAGCCAGAGGGGAGTCAGAGCAGGCCTCCATTCAGGAGGAGGGACAGTCTGTTCACACAATCAGCGTGGCACGACAAGACACTGTGATCATGCAGCCGGAGTCTCAGACATTCACTGATCAGCAACAGCAGTGGAGAAAGGATGACTCATGGTCCTCTCTCCTCTATCGTTCCCCACCTTTCCCTTTGGTTTCCCCTCTTGAGTTTGAAAAACAGCAAGGTATTTTTGCAATTACAGGTTATGAATTTTTTTTTTTTTTTTTAATCTTTCACTTGATGCACCGTACCTGCACATGCTGTTACCTCCCCACATTTGATTTCTCAGGCGCACATTGACTTCTGTTTACTCACCAAGAGTTAAACTTTTCACTATTATTTCTCTGGTATGATCAGCTAAGATCAGCTTGGCAAAAAGAAGCTCTTCGGACAGACTCTTACAACTAACAACAGTGCAGCAAGATGATTGGTACATTTACTTCGACCAAAACTTGAGCCTATTCCCTCCCAAGCCTGATGACAAACCATGTGAGTTACTTTGTATGAAAATATGACCTCTAATCCTTTTAAAAATGGAACTACAACACTTTTAACATTTTTGGTTTCTTTTGTGGTTCATTAATTTCTCCACTTTTACCTCTCCCAGTCTCTTCTATTGCTCAGTCTGAGCTCCAAGAGAAAGATGAGCAGGTCGTGTATGTATTTGAAGAGAAACAAAGCAACGAGGAGACCATTAAGAGGCTGGAGGAAATGGTGGTGTTGGTGGACAGGCTCACAGAGAAGGAAGTCTTGGAAAAGAAGCTTAGAGAAGTGAGGGGTCTGGAAGAAAGACTCCAGGAAGTGGATGAGATGTCTGCAAGACTTCAGGGAGTAATAGAGGGAGAACTGGGCGAGGAGGAAGTGGAAAAGTTGAGGAAGGAGTTTGCAGATTTGGAGCCAGAGGAAATAAAAGTTGAAAGTGTAACAAAAACAGTAGTGAAGAAGTCAGTGAGGAGAATAGAGGAGGACAAGGAGGAAGAGGTGGATGACCTGGAGGAGCAGATAAAGGAAGTGTTTTTGAAAGGCTTGTTGCCTGAGGAGGAAAAGGCTGACATGAGGCAGGAGACTAAGTCAGAGGTCATCAAGAGGGGTGATACGGATGTTGACTTGGGAGAAAAGTTGCAGCAGATGGAAAAAGAAGGGAAGGATGAATTTGAGACCAAGCAGGTGTCTAGAATTGAAGTCATTAAAACAAGTCAGCTGGATGATGAATTCAGCGAAAAAGGGGTAGCTGCTACCAGGCAGGAGACCAAAGTGGAGATCATGGAGAAGGGTCAGTTAGAAGATGACTTGAAAGAGAGGCTTCAACAGATAGATCAGGAGTGGAAGGATGACCTCGGTGTGAGTTATTCTAAGCAGGTGACGACAATAGAGGTCATCAAAAAGGGTCAACTGGATGATGACTTCAGCAAAAAACTGCAGCAAATGGAAAATGAATTGGGGGCAGCTGAAGCAAAGCAGGAATCTGATGTCGAGATCATCAAGATGGGTGAGCTGGAAGATGACTTAAAAGAGAGACTTGAACAGATTGATCAAGAATGGAAAGACGAACCGGTTAGCAGGCAGGTAACTCAAATTGAGGTCATCAAAAGGAGTCAGTTGGGTGAGGACTTGAGTGACAAACTTGAAGAGATGGAAAAAAAATGGAATGATGAATTTGGGGTAGGTGCCATGAAGGAGGAGACCAAGGTAGAGATCATCAAGAAGGGAGAGTTGGAAGATGACTTGAAGGAGAGGCTTGAACAGATAGAACAGGACTGGAAGGATGACCTGGGTCTAGATGATGCCACCTCTGTATTAACTTACCAGAAAGTTGAGCGCAGGACCAAGAAAAGAGTGACTATTGTTGAAGAGAGAGAGCCAAGGCTAGAAGATGAGATGGATGATGTGATGTCAGAGGACAAGTCGATCACAGAGGGGAGGTGGAGTAGAATAGAGGTACAGGAAACAACAGAGAGGAAGGTCACAGAGAGGCTTCAGGCTGAAGATGAACAGGAGGTGGTAGATGAGGATATCTGGTTCATACTGTTGGACCGCCCTGCGTACACAGCTGTTATCAAACCACCAGGTACAGTATATCACTGTGCAAACAGCTTTACATCTAAACTAACCCAAATAGCAATTAAACACAACAGCAATGCTCTTAAAAGGAAATTTCTGTGTATTCTTAACTTCTTTTGATGCTTTAATGGAGTGTTTGAGATGTTTGATCCTTTAAGCAAAATAACCGCCACACCCTACTGCGCTTCTTTACTCTGTGGGCTTTATGACAAAGTGCTCAAATATTGTATGTCTTTACACTCATTGTTAGTTGCAACTGTTGAACGTGCTCAGATGGTTGAAGCCCGTTATCAAACCACAATCACTGAAACTACAACCCTCAAGGAGAAAACAGAAATCTCAACCCTTGTGGAGGAAACTGGGTTAAAGACTCTTAAGAAAAACATTGAGATTGTAGTAGAAGAAGAGGAATCATTGCATGCTCCAGTAATTCCCTCACCACAGACCGTCAGAGAAAGAGACGCTGACTGGTTTGTGTTGCTGGATGTCATCCCCAAAGAAACACCTTACGTTCCACCAGGTATTTTTTGTGCTGCTTTGACTCACTCATGCTTTGTTTGGTGTTGTCAATTCAGAGTAGCCAATCGTAACTCACCGCTCATGTTTCTCCTGACTTTTCTCAGTTACCTTGAAGGGAAAAGACCAGTTAGAAAGTTTTGTCTCTGTAGCCCAAACTGCAGCCGTTGAGATCAGAGAAGTTGTGTCTGAAGAGAGAAAGATCACAGAAAAGGCACCAAGACATCTCCAAGTAATCCCACAACAGCCTGTGAGAGACAGAGATGATGACTGGTTTGTGTTTCTGGATGTTGTTCCCAGACAAACATCATATGTTCCACCAGGTAGAGTTGGAGTAAATCCTTTGTGCAGCTCTCAGCTTTATCAAAGCAAGCAATTATCCTGAGCTTTGCAGACATCTTATCCTTAAATCCCTCTGTACTGCCCAAAGTGGCTGAGGATGCTTATCTCTTTTGTTTTAGCTGCTGTTACAGAGCGCATTGAAGCGTCTCCAGAAGAGTATGTCTCAGTGGTTGAAATAACAGCCGTCGAAAGGAGGGAGAAAAGATCGGAGGTTGTTGTGGAGGAGGTAGGAGTAACACAAGCACAGAGTGAAAAGCAAGCAGTAACACTGCCACAGACTGTGAGACTGATAGGAGATGACTGGTTTGTGCTGCTGGAGCATCCAACTAGAGAACCATCATATGTCCCACCAGGTATTGTTGACTTTCACTCTAATCCCCCAGTTTCTAAGCTTATCTCAAGTGTCTTTCAACACTCATCACTTTTCTGTCATCAGTTACTTCAGCAGAGTATGTTCAGGTTTATCCTGAGGAAAGTATCTCCACGCTGGTTGAAACCAAAATCGTAGAATCCAGAAAGATGGTTGTGATAGAAGAGGCCTTGGTGTGGAGAGAAGACGAGAAACTTCACAAGCTAAACATCCCAGAGCAGAAAATCTCACCAGTCAGAGAAAGAGATGACGACTGGTTTCTTCTGCTGGATCTTGTGCCTAAAGAAGCTGCCTTTGAACCTCCAGGTACCCTCCTCCTTCAGAGATAATATACTGTACATGTTAAAAGGGAAGTATTTTCTTAGACTGAAATTTGATTGTAAATCCCCTGTTTACAGTTTCTCCAACAGTACCCAGCCAAATCCAATACCCAGAGTTTCAACCTCAGATTGAAGAGATAAGCACAGAGCAAAAACAGGTTGTGTATGAGCAGATTAGACCACAGCCTTCACAGCCACTGACAGAGAGAGATGATGACTGGTTTATGCTATTTGATGCTGTCCGTGAAGAGGCAGTCAAAGTACCAGCAGGTAAAAACTCCACACGGGAGATTGAACTGACTTATGGTCATTGATTAGTGGAAATATCTGGGTAGCTCATTGCCTTTAACCCTTTCTTTACTTGTGCTAGTTACTCCTGTTAAGATTGTTCTGGATATGAGGGAGCCGACAAAGGTTGAGGTGAAAACCACAGAGACCACGACTTGGAAGACGACCATAATTAGTGTGACAAGCAGGCAGGATGAGACACGTCTGTCTGAAAGTAGACCAAGCAAGATGGCACCACTGTCAGAGAGAGAAGGAGGTGACGATTGGTTTGTCCTTTTAGACAGCATCCGAGAGAAGCCTGTTTATATTCCACCAGGTACATTTTATTGTGGAAGGTTCACTACAATCAGAATACAAGAATATAAATTCACAACAATTAGAATATAAAACAGCTTTTCTTCAGAAGTATTTACTCACATTTTCCTCTATGAAGTTGCCGTGGTTGAGCGTTTTGAGGAAGTGGTGACAGTCACTGAAACAAAACCGAAGCTATTCATTGAAGTCCAGCGACCAGCTGTGAAGTTGGTGGAGATTGAACCACCACAGCCAAGACAGGTGGATGATGACTGGTTTCTGCTGCTGGATGTTGGAGAAAAAGTATCAGGTATTCTGCTGTTACCACAACCAGGTTAATTGAATAGACTGACTTCTCTTTTTTTGCTTCACATTTGGAACCAACAGTTTTCCCTGTTTCACTCGTTCAGTGGAATTGTTCTGACTAAAATGCATTGTCTGCATCAGTTGCTTTAGATGAACGTCTTCGAATGCCTGTTGAGGTAAAACCAGCTAAAGTGATGGCAGTCAAAGAGCAGAGAGCACAGCAGAGAGTTGTGATAGTGAAGGAGAGGTGGCAGCAGGAGAGAGTGGTGCAACAGAAACCACGCACAGCAGTGAGAAAGATGGAAGATGATTGGTTTATGCTTCTGGATGTGGCTACTAAGAAGTCAGGTATAATTAGATTGACTTAGCCTTGTTTGATTTTGATAGTTTTCTTGATGAATGATCAGCAGATCAGTGTTACAATCTCCTGATTTATCTCAACAATAACAACTTTTTGTGTATTAGTCCCTGCCCCTCAGCGCATCCAGTTCCCAGCAGAGGTGAGAGCTCCACCTGCTGCTGCCCAAACAAGGACTGCAGCTTCCAGGACGAGACCACAGTTTGAGGAGCGGATCCTGGTGGAAAGACGTCCAGTCACACGCACACACATTCATGCTGATTGGTTTGTTCTGCTAGATGTAGCCCAAAAGGAAACAGGTATTTTGTCCGGATGCTTGAGTTTGTTTTTATTCCAGCCAAAAACCTCACAAGCTTTTATGGCTTCATGAAACGCTTACTAACATTTGAGGAAGGACACACAGACTTCTCTTCACAAGAGGATTTGTCCAGGAATTGTTGCACACACTCGCCATCATTCGAGGATGCTTTTGTCTCCTCAACTTTTCATCAGGAAGCTGTGAACATCTTCGCTTAACATCTTATGCATTTGCAACAGCCATCAAACTTTGCAAGAACTAAACAATGCTTTTGCTCATCTCCTGCTTTGTGAATTTTCGCTTCTGGAGAACTTCAGATCCTTTTTGAACAGGGTCTAAAAGAAGTGTATGAGGTACAGTATAATCCTGCAGCACCAGAACTTGTTTTACACTGAAAGTACAGTGTGCCTCTTTGCATTGATACACCCCTCTCTATCGTGTTGCTTTTTTCTCGTCTTGGGTGTGATCATGTCAAGTGTGCTTTGTTTTTTTCCAACTTAAACTCACTGTGCTACAGTATATTTCCTCAAATTTTAATTTCCTTTTGTCTGGATTGATTTTCAGTGGCCATCGCACAGAGGGGCCGTCCTGTCAGTGCTCCAGTCTTCTCCCAGGCTGCTCTGGCAGAAGCAGGCATCCCCATGGCCCCTCAGGATCAACCCCAGACCTCCACTCCCATCAGGACCAGCCGCATAGAGGAGAGGAAGCTGGAGGTCACTGTCGAGGCTGTGGAGCCCTCCAAAATTGAGACCGTGGTCGAGGTCAAGGTATTCAAGTCTATCTCTATGATATTATGATTTGTTACTTTGGAAAAATGTACCTTATGGGGGAGTGTACCATGGACATCCTACAAGTGAGCTAGTGAACAGCAGATTATTTCTAATGTGTGCTCATAGTGAGAGCCTGGGTGTTGTAGATAAAGACAAGATGAAAATATAAAGGACCTTTTAAAAATGCAGTTTCTTATGCTAAAGTGGTGAGCAGAATTTGTGAGTGTGATCTGTGTCTCTCTTGCTGCTGTAGCCAGCAGTGTGGAGAAACCACAGAGAAGTAGACTCTTCACTGATAACCACCATCAATGGGGACATTCAGGTTAGTGTCAGACACTGGCCTCTTTTAACCGTGTCGCCACTTGTGAGACTTGTTTCCTCCTTTAAATGGCTGAGATGTGAGTGTTAAAGCCAGCGAAGCCAAGGATGCTAACTTGTGTCCCTCTCTCCTCCCTCTGGGTTAGCACGTGTCTGAAGCCATGAGCTCGGAGGTGGTGCAAATGCGAAAGGTCAGATTCTTTAGCCTCGTGTGCGTCTCCGTAGCCATTTCTCTACCTCCATTCTGATTATGTCAAGCTTATCATCCAAAAACTAATCTCACCCTCTTCTCATGTTGTGCTTCCATATGGCTAGGTCTTAAATGAAATCTACATCAGGTTGGATGCACACACAGTATATTTAAAGAGGTAGACAAATGTAAAAAAAAAAAAAAAACATTAAATGAGTCAGTTTTCATTATGCAAAGAGACTCTGCTTCTCACAATGTGTGTATTCTTAGTATGATATATTTTACAAAGCGTTCATGTTGTTTCATTGCTTGCTGTTGTTGTCGACTCTGGAATGCACACATGCATGATTATAGAAGAGGTGCACTTCACTAAAAAGTTGCATGATAACAAGTTGTATATCTCATTTCTGTCATTCCAACGCCCTTTGTTTTGTTTTTCATCGTAAGAGTAGAAATCTAGTCAACAGTGTGAAGGTTCTTTACTTTAATTCTTTGAAGTTTGGCCCTTTGGTCACTTTGCACAGACTTGTTCTGCATGCAGACTCCTCACAGTTCTCTCTGTCGGATGTATTAACCCTGTAGTGAACATTGTAGCATGCATGTCTCAGGTGTGGCAAATTGATGCCAGCACACGGGGAAACTGAAACAAACCCACACTCTTTTGTTCTTTTCATTTTTCACAGAAAAGAGCTAAGAAAATTGAGGGTGACTCAATTTATATCAGACATAGCCTTTTAATGTTGGAGGTTTGTATCTCTTCTGGAGGTGTCAGTCTTTGTCTGTATTTTCTTGCTCTTTGGCACATCAGCTGCTGTTTAATATCACGCTTGCATGTGGCATGATTCACACTATCTGTGTCAGCTTAATTGATGGCTGTAGATACATTATAAACGTGCGTGTGAGTGAGTATGTGTGGCAATGTAACTCTAATCCTGTTGTTTCAGGAGAGTGCTGTTGAATATGGAACAAATGGTTTGCTCAGGATTCACTTTCTTTGGGAAATTTGTTGTGGCTGTTTCACTCCACAGCATCCTAAAACTGCCCCAAATGACCGTCCCTGTGATGTGTTATGCTAATAAGTCAAGAAAAGAGCTTCTATTTCTCATCCTTCAAGACCATTTATATTATTTTTCTTCTTGATCACCAGTATTCTCCTGTTTCTGCTTTTGCTATTCCTACATCCATCCCGTTTTTTTAACCTGCTAGTGACATTCTGCACTTTCAAAGATGTTGTTCACCCTTTTGAGTGTAGTTAAGATTAAATCTGAATAATTATGTATCTTTGAAAAATTATATGTGGAGAAACACTTAACATTAAGTTGATCTTTGGCACCTCAATAAGCCATAAATCATAGTCAACACTTTTGTTCTTTGTCAGCAGTAGAATTGCAGAAATTGACCAACAGTTTGGGATAAAGATCAACTTGGTGCTAAATGTTGATAGCAAATGCTGCTTC
Source organism: Thalassoma bifasciatum (assembly GCA_008086565.1). Lineage (NCBI taxonomy): Eukaryota > Metazoa > Chordata > Actinopteri > Labriformes > Labridae > Thalassoma > Thalassoma bifasciatum. The sequence goes on from RPOG01000082.1 coordinate 629,462, forward strand.
TGTTGCTGTTGTTTATTGTCGTGAGATGAACAAGTTCCCATTTATACTGAAGCTTCATCTTTGTCTGCTATCATCACCTGTCCTGCTCTTTGATTTGCAGCCTGTGTTCACAAAGTGTTTCACTTTAAGCCTAATGCAGAAAAATAGGTGTGCATTTAGCGAAAAACTGTCTACTTTATAGCTCCTACCCATCCAAGTTAAATCAGCCTTGATAAATCGCAGCACCGCCTCATCCAAATCTCCTTCATGCATCAAAGTCTGGTCTCACAGCTAAAAGACTGGATTTTAATATTGAAAAAAGGGGTTGCTGCTAATCTATCAATGATCAAAGTTTGATTATTTAGATCAATGCCCCCTCCCTTTAATTTATGTTCTCTTAGAATCACCCATTAATCCTGTTTCTGCTTGTGGTTTAATCTGCAGTTGTAAATCAACATAAGTTGTGAAGAAAAATACAAATTCTGACCTTTTTTTCTCTTCTTCTTATTCTCTCCCTTTTGTAAATCTCTCCCAACTACGAATATATCCTTCATCTTCTCTTCCCTCCCATCCAACTTTCATGCCATCTTTTACATCGTAAATTTCTCCCGGTATTTTTGTCTTCATCCACCATGGTTCCCCTCCATGCCCCTCTGCCTCCTCCACACTCTGTGCCCTGTCCCGACTTTCCTCTTTGTAGGAGTTCGATAAGCCTCAGGAGGACCTGCTCAGGCATCACGCCAGCATCAGCGAGCTGAAGAGGAACTTCATGGAGTCCGTCCCGGAGCAGAGACCCAGCGAGTGGGACAAGCGCCTGTCCACACACTCTCCTCTCCGGGCCCTGGGAATAAATGGTCAGCCTTTGCCCAGTGCAGACGGGGTAAGTTTCCCACATAACAACTCGTTCAAAAGTCTTTTAAAAAGCTGATTTGTTTGGTCAATTCAGGAGATAAAGCCAAAAGTAAAAAAAATAAATAGAAGTAGAAAATCCCACAGTTTGACCTTCAATTCCTGCATTGACTTTGTTAGTTATTTAACATGTATGTCATGTACAAGTATTTTTTGTGGTTCTGCATTCTTGGCATCAAAATATCCTTGCATTAATGTGAGCAGTGTGCATGTGTTTGTAATGGAACAGAAGACCCTGAAAGTCTTGCAAAAGTCCAAGCGTTTGAGTTATTTTTGAAACTCCGGCATCAAGGAAACTATTTTTACATGACGCATATTCAAACTGAAGGATTTGATAAAAGAAAGGATCAGGCTCTTCTAGTTGTCATTCTTGGTTCTCATCTTGTGTAATGAAATGTGTGTGCATGTGCAGACCTACTCAAGGCTTTAGCATGTGGTATGCAGGACATGCATGTGTGACGAATGCTGTCAGACTCGTTGAATAAGGTCTGTAATTTTGTTTCCCTCTCCAAAAGACTGATGGGCGGGGCATCTTTTGGGACAGGTTGTCCCCTACTCTGAAAACACTCTCTGGTTCATCTTATCTGCACTGGATCCCTCTGACATGTTTGTACTGCATGACTGACTGACCAGACGATCAGAGATTACTGCATGACTCAAAGTTGACCCCTTTATGAGTATCTGCACGCTCTGACACTCAGCAGAATGAGCCTCCCCCCTCCTCTGTTCTTCCCTCATTCATTCTGCTTTAATCAGTTTTTGCATCGTGCACTTTCACTTTTTTATAACACATTTTTGGCTGTTGTTTTCTGAAAGCTTCGGTTGTTTTTCCATGGAGAGACAAAGCCTCATTCTTAGTGGTATCAGCAGTTTTTTTGCCCTGTTACAGATAATTGTTTGGGAATAAAAAAGGACTCCAGTATAAAAGATAAAAACTGCCATCACCAATATTATGAAACTATCACTAACAAGTTTTCAAACACATTAAAAAGGCGATTAAGTGGACTGTTAAGACAACTACTCCTGCCAGTCTGCTGTCTCATGAATAAACAAACTGATCTACTGAGGTTTAATGAGCATGCCTTTTAGAGAGACACTTACTCAACTGCCACACAACTGTTTGGCCCAATTACACTTTTGCACTCACAAAAAAAACCCTCCATTCTGTCAGGATGTATTAGAGCTGCGCTAAAATACAAGCAGAGCAAAAGTGACAGCTCAGGGTCTGCAGAGCAGAGATGAATCAGGACAGAAACTCAGCCTGTTAAATGTAACCGGTCAACAATGTGACACTGGTCAGCTGCTTTCTGCCTTGTGTAGAGGCTGCACTCACTGAATCAAGCTGGTTTGTCATTCTGTGATGCATAGACAACAACACATTACACATTAGAGCTCAAATGTGAAACAGTTTCAACAATAAAGGATCACTGTGAAAAAAGGATAAAAACTAAGCTTTGGTGTAAGGGTAAATATGCAACGACATTATGAACGCTGAAGCTCTCCATTAACTTCAGATTACTTTCACTTCAGAGCTTTGTTTCCATCTAACAGCCTGCAGTCAGATCTGATCTCATTAACACACAGCACTTCACGGTGTGGTAAACAGGGCAACCATAAGTTAGAGGCCTGAAATAATCTAGCTGCAATGACTAACAGGAGTCATAAGATACTGCGAGAGGGAATGGACTTCTGTCTGTACAGAAGAAGTGACTTCTTGGACATGGAAAAATATCAATGCATGTTAAAATGCATGAGTAACACTTTCATGCTTTAAAAAACAAGAGTTACTTCTATATTAATCATTTTGGCTCAAGTAGAAGCATCACAGTGATACTTTTAACAGCTATTTATTTCCTAATGATGAATTTTACAAGTTTAACTAAGGTCATTACAAACATTTCAAAATTCCCCCCTCTCATCTCTTTTCCCCTCCTCCTCGTCGTCCTCCTCCTTCCCCCAGTTTGTCATCCGCCTCCCCCGCGGCCCCCTGCTAGACTTCTACTCCAAGCGCAGCTGAGGGGCCGTCTCAACCCTGCGGAGTTCCCACACAGGTGTGAGTGTGACCCGTGGAGACGGTGCCTAGTCCATCTGTACCCATCAGCCTCTAGCTCTCTATTCTCCTCCTCTCCTTTCTTCGCCCTCTCTTCAACATCACTGTAGCATTCTTCATCTCCCATCCTCCGCTCCTCTCAAGACGCGGCCCCCCTTTTTTTCTGGCTTCTCCGGAACAAGACTTTCCCTCTTTCTTTTTTCTACTGCAGCACAATGACAATAGTTCTCAAGCCAGAAACAGACATGATCTCCAACAACTCATTAAGACTGGAAATGACAATCAACAAACTTTTCTTTTAACTATTTGTGATGTTTTTTGAACCATCAGCCAGTATTACCTACCAACTGACTTTTATCTGGACATTTTTAACATCTGACTACGTCTGTCACTTTGAGCCTGCTTTTATAAACACTTTGAAGTATATTTATATGTTGGTTGTCTTGGATACGCTGACCACTGTGATGACATTTTAGGACATGATTTTAATCAAAAAATTAACACTCGAAGACAGCAGTCTTGTTTTTGAACAATGTATTAGTTTCTTCGTCACAATATAATCATGTCTTGTGTTGGAAGACCTTACGGCAGCTTTATTGTAAACTTCTTATTCTCTTTGTCCTGCACCAGTATTCAGTGAGGCTTATGTAGCATATGCAAAAGATTTCTTGTTGCATGACTTTTTGACAATCAACTTTGACCAAAGAATAAAAGCCATTCTGTATACAACACATATTATTGTTTGCTCCTTATAGAGACCTTGAACTTCAGCAGCTCAGGTTTCAGACAGATGGGACTTGTCAATTTTTAAAATACGTTATTGAAAAATAGGATACATTGTTGAAAAAAATCCAGGTCAAATACACATTTTATATCTTATGCTTTTCTACACCAGCAAAGACGCATAGAAGCCCATGGTATCTCTGCACACAGAAACATGCAAGAATCAGATAAGAAAAGAGTACAGTGCTGTAGGAAAAGGTTGAAAAGTTTGTTAAGCTGTGGTATAAATTTACTATTTCCAAACATTTACCACAGCATGCATAAACGGAATATGTTGCATACTGTAGTAATACTTAAACAAAAGGATTAGTGACTCTGTATAATATGTCTGTCGGAAATGCTCAGCCTACCCATAACCATGGTGACTGTGTCTCTATTTTTAGAGTGTTTGCATTAGTCGCCCTTGCAATGGTTCAGAGTCAAAGACAACACATATGGAAACCAGCAGCAGTGGCGGCATGGGCTTATCAGGCAAACCAAGTCCCGCTGGGAGCCTCAAGAGCCAGGCTGATAATGTGAAACTACCCCACGGTGCTCCACTTGAGGAAGAGTCAACAGATCAGGAGGAGGTCATAGTGTTTGAGACCTCATTGCTGCCTCTCGTAGAGGTGGAGACGGCGCAGCTCTCTCCCTCTCTTGACCCCAGCTGTAACGCTTTAGATGACACCCTGCTGGAAGAAGGATCAGATCCAGAAGTCTTGGAGGGCTCTGGGAGGATAGCTGGATCCTCTCAAGCTTCTTATTTCAAGAGCAATGGTCCGCAGGTCAAACGCTGCTTCCAGGTAGCCTCTTGACCCCCTCAGGGTAGCACTGACACTTTGGCTCTTCTTGCTATCTGTATAATCCAGTCTGTCACACTATCTTACACCTTTGCAGGACCATTACAACAACACAACAAAAACTTAAGGCAACAGAATCAAGGGTGTTCTGAATCTTGCTGATCGTGCTTAAATGCAAGTCCTGGTTGCTGCAGAGGTGTTACAAAACAGTGTGCTGAGATCTTCACTCTGGTGATGGGTGGCTGTAAAACTTGATCATTCTGCTCTGTCACAAAATAATAATGACCTTCATTGTCTTTCTCATGGCTTTTAATTTCCATTTCCTTGTTTCATTTGGTGTACTTGGTGTTAATAGAGCAATAAGTTAGAGTTGTTGTTTCATGGGGAAAAAATCTGGAATAAATGTGGTGAGAGAAAAGGGCTAATCAATCTGCACAGGCTGTGATGGACTGCATGGTGTGAATTTGGTTGCTGTGAGGTACAAAGTATCTGGTTTAAGAACCACTCATGGGGCTATGCTCCCATCCACAGCCCCCTCTGGTGCAGACCCAAACAGTCACCATCACTGCTGTCTCCAACTCCTTATCCAGGGGCATCTCCACCACAGAAGTCCCTGTCGTCCCCACCAAGACCTTCATCTATGAGTCTGCAAAGGTAGGGGCCTCCAAAGCCTGCTCAGCCCAGATCTGTCTCATCTATAGGTGATTGGTTTGCATGGAAATGTTAGTACTATAGAGCAGACAGGTCTGGGGTGATCGGGCCTTCAGAGGCTCCAGAATGAGCAAGAAGGAGAACTGAAACAACCTAGCTAATACTCAGGATTTCAAGTTCTAAAACTCATCATTCAATCATTTTTTTTTCTGTTTCTCAGGAGGTAGATGATGGGACAGATGACAAAGATAGCACGACCATGTCAAGCTCTAAGACCGTTTCCTCAGAGACCACGAGTGGCACCTCAGTCACCACTACAACCACTCACATCTCAAAGGTTGGCACTTAATCCTCACTGGGCTTTTATGCTGGTGTCATAGTGTTATTTGCCTCTCGGTTACATTGTCTCCCTCTGACCAGGTTGTGAAAAGCGGATCCATGGAATCCCGTGTGGAGAAGAGAATAGTCATAACTGCAGACTCTGACATGGACCAAGAGAAGGTACGTACCAGAATTAAAAGAAATGACTGTACAAAAATAACTAAGTTTCCAAGGCCAGCGTTCAACGTTCAGTGAACACCACAACTTGATAGGGTAAGATGACTCGTTAGAGAGGTATTCATTTCTTCATCTAGATCAGGGGTATTCAGTGTTTTTCAGAGATGGAGCTAAAGCAGGGGACCCCTACTATATATGCTGCCTGGCCAAAAAGAAGTTGCCACTTGGATTTAACTAAGCAAAAGAAGTGTATTCCATATATACATGTATCCATGTATATGTGTGTGTTTGTGTGTGTTAAACTGAGCCTAGTATTATGTACAGTGAGTAGGGTAGCTTTGACCCTGCCACTTATAAATATGCCTGTCAACTGATACCTTAGTCAATATCAACACTGTTTGTCAATTATTTGTGTGACACTCAAGCATGGAAGCTCATCAGATCTGCTTTTTATTTTGAACAAACATGGTAACGAAAGCAATGGTTCAACGGTGCCACTGCCAGGCATAAACAAACTTGACATCATCAAATATTTGAAAATATGAAAAATGGCCCAATTAATCAAAAAGTGTCACAGATCCCCTGCAGTACCTTGACAGACCCCTAGGGGCCACAGACCCCCTGTTGGAGACCTCTGAACTATATTCTATCACATAACTGCAAGATGTTTTAAGTGAAGATATAAATATGAAGAAAATGTGTTTAGACATCCACGTCTCAGCAAGTTTCTATATTTCCCAAATGTACAACATGGATTGAAGCAGTCGGAGATAAATATGAGTTGATGTCATTTCTGTGTTTCAGGGGAAAGCTGGTGGAGCATCAGCATTGTAACTGAACCACCACCTACATCAATCCTTTTAAACCTCCACCACTGACGTCCTTTCATCAGAGCGCACAGTGACCAGCTCTACACGCACACATATCCAAAAAGAAATATCTCTTAAATCCACACCTCAACCAATGGATAACTGAGTTGAACATCTTCGTAGATCCTCTGTTCTTTTTCTCTCTTTTTTTCAGTTTGAGCTGTTCATTGTAGGCAGGGGAGGGCTGAACAATGCTTATCTCATCCAGGTGTTAAAAAGACTTAGTGAATACATTTTTATCTGTTAAACAGCATTTTCAGTTGAGTTACGTTTGCTTTGATTTCTTTTACTTCCTAGTGGTTTTTACATTGTTGATTTTATACAAACGCACTGTTTCCGTGTTAGTTTAGACACCATTAACAGCATTTATTCCCTTGGTGCTGCTAGGGGAACGTTAAGACTACATTCAAGGGAACTCTTATTTTGTTGTTGTTTGCTTGTCTATTTAATTCAGGAGAGACACTTTTAAAATGAAATGACATACCTCACATCATTATGTGGACAAAGATATTCTGTGCTCAAATCTGAACAGTTGTTTGGCTTTGTTCACTGCTCAGGTATAAAAACAAACCAACATGAAATCGCTTCTTCCCTAACCAGCCAATAACCTGTAGCCTAATCATTATTGTACAATTTGAATTAAGAATTATTCTATTTTGAAATATGTCTCTATTTTATAGAAATGTTTTTATAGGATTTGTACAAATTTGAGGTTTTTAAGTTATTCATATCCATCTGCATCATTAAATTGTAGGTTACCAATGTGCTGTTTACGGAATGATAATATGGTTTCAATTGAAGACCTGCTCACCTGTCTTGCCTGACACCCTGAATCATTCTTACTCGTTTCCTCTTGTAGTCCACCAAGCTTATCATACCTTCCACTATTTACAAAGCAGTGCTTCCCTCAGCTCTGTGTTCTGTTCAGTAGCATAGAAGTCATTTTGCTTTGAATATATTTGGTTGATAAAATAAGTTTAACAAGCTTCGGTCTGTTTATCTCAGGTTTTGATATTCTTTGTAAGACTACAGACCTCCGTATGATTGTATGAGGAATGTTCATATATGTATATCAATCCCTTCTTAAATGTACATTTATGTTCAGCCAAGTGAGGTCAAAAAATACAAAGCTTGTCTGTCACAGTAACCACACATGTACGAGGTGAAGGCAGCTGTCCCAGTATATGTGGCTTTCTCTCATAGGAGCACAAAGTAGTCTTTTTTTTACACGTACAGTAATTTATTTGTAAAGTAGGAACAGTCTCATGTGATTTGATGTACTGTGATGTTTCAACACAAGCTGGTTTCCAGGCTTCCACTAGAGATGTCACTGTGTTAAATATTGCATTCATTATTGACCAAGTTTGTAAAGCCTTTTTACCACAAGTCGAAGTAGATTTCTCTCTCACCTGCTGTTTCCTGTACTTTTCCATAGAGGAGAAAATACTTAACTATATGAGTCCCCTTTAGGTAGCATGTTTGTTAGCAGACTTTTATTAACCCGAAAAGAAGCCATTGGTATTGTAGCTGAAAACAACAGAAACCTCTCCTTCAAGGAAATGTAGGATTTCACATCCAGAAATTAGTTTTTAGACAACAGAAATGTTGTTGCTTTGTGACTTATCCCTGTCTTTTTATGAAAAAAATAATAAAATATGCATTACTTTGCATTTTTTTGGCCTTTCTATGTGCAAAAAAACCCACATCTTTTAAGAAATAGATATTTATTTCCAATTCATCTTTACAGAAGTTGCTTATACATGTTCAGCCAACACCAAAATCTAAGGGGAAAACAACACGTCAAAACTGAAAGTCTGACATTAAGGTACTCAAAATTAGTTTCTTCATCAAGCACTTGCACAGCCACTGGATTTGGACTGAACAGTTCTATATCATAACCAAGCATTCATCCAAATTTAACACAACATGCTTTAGATCTCTGTCTTTAATTTGGTAACTCTTGTTCCATGGAAACGGCACATGATCACATCATAAAAATATCCTTGATAATTAATTAAAATCTCTCAAATACATCAAGATGTTGAGCATAATCCACCATTTGTTCTTGAGCTCCAGGTAAGTTTTGATGCAATTCGATGTTAAAGTTCAAAAGCACTGAATGACAATCACTGATAAGGCAAGTCCTGATACATTTAATCTCCTGCTTCTTGGCCACACGGCACTCTGTGGGCTCCATTATCACTTATAGCCACTTTTCTTTCACACAGAAACAACTCTATAACAAAAAAACATGACATTTTCTGTAATCAACTTAAGTCATAATACCGTTCCAGGAGAAGGACCATTTGGAAAAACTACGTATTTAATAAAGACATCTCAGTTCTTCATCTGTAACAGTTTTCTACTGAATGAGAGAGGAAGTCTGTCAACAGAGGTGAGATTAAGAGACTGTACAAGCATTCAATGGAAATATATAATCCTGCTTCAAATATATAATCAACAACAAAGTCTTTGAATCCACTCTGTATCGTCGAAGCAGAGTATCAGCGAATTGTCTTCACAGGGCTTTTGAAAGTTGAGGCAGCCTGCAGTTGGAGTTGATAGGCCATCGGGTGGATTTTGAAACCATATAACCTGAAAAAAAAGGAAAAATTAAATGACTTCAGTACTTCTTTACTTGGTGTAGCTAGTGCAGCTGAACCACCATCAAAACATACCTTGGCACAAACTGGTTGGCTGGTCGCTTTGGGCGATACTCTGGGTGCACCATGAACAGCATGTGGGGGAAACCTGTCCCAAAGTAAGCTCCATCCGTGTGATGGTGTCTGGAGGATTTGGGGGTATAAACATCCATGCACTTTGGACAGTAAAGCTTCACCATCGCCTCTCCAGGGATGTCGGACAGTCCTTAATGAGAAAGTAGACAAAAGTCAAGTGGGTTAATATTCATAATTAAAGTAAAAAAAACAGCATCTGGATTGTGTCAGAGAGAATTTGCTTAATTTCTAGCTAAAAAATCTCACTTACCAATTGGAAGCATTGGCTGATTCTCACAATAGACTCTGGGGCAATACCCAAAATCTCCTTGCTGATACTTTTCCAGCTACAGGGATATTAAATGCGGACATCAGTGTTGTATCTTGTCATAGAACATGTCAGAACTGGAAGTTGTTAGGTAACAGCTTACCATCTGTGCGATGCCTCTGTTGGTTAGGATGTACCGAGCATGAATAAGCCCGTACAGCATCTCTGCTGCCTGCTCTATCAAATCACTCTGATTGGGATTATCTTCAAGCTCCTCATCTGACAAATAAAAGCAATATGAGGGTTATAAAACCGCTGAATGTGTAGTATTTCATCTTAAGTGGGAACTGCTACTTCTTTGATATTCTTTTACCTGGCTCCAGGTCAAGGATCATGTCCAAAGCCTGGCGATAGTGAGGCACCTGCTCATTCAGGCCTGTCAGATTAAACTTGTCCTGTATGTAGTCTTCGTCAACCTGCAGCACATGTTGGAAGACAGCAAATGGTTATTAATAGCATCAATTAGGGTTGTTACAGCACATTTCTGCAACACACTGATCTGATGTGGAAGCATTACATAAGAACTTAACAGGATTACTTAGATTCTGCCAATGAAGACAACATGGAGTTAAAATTAGAATTGGATTGGAGGAGTGCTTATCTTTCAAATATACCATTGTACCATTACACAGAAACGCCTTTTTTTGCTACTCACTTCCTGGTATTTTTATATAGATGAAAGCAGTTTCTCTTACAAACAGCTCAGGTAGAATGAGCAGGATTCGTTAGTAGTGGTTTGTAAACACAATGTTGACCCAAACGCTCTGTCTCAAAAACAAAAGCTTCTTCCTCCAAGATACATGATTGCCTTGTGTGCACAAACTATAATAAGCTGCCCATCCACTGCTCAATGACTGGCACACAAAAAAGTCCAAAAACAGGGAAAATAAATCAGGATCTCCATAACTACAGTCACAACATGGGTCACGAGTGATGTAGCATCATTGTACAATGCCATCGGTACTCTGTTTTAGTTGTTCTTTTTTATTGTTTTTTTTAATATTCTTTTTTTTTTTTTTGCTCTTTTAAGCAAGCTAAAAGATAAACATTGTAAAACCTCCGCAGTGTTTTTCCAGGGCAATTTAGATGTGCAATGTGCTTCTGCACACAGCATAACACTGAATTAGGATAAAAAATAAAATAACAAAAACAATAAAGCTGAGGCTGAAATTACACTGCAAAAACGAAATATCTTACCAAGTATATTCCTCTAACTTCCAGTCAAAATATCTCATCACACTTAATATTAGAAACAGTTACCAGGAGGGAAACATTTCAGTCAGATATAGGAAGTTGTTTAAAGATGAATCATCTAGAATATCTTGTTAAGTGAAACAGTCTTGAAAATTTCTTGATTTAAGTCGTCTCTCAGTTGAAACAAGCTTTCTTTTTTTTTTTTTTTACTTATCATAAGGTTTTCAAGCTGCTGAGTTATTTGTTAAAGATAAATTATCAGCTTTATTTTAAGATATCTTTTAAGAGTTTCCACTGGAGCCATTGGCAGATTTTTTTTGCTTATTACGAGCAAAAATATCTTGAATTACTTTTTTAACTTATTTTTTAGAGAATGTTTTCTTCCAGTGTGACATTGTGTCAAGATAATGACACTATCATTTCCTAGGAATATTTTTCAAAATATTGAGAAGAGACATCACATATTTTATATCCGTCAAGAAAAATGGTCTTGTTATCAGTGATAATATGCCAGTTTTAAGGTATTTCTAGGTTTATATTTTTTTACTACTAACTATAACTATTTTTTACTACTACTGCTTTTTTTTGTAGTTTCTGAAGGCTGTTTTTGCTGTGTAAGGATAAAGCAGAATTAATGGAAAACACAAAACAAGACTTCGCCTTTAGCTTATACACAGAAACAGGGTAACAATAACATCTTTAAGTTTTAGGACGGAGTTTTAGGACGCAGGTGATGATGTGATGTGTTTCCTTGGTCTCTCTGTGAACTTTGAATAGCCTCTTATTTCTAGAGATGCTCGGTAGTGGTAAACAGATAAGGGGCTCAATTTAAACCACAGTACGAGATTAGTAATCCGGCAGACTAACCTCACAGAAGAACTCGTTCCCTCTCAGGCCACAGAACCAGGATATCCATGAGACTTCCTCTGAGCTGCTCATCCTCCTGAACAACAACCAAAACACTCATTTTACCTTCAGACCACTTCAGCCTCATCACGAGGCTAACCGCTAACACAACACACGATTCAGGTCATAGTTTTATTATCACACTTTTTTATATATTTAAATAGTTTGTGACAATGAGAAAAAAGACTATTCAGAAGGTTTATAATCCTACATATCACAGGTTGTCTGGCTTGAATGTCTGGAATCTGCATAAACGTTAGCTTTCAGGCTAGTTTTGTGCTAGCGTTCGTTAGCATCTGCACGTATTGCAAATGAAATGTGGATATAAATGAGAGTTAATGTTTGTTCAACGTTATTTTCGTCATGCAAGCGTAACACTGTTCACAGAAAGACAAATCTACCCACCTTACTGTGTATTAACATAAAGTTGTTCGCTCGGCTCGGTGATCCTCGCTGCTTTATGACAAATACTATTTCCGGTTTCTGAAACTTCAAAATAAAATCTCCCGATGTTTTTACTTCAAAAGTGAGACACTCATGTGTTTAATTCATTTTAAATCAAACCAATATGCATCTTTTTTACATTTTTTTTTCAAACTTCTGCAAGGCTTTTTTTTAAAATCAAGAGTTAGCATCCTCAAAGGCTACAAACAAAGACTACATGGTGTTTATAACAGAATGTATCAAAAAGTTCAAACATTTTATGCAGCTTACATTTATTCACTAAAAAAAAAAAATCACATTTTACAGTATAAAGGTCATTGTGGTGATTATTTCTTGCTGGGTTGAAAAAATTCCTCATGGCAGTTCTGAGAAGGTTTTGCGACGAGGTGGTCCAGAGTCCTTGGGCTCCTGCTCCTTTCCCATGCCTTCAAACATCAAGATCCTTGAATGAAGAAAATAACATGTTGGTGGTTAAATACTCAAAACCCATTTTCAGACAAGTTAGGGACTTCTGTCCTTCTTTTCATTACAGGTCTCTAGTTGAGGACCCCCAGGAACACATGATAACAAACCTAGAGTTAAGAATTAGTTTGAGTATTTTAGATAAACCCCCCCCCCTTTTATCATAGATAATGAAAATGTTTACTGACAGTTTCAGAATTGCATTTCTTTTCCCCAGCATCATATTCAGGAAGTCAGTGTAGCTGAATGAGTCACTTGATGTCCCTCCGGCGACCTCTGACATCATCTTCTTCAGCTCTAAGTGAGTCTTTGCCAGCCCAAGTTTTTCCAGCATTCGTTTTAACCCCATTAGGTCTGTCAAATCAATTATCCAAAGAAAACAGAAGAGTTAGACAGAGCTTGTATTTAACACCTGTGACAATAGGTTTTTGAGTGTATCTTAGTTTCTGTCTTACCAATATCTCCTTTGTCATTCATGTCAAACTCCATGTATTTGCCTGTAACACAAGAAAATGTGATATTTCAAATCTGATGGGAAAAACCAAATAATGAAACAATAAACTGCTTTCAGATACTCACTTTTAAACATTTCAAGTTTTGAGCTGAGGTCTTCTTCTTCTGCATACTGAGGGTCTGACAGAAAAGCCTTAAGGGTGACATTATTATTTATATTATTCAGATAGTTAGAAATGCGATTTTGAATAAATTTCGGTAACTTTTTTTTAGCATTAATGCACCTCAGAAATAGTACCACACCTCATTAATAGAGTTCAACTTGTCTTCCTGTTGAGACTTCAGCTGACCATAAGCTTTACCCCCTGTTTAAAATACCACACATCAGTGTTAAAGAGCTAATAAATAGCCAAAAATGCAATCATATTGTGACTGAAAAGTGGAATTTCACTCTTTACATAGTTCAAAGATGTCAAATTAAACATGAGAAGCAGTAAAAGCAAAACTTACCTTGAGAATCATCCATTTCAGGTCTCTCAGCCTGTGAAACCAACAATGTGAGTGTGAAAAGCTGTCACAGTGTTTCTGTAAAGTAAACCCAAAGAGGAAGTGAAGCGACACACTTTCATTAGGCATCAGCGAGTTGGTTCCTCAGTTGTATTTAAAGCAAACAGAGGTCAAATCTGAGGATACACGTCATAACACCAATGCACACAGTCTGAATTTCACCAGAGGTAGAAGAGAGAGAAGTTGTGTCACTTAATAGTAAATGGGAAAAGTCTGTACATGCTGTGTAGTGACCAGGATGGACTCATTCAAAAGTTTCATCTGTGACAACAGCAGTAGGACATTTTCAGTATTAAGAAACAAGCTGACATTTAATGAAGGAAGGAAGGAAGGAAGGAAGTGTGATGCAGAAATAAGAGCTGTGACTTTGAAAATAGAGAAATGTGCTTTACTCTGCAGAAGTAACACTTTTTTTAGCAAACAAACAAACAGAAAAAAAAACAAGATGCGCTTCAGTGGGACTCATGTTGCAGCAAATCAAGCACTTACAATCACACCTGGAAACTGCAGCCAGTCAGGTCTAATTCAGTGTTTAGTTCTCAGGGAAAATTCAAAGAATATTTATAGTTCAGGGAATCAAAAATTGTGATCTGTTGGACAAATGGTACAAGTACTTTGGTGATGTATCTGCTCTGTGCAGTACTTTTGAGAGTAAAAAACATTCGTAGTATTTGCTATTGGTTTATGAAATCTAAAATTTAATTGCAAACCCCTTATGCAGTTGTGCTCATAAGTTCACATACCCCAGCAGAATGTATGATTTCTTGGTAATATTTCAGAGTTAATGAATGATAACACAAAAACTTTTCTTTTACTCATGTTTGGTGGTTGGCTGTAGCCATTTATTACCTAACAAATGTATTTGTAAAAGTTTACATACCCTAGTCCTTAACAACATATATTGCCCCCTTAACATCAACGGCAGCTTGAAGTCTTTTGTGGTAGTCGTGGGTGAGGGTCTTTATTTTCTCAGATGGTGAAACTGCCCATTCTTCTTGGCAAAAAGCCCCCAGGTCTTGTGAATTCCTGGGGTGTCTTGCATGAACTGCAGGTTTGAGATCTCCCCTCAGTGGCTCGATGATATTGAGGTCAGGAGACTGAGATGGCCACTTTAACACCCTCACTTTAATCTACTGCAGCCATTGGCAGATTGACTCAGCCTTGTGTTTTGGATCATTGTCACATTGAAAAGTCCAAGTAAGTCCTATGCACAGGTTCTGGGTTAATGAGTGCCAATTTTCCTACAGTATTTTCTGATGCCGCATTCATCCTTCCATCATTTTTGACCAAGTTTCCAGAGCCTTTGTAGCTCGCAGACCCCCAGAAACATCAGTGAGCCACCCTCGTGTGAATGGTGTACCTTTCATCATAGGCCTTGTTGACTCCTCTCCAAATGTAACATTTATGGTTGTGGCCAAAAAGTTCAATTCTGGTCTCACCGCTCCAAATGACTTTGTTAAAAAATATGATGCACTATAAAAAGTACACGGTAAAATTAAAAAATATCAGGGTGTTTCAAGGAGAAAAAAAATTGGTACAGAGGGAAATTTAGTTAAATATACAGTTTAAATTTTTTAAACCACAATGAAATTTGTACTATTTGTCTTGGTTAAACTCTAAAAAGTATTACTGCTTTTTTACTTAGTTTAATTTGGTGAAACATTGATAAACTCAAAAAAAAAAAGGTTATAATTTTAAGCTTTGAAATTATGTCAAACAAACCTTGAATACTGAGAAGAAGTGAGCAATATTTTCAAATATGTCTGGATGAAACGATTCACCAAAGGTACTACATAACTTGTGTCAATGCAACTGAAATACTTGATCAGCTATAGAGAAAACATGAAGAAAGCAACAAATAACACTCATGGTTACAAGGTAAAATGTCATGTTTTTGTTAATAACAAACTTATAACTGTAAAATTGGCATGTTGTTCTGTGAAGCTATTTACAATTTTGCCATATACTTTACAACATTTCCCTGGCAACCACAGCTGCCAGATTTTTACTGTAAAAGCAACAAGATTTTTTCTTGTGGGGTACATGAGTTTTGTGAGGCTGTGAATGGATCTCATGTACTGTGTTATTTTCTCCACGTGAGGGCAGTATTGTTCACTTTACTTAGTCATTGGAAAAAATTGAACTTTACAGGTAGATTCATAGCGAAACTGTGCAGAGATGTGAGAATGGGTTGAGTCTATAAAGGAGTCTTATAGAGAGGACTCTCTTGAAATACAGCAAAGAAAATGGCTCATTTTCGAGTGCAGAGTCTCCTCACATTAGTTCTGTGTGTGGTCATTTCTGAGGGCAGAGGTGAGTAGGTCACTGAGTTACATTTTATGAATATCCTCAATGTATTCAATGATTTCGGAAGTCAGAAGATTCAAAAGGTGCTTTATTGTGACAGATGTTTAAATCTAAATATTGTCATTAATGAGCCATCTAAATGAGTCTTTTACAGTGGACTCTTGAATTAATTAACATGTTTGTATGTGCCTTGGCTAGTTAAATAAAGTCCATGTTTACATCATCCATCTTTTTCCCTTATCATTTCAAAGCTGATTCGCCAGAGTTTGAAGCTGTGTTTGCTACTGAGGGGGAAAATGTATCACTCTCCCTCCCCCTGTCTAAGCTGAATGATCAAAAGTGCTACAGAGTCAAATGGACAAAAGGCACCTTAGATGCCAGACAGGGGGAAGTTATTCTTGCTCGACCCAAAACACAAGAGTTCCAGGATGCTGCACGAGTGAGATGGCAAGCCAGTGAACAAGGACAAATGTCTCTGTTTCTAACCAAGCTCCAAAAATCTGATGAGGGATTGTACAGCTGTGAAGTATGCACCGGCTGGGACTGTGAATTTCTCAGAAACGTATCTTTGAAAGTAAAAGGTAAGGTTCTGTATTTTATTTTCTCTATACCCTTACTATAGCAAGTGAAGCATGTGATATATGGATCTAAATTCTTTCAGAATGTAAAGTCAATCCAGTAATGAAGGTAAGGCCCAGCACCCCTGTAAGCCTGACATGCCCAGTGGATGTGACACAAGGACCCCAAAACATCTTGTGGGAAAAAGTGAAAGGAACCAGCACTGAAACCTTATCTAATGGGACATCATTTGAAATCCGGTCAGTGAGCAACAGTGACAGTGGTTGGTACAGATGCAAATTTATGCTCGGAAAGACTCAACGCTGCTTTGAAACAAAACTTCAAGGTAAAGTTGTACTATATTTTTCATCACTGTCATGTCAACAGAATAGTAATCACAAATCTTCTCTGCAATTTTTTTTTATTTTTCATGTAGTGGCAAGTGTTGAAGAGACTACACCCGTGTCAGGTATTGTATATTTCATTTTAGACTTTTTTTTTTTTTACCTTTCAATTTCTTTTAACTATTGCATCTTATCTTCTGATCATCAGTCAGTTTTATTTTGAAAGTAACATGCAGCTGAAATCCTCTGTTGTCTGGATTTCTCACTGACAACTTGTCCTCTCTCCAACATAACAGTATTCATACAAGTGCTTTTCATTTCTTTTTTTTTCCTTTATGAAGTGGGAAGTGTTGCTGTGACTACATCATTGCCAGGTATTGCAATCAAAACTATTGTTTCAAATCCTCTCCTCAAAATCAATGCATCATTGATCTCCGTATGTTTTTCCTCTCTTCTTCAGCACTGACAGTCAGTGTGGTTAATTTAGAAACCAGGCAGGAGGGGGGCAGCGGAGTACTGATTGCAGTCGTTTTGTCTATAACCATGATGGGGATTGCAATGGCGGTTGTTGCACTATTAATCGTTTCCAACAGACGTAACAACCAAAGAGCTTTGCAGCCGACATGGCATACGCGGACGCCTGCCAGAGAGTTGTCTGCATATGAGACTGTGGACTCCACACGTTCAAATGGTTTGTCTGTTTTCATCTTTTTTGTTTACTTATTTCCTGAATTCAGCCTCTGTAAACTTTCCTCCATATTCACTGAAAGCTTTTTGACTTTTGCTCTTAGATATCTTGAACCGAGTTAACAGCCTTTACCAAGACCAGGAAGACAACATGTGTACTTGTAAGTGCTTCTATGAAAACACATTGTATTTATTCTTCATACTTAGACAGCAAAATGACACATTTCTGTTGATCTTTGCAGTCCATTACTAGTCATTCCTGGCTGAAGACTGAGAAGATTCTCCCTGATTGGCTCTTTACTAGAATATATTGTGCAAGGACTTCTTTCATCAGAACTACAATTGTAGTCTGAGTTTGTAATGCAAGGCTGTTAATTGAGAAGTACTAGAG
Organism: Thalassoma bifasciatum; assembly: GCA_008086565.1. Lineage (NCBI taxonomy): Eukaryota > Metazoa > Chordata > Actinopteri > Labriformes > Labridae > Thalassoma > Thalassoma bifasciatum. The sequence goes on from RPOG01000082.1 coordinate 647,338, forward strand.
AAAAGGGCTTTCACTTTGCTTTTTCACTGCTTAAAGAATTCTCTATTGTCACCCTCTTTATGTCAGTGTATTCAGTATTCTAGTTTTCATAAATAAAATGATATAGTAACAGAATAACCTGCCAAAAAGTCTTTCAGCTAATATGAAAAAAAGTGTAAATTATAAAATAATCATAGATGAGTAGTCAAAACAACTGATCAACTTTTCTGTTTCTGTCTGGGGGAAACACTGCATTAAAAAAGTTTAATAATTGCATTTTAGGTGCGTTTCAAGCTAAGACTCAAGATAATCAGTTTCATTAGCTCACAGCTTGCAACAAGTCATAAAAACTGTCACCAGTGGTTGCAGCTTCCCTTTTTGGGTTTCTTTTCTGCTGTTGTTCCTCATGACTGTCGTCCTCAATTCCCTCATAAATATGAGTCTGTGAAGAGAAACATTAAGATGTAACATACGGTTTTGGCAACTGTAAAAATAAAGCTTTTCATTTCGTTTTCTCTTACCATTCCAATACTTAACGGCTCATTTCCTGGCAACAGAAAAGTAAGGAAGCTCAGTAACAAAGCTTTTTTATACATATAATATTATATAATATTATATAATATGAAAGTGGAACTTTGAGTTTTGATATAATTCCTCGACCTGACTGAGTACCTGCATCCTTGTTGTGCTTCCTCTTGAAGCACATAAAAAGACCTCCAACACCCAGAAGAACCAGTAACAGGCCCAGAGGAAGTGCTAACCATGCAGGTGTCTGAAGAGCTGTGAACATTATCAGAACCTTATTTACTGTGACACAAGGTGATCTCATGTTTTATATCATACACTGAAAGATGGATGACATAACAGGTCCACATTTTAATGCTATACATGTATGTGGGGGCGGGGGGGGTCATGTTTGATAACTGTGTCGATTAAAGGCTGGTGCTTTGTGCAAATGCGGGGAAAAAAATGATGCACAAGAGAACACGTCTGGCTATCATACTTTTTTCCCCTCTGTGTGGCATCCATTGGTTTCCTTTACCAAACTGTAGGGGGCGGCGTATCGCAATCACACATCTACCAGAGCGCTTAACTAGAGTAATTTTTCACCTTTCCTCTTCTCTGTAGAGAGTGACAACAAGGAGTATTCATCACACAGTTATCACGGCGATTACTGTGTGGTGAATCATATAAATGTCTGTTTTTCTAACTTTAGACAGTCAAAGCTCTGATTCATCAGGGCATCTCCACGCAGCGGTTATGAATTTTCAGAGGTGCGTGACGTGAAATTTCCTGTGTGAAAGGGTCCGCGCAAGGGGGTGCGGCTGCTAAAATGACATAATTCGTCCACACGGAGCCACCTCACAGACGTGCCAAGCATAGATCAGGCTTAATACAGCCTCTGCAGCCTTGTGTTCTTGACAGTAGCAAAGGAGCAAACCTGAAAGATCTTTGATGTTTCATGATTTTGTTATATGGATGATTATGTCAGCAAAAATAGACAATAGTGTCATATCTGAACTCACTGATCCCTCCCTCACAATTTCTGGATTCAAAGACTTCACCTGCACAGTATTTTAAAACCTGTATTTTTGGCTTTACTTCTGTACAACAGAGGACCTGGAGACATGTCATCCATCTTTATATGAAATTTATGAAAATTCAGTAGAAGACTTGTAGCATTCTGCATACTTACTGTTAACAGTGTACCACCTCTTTGAGGTCATCAGCTCTCCATCTCTTTGCACAGTGCAGATTAATTCATCTGATGCCATGGACAAAGATGATACTTTAAGACTTTTCTTTAAAGTATTATTGACATACATTAAACTGCTCTGTATGCTATTTGGACCACTTCCAGACCAAGTTAAACTGAAGTCCTTTTCACATTCATTAGAGCAGGTTAGGACACAAGTCAAGGTGAGATTTCCTCCTCCTGGGTTGCTCTCTGAAGTCACTGATAGGGCAGACATGAGCAGAAATGTTTCAGTGGGATTGATGCAAAAAAAAGACTAACTAATTTATAAAAAGATTATGAGACACTTACCATCCAAAGTATGGAGTCTGATTTTGTTTAACACCTTGTGACTGACAGAACAATGGTAATCCCCTGCATGCAGGGGACTCACTTTGTTAATTTCTAGTGAAGAGTCTTCTGTGACATGAAATGCCCCTGTTTGCTGTTTGTCATGTGACACATCAGGAATCGGTTTTTGCGATTCCATCTTCCACTCAACTTTGCCGCCCACACCGAGGGAGGAAGTGTCACCACAAGAGAGTGACACTGACTCACCCACAGCAGCAAACACTTCCTCTAAGCCATCTAGGGTAAAGATAAAGCTGGTTACATCATGCATACAGAAAACCACATATTTTAATTGGGAATTCTTTGTTAAGAAGTAGTGTTAAATACCTTCTACTTCTGTTGTATAACTTGTGCTGCTTTTAACTGTGTCATTCTGACTCAGCTGACATCTCCATTTTCTGCGATGATCTGTCAATTTTTTACGAATGATGAGTTTTGAGAAGCATTCAGAAACATATTCTGGGGTAAATCTGTCTCCTTCTAAAAGTTTGTTATCCTCAGTAATCCACGTGGTGTTCATTCTTCTGTTTTTACAAGCATTATAACCTTTGTATGTGTTGAGAGAACAATGAAGTTCTAACTCGTTGGCTCTGGCAGTTTGTTTCTCTGTAACTGAAGGATGACAAAAATAGAAATAAAAGAAATGAAACTTGTGTGGTGTTTTCACTGACTTTTACATGGAGAGTTTGGTCTGCTCACTTACTTTGGAGTATGTTAAGGGAAACTTCTGAACTGAGTCCTCCACTTTCACAGGAGTACAGCTGAGCATCGTTGAGTTCAAGATGATGAATTTTCAGAGAACAGTCCTGCAGCAGGCCAAACCTGTGGATGAACATTTCTGTCACAACTCCTGCCTTCATCACCTCTGTTACTGTTTCAGGCCTTTTCCAGCTCACAGAAGAACAAGGGGTGATGGAGGGTAAACCACATGGTAAAGAAACACTCTCTCCCAGTGCGGCAAACATTAGAGAATGATCTGTGGAGGAAGAAAAAGCATTTAGTTTATTTCCACCCAGACAGAAATTAAAAACAAATAAAATTTAAACAGATCATTAAAATTCATATCCATTCATCATTTCTATTTTTGTCTTACTTTTTCCATGAGTTAAGTTTTTAGGTTTTTATGTCAGTGATCATAAGGTTACAAAGTCATACAGCAAAGACAAAGATTAAGAGTCAGATGACTGAGAAAAAGTTTTCTGTTTTGTTAAAATTACCTGATGACTGAAGTCTTGTAGCTGTGAATGTGAGAGAAAACAAATAGAAGCTGAACAATGAAGAAGAAGCCATCACCCTCTTCTCTGAGACACACTCCTTACTGATTATTTTTGTGCTCTTGCTTAATGTGCTCATAGCAGTAGTTTTCAAAACACTTTTTTTTTCTTTTCAGGAAACGTCAGTGAGGCAACTCATACAGACAAGCTGAGGACCAGCCCATAAGGGAGGCCCCTGTTCTACTGCCACATGAATCCTGAAATTAATATAAGCTGTATGTACTGTCATTCTCCATTCAGACCCGTCATCACTGTTATGCATCCTCAGATGGTTATTATTACTGTCAATGTAAACAAGTCTCAACCACAGATGACCATCAGCCGTAAAATAATCACCATAAAATTCATATTTATTTCAATACACGTGCAACACAATGGTCATTTAGTATGAAGTAATGACAAAAACATGTAGGTTCTTCAATCATATTTTGCATCATAAAAGCAAAATCAATTGCTACAAATGAGCAAAATTTGAGAAACAGGAAGTTGTGGTTCTAGGAGGGCTGTGTTGAGATTTCTTCTGAACTGAGGCACTCACTTATACAGAGGTGGTATTTGATAGACACACACACACAAACACACACACACACACACACACACACACACACACACACACACACACACACAAACACACACACACACACACACTGTGACAAAGTACCAATATAGTCCTGAGTATGCAATTTTTTATCTCTAAAAAGTTTCACAACACAAGTTACACACAACATTTCAATTTTTCAAACTTGTTTTTTTTAGACCAAAGTAAATGATATGCCATCAAGTCTCAATTTTGATAAAAATAAATTGCTTTTACTGATCAGAAAGCCTAAATCCTAGTTTATGATTCTTCATCTACTTTATAAGAACTACTTGTTCGATGGAGAATCAGTGTTGTTTCCAGTACTCCCTCTAACCCAGATACCAGTATGTCCAAAGTCAGGCTTGGGGGACACTTTTGATCTGAGGTCAATTTCTGTAAGGCCCCCAGCTTTTTTTATACATGTATTAAGTATGACACTTAATTGGATCATGTTCTAAACAATGTGTACATTAACATGTTCTGGCTCCTAAACTTAAGTACATTTGGACTGCCAACTGGCTGCTTGTAACAAGCTAAAGCTCTGTATGTTATGCAGAAACTAAATGGCTCTTTCAGCTCATGTCTTTAAATGAATGGATTTATCAGGATCTGAAAATGTGAAAGTTCAGAAGAACATATTAGAGGACATAAGACAAGATTAAAGTGATGAAATGGTGAGGAAAAGCAAAAGTCAGTGCATAAAAATACTTTATGATGCAGGATTTGAAGTGTTAGTGACTAAAAATGTTGTTTGTAGGTCAAAATAGTCTTTGAAACATTCTGAAAAACAACCCTGATAAAATCCAGACCCTGATCCTGCCGTAAAACATCCTGACATATTTTGCCCATATCACTCCTTAATGGTGAACATTTGCCTTTGTCAGGATCAGAGTTTGGTGATGTTTATGTAACTGTGTAGAAAACTGACCACTTATCATCTGGTAACGAGTGACACATGAGGAACGGGTGAGCTTTGATTTTATCTGCCTGTAATGATGGTACAAGGATGTTCAAGCACACTAAGTGACAGAATTTTACAGAAATCACTCCAGAGATAAGAAATAGTTTTATTATGCCACAGTTAATAAATTTGTAGGAGCTGCTTTTCCATGGTCATTTTCACAAAATCAAATGTCACCCTCATTAATAAAAGTTTGGACATCCCTGTTCTGAACACCCATGAGTTGTGTCACTTCTGTTTGTCAGATCATCATGTGTCATATGCATCACTATTTTTCTGCTTGTTAAGACAGTTTTAAGCACATTGAAACCTGTTGGACACACCTGTATCAGTGCAGTCTCTAATTTTGAGGATCAGTCTCAGCTCTTGGTCGAGCTATAACTGTATAGGGCTTGATCTTGAGCACAACACTTGCAACTCCTCTCAGATCAGGTAAAGAGGCCTCACTCTCAGGAAGGATGAAGTGGAAATCTCTGAGTAAGTAGGCAGTGAAAAGAAAGAGCTCCATTTTAGCTACTGACTCCCCCAGGCAGAGCCGTGCCCCCCCTCCAAAAGGAATCAGGGAACGGGTGGAGCAGCCTCCTCCCTCCAGGAAGCGCTCTAGGGGAGGGAGAGAAAGATGGAAAAGGGTACAACTAAATGAATCTGCTGAGCCAATTGAAACACACTAGGTCTTACTGTCAGAGAAGTACCTGGTTTGAAGTGGTACGGGTCTGTCCACACTGCAGGGTCATGGTGAGCTCCAAAAAGGTTGGGAATAATGACAGTATTCTTGGGGATAAAGTAACCTGCAATACTGAGCAGAGATTGAGATAAAACATTTAGCATTTGACAGAATGCAAAGAAAATATCAACAGCTGATTTGTTTGATAAACATAAAACAGGCATAAAATTAAAGATTAAAGTTAAAATCTCTGCCTCATGAAGTTAAAACCATTTGTGTATACTTGAGGTTAAAGTTTGTACCCTATTTGTTGTGCTGCACTCCATCTGTTTTTTAGTTTGGTGTGTGATACTGCAAAATTTGGAATCAATACCATGTTAATATAAAGCTAATAATTGATTATACAGTCTGTGGTTCATCTCTACAGAGCAGATAGTACCAAACAGGAAAAAGACAGGAAACGAATAAAGCATCCAGTCATTTCAAAATAAAACACCATGCTCTTGCACCCATCTTAAGCAAACAAACAGAAACAGTCTGCTTGCATCTAAAAATGCACAAGAACAGCTTGAATGTTTGAATTTGTGTAATTTAAACGAATGGAAATGTTCTTGACAAATCAGCTGTTTACATGCTGAACCCTTGTTTCTCTGATGTTAAGAATTGCACTTTTGATAAGATTTTGCCTATTTTCAAAATATAATAAACACTTTTACATTGTTTTGAACTATTTTGGTTTGTTTAGGTCTATCAGTGCTTTCTGAACATCTTGAACACATTTTTAAAATTCCGCAATAATACCGAAAACCATGATAAGTTCGGTCACAATAACCATGAGCTTAAATTTTCATACCGTGACAACCCTAGTCTTGTTCAAAAAGTCATCAAAGGTATTTAAATGTGTTCAGCTGACCTGCTGTCTCTGATGGCTCTGTGTGGAACAGCCAGTGGAGCCACAGGCCTGAGTCTGAGCACTTCATTGATCACAGAGCTCAGGACAGGCAGTCTGTGTCTGTCACTGTACTTAGGGTATCTTCCCTCCAGCACTGTGCACAGCTCCTCATACACTTTCGTCTGCACCTAATAGTTAAAATAAAAAGACAGTGTCACAATGAACTAAAACCAGGGTGTGTGCTTGTGTTTATTGTACAGTGCCCTGCCTCTGGTCTGTGTAAGAGGAATGCCACAGTCCAGTTGAGCCATGCAGCAGTGGTCTCTGTCCCCCCAATAAGAAGGTCCACAGTGGCCATGTGAACATGAACATCTGTGAGGAGCTGCAGAAATTCAGATAATTTAGTGCACTATTCACTATTGTGTACACATGAGTAGGTAATAAATAAATACAGACTCAAAGCACTCACTGCTCCATGTTCTGAGTGTTGATCAGTTTCAAGGCCTCGTCGCAGAGATGCTGTGATAGTGTCCTCATTTTTCTTATCTAGCAACTGCACAAATAACAGAAACAGCTGATAAAAATAAACATAACCTCTGATAAACATTGTTTTAACCATGAATGCTAAGGCATGTTTATCTCACAGAAGCACAATTTGGAAAGTGTAATCTTAAAATGAAAGCAGAATTTCCGAGCAGCAGCAAACAACACAGGAAAAAGAAAAAGTTTTTAACCTTAAACTCTCTGACGTGCCACTTACCTCATAATTGTTGAGATGTTTTCTAATTATTTCATCCCTCCTAGCCACCTCTTTCAGAAGACGGGCAAACACAGGATTGGGCAATTTCTTTGAAAAGACATATATGACATAAAACCCACACCAGAGTTTCAGTTAAAAAGCTATTTGCTCACTTCTTCTTTGATCTAGTGTCAGTGGTGTGTATAGTCACTGACTCTGAGCAGTGGGAAGGAGTCCAGAGCAGAAATCCAAGAGGAGCCCCACAGAGAAACAATCTCATTCAGACAGCTGTGCAGCTCCTGCAGCTCAGAGGAGCTTTTATCGTACTGGAAAACACAGAGGTGGAAGTTTTTACTATTTATACCAAGTAATTTAACAGCGTGTTGTGATTGAAGCAGCGAACTACAAGACCCTCAAAGGGCAAACATAAACAGAGACACCAAGAACTAGTTAGCAACAGTATAGAGTAGATTTTGTCTTACTTTTACTTAAAGTTAGACTCAAAGTGCAGGTGGAAAGTTACTCACCTCTTTTCCAAAAGCCAAAGTGGTGATGACATTACTGGCTGCCACTGTGAAATCCTCCGAAAGCTCAACGGCAGTACCTTGATATTCCAACAAAACCTGAACGGTGAACAATAAGTACTTTGTCATATTTACTTGGTTTATATTTCTACCAGCATTTTTGAAGAGAGAGAACATTTTCAGGTAGTGTGTTAAACACACACTGGGGGCTAATTTGTTTCTTTTTTATTCTGTACCTTCCTCAGATGCAGTGCCTGTTTCTCTATCACCTCATGTAAAGAGCTCTGACAGCGGCGTTGTAAAGTGCTGTGAACAAGGCGGCGGTGTGCTCTCCACTCCTCATCGTAATCCCCCAGAGAGATGGTTCGCCCTCCTCCAGACACAATATTAGCTGACACAAGCCAGAAAAGGTGACAGGTGAACACATTCAAAAATTTGAAATAAGTTATTAATAAAATAAAGGTATTCGTCAGGAATCCACAGGCTCAAAAGTTCAATAAAACGGGTTGAACCTGACGTGCTCTGCCATACTATTGTTTGTGTTTTTTTCTGCTTACTTAGACATTAAGATAAAATAACTAAAGGAGCTGCTCTGCCGGGAACATTACACAAAAACTGTGGACATTTAAGTGTATGCAACCTTCATTTCATGACAGAAAAATGTGAAAAATGAAAATGTTCTTCATATCATCAGTGGGTAGGCTGTCAATAGATGAATTTTGGACACACAGTTGGTGGCGTCATCCACTGAAAAAAAAAATATCATAAAACTAATTTCTACATGATTTGGGACTAATTTAATGCAAAAAAAGAAAAGTTGGTGTTTTCTCACTTTTCTCCCCTCTATATTTTTCATCTTTACTTCACTGGCAATCAACAATGGCCTCAAGTCACTCAATGTGCCGTTCCAAAAAATAAAGGTCACATGCACTGAAATGGCCACATTTTTTTTTTAATATTCCCAGAAGAGCAAATCATTCTATTATTGGATCTTAGTGTCCAAATAAGCAGAAAAAACACAAACAAAAAGTATGGCAGCACATTTCCAGTTCCACCCATTTTTAAGCCAGTGGATCCCTGACAATATGTGTTGTGTACCTGTGTAAGAAACTGGTCTCCCTGCAAAGTCTGACCATTTTTTCACAAGTGCCTCTCTTATGACTTCACTACTGTTGAGCACCACCATGGCTGAAAAAAAAAACAGGAGAGGAATGGTGGGCATTAAACCAACTGTATCAAAGCTTATCTGAAGAATTGCTTTTTATCTTTTGATAGATTGATGTTTAATCATTAAGATAGGACCATTACTTGTGTTTCCACATTTAAGGCGGAAGATGTTTCCATACCGCTGTGCCAGATTAGTCAGGTGAATTGGTAGGTGGTCGTGTGTCAGCTCCATCATGTTGCCAATGAGTAAGTAACTGGGAGGACCCGGAAGGGAAGGAGATGAGGAGCAGGGTCGGAGCTTATACAGACACTGCAGTAGTCTGGATTCATGTTCTGGAAGGAAGAAATAAGGACGAGAGAGTAAAAAAAAAAAAAAAAAGGACATGGTAATGGAGATTTTCAAATAGTGTAAATGTGCTAAAAAAAGTTGTGCTAAATACTTTGTTGATAGTATACAAAATATTTATACCATTTACAAAAAGCTGTTGACTTACCTCTCTTGTGATCTCCCTGTACAGTTTCTTTACTCTGACTAGAAGTGCAAATCAGCACCATCAACAGCAGCATGATCATCAGCACAGCCCCTACACTGACCAATGATATGTCCAATGCCATGTCTTCTCTTCTTGTTAGTGCCAGAAACCTGCTCAGCACACTGCTTCCCACTTTTATAGTCCTCTTATCAGCCTCCAAGTCTGTCAGTGTTAAATATATCTGAAACATTCATTGAAATGAAGGACATCTAAATATTTGTTTCCATGTCATCTGATAATGAATTATGATACAAAAGATAGCTAGTTAAACAGGGCCTGGGTTTGCTGAAGGGTATGATAACACACCACTGCTGACGCAACAGTCAGTCACACTGGCATGTTTTTATCTTGTAAGGCAGAGAGCAAACTATCTCTCTCAGTGAAGGATTTAGATGCTGTGATTTAGTCTTTCAAGCAAATAATGCAACACTACAGACCCACATTAGCCACTTTTATTCCAATGGAGTGAGACAGTGCATATTAATTTACAGTAGTAGTGAGTTGGTTTACCAATGTGGTGCACAAGAAAGTATAAGAGTCAAAACAAACTGTGTTTTAATGGACGGGTCAGGCAGAACAGGAAAACAGCATACAAAAAAAAATTGCAAAAAAACATTTTGCACCCTTTAGTACAGCCTCCAACAAAAAAACAAAACAATAGTAAAAATAAAAACAGAAATAAATCAGACCGTAAAATAATCTTGCACAATGAATCACTTGTTTTAATAGCTACTATTATAGCTACCAAAATCACTGTACAATCAATTTTATATGGAAAGCAACATGTAGGAGCTGAAATCCACTGTCATCTAGATTTCTTGAGCTGTCAGACGTAAGGTTATCAGGATGGAGAACTCAGAGACTGATGTTTTCTTAGCCATGAGTTGCAGGAGAGAACCTGGACGGCCTGAACTTCATCTCAGTGAAGGGAATGGATGAATCTTTACCTTTCCAGTCTATCCACACTATTCCCTGTATCAAAAGAAATTATTTGTTACAAAACTTTATTTGTCTGTGGTATCAAAAATAATTTACAAAGAAAAATGTTAAGAATGTAGAAACTTGGCTAAAGGGAGGTAGAAGTAAACTATTTGCTGCTTTGTTGTAAAACAGTAAATTTGAATGTTGATGGATATCAACCACTACCATAATTTGTCATAATGTATCATTTTGATCAAACAGCTTGCACATGCTGGTAGATTACCTGTTACAGGAACATAAAAATATTTAGGATATCAGCAATTTACTGATGAATTTAAGTATCGATCCCATCACACAAGTATTGATCAATACTGATACCAATGTTGGTATCGCTATTGATATTTTAGATTGATCCGCCCACCACTAGTTTGTTTGTAATTCTTGTCATTGAAAGTGTTACTGTTTGTTTATGCTTGTTTACTGTGAAAAAAAAACTACTGATAAGAAAAGGATGATGTTAGGGTGAAACAGCCAAAAAGCAGTGTGACTTATCTGATAATTAGACTGTCATTTATGCATAATCTGATGATTTTTGTTTTGTTTGCTAAATTTAAACACAGTGACAAAGAAAACTTAAATGGCAATATTTTTCTTGGATAAAAAACTAGTCTGTATGCTTGTAGATCCTTATAATTGTGTATATAAGACAACAAAGGGTCCTGTTAGAAAGAGCGTCTTTACCTGATTATTACTGTTGATACCATAAAGACCATTGAGGTTGGTCTTGTAGCAGTTTTTGTACCACCAGCCACCCATGTAGGCCCTGGCACAGTGGATCCCTAGAGGATCAGGATCCTTGTCTCGGGTTGAGAATGGACGACCATTGTGGTACCTCATAGAGTCCCCTGAAAGAGACATTGGGGGATGGATTATTGGGCATTTATTATATGCAGTACATGTTGCATACATGCCCTTTAAATTCCACTTCTCTAAAGTTTCACCTGCAGTTCCAGTATAGCCAGAAACCTCGAGGGAATAATGTCTCTCTGCTGTGCTAATGGAGAAGTTGGCATAGTGAGCGTAAGCAGTATCGTTTCCAGATCTCATATCCACTCTCAGACTCACAGGGCCAACACTGGTCAGGTTGTGGAGAAGCTCATTTCCTAATAGGACAAAAGGAATGAAAAATTAAGCGTGGTGATACTTTGATTTGCATGTGATGTTATTTGTTGTTGTATGCTGTGTGCAGGTTTCTTGCTCTGTACCAAGCCAGAACTCCTCGCTGAGGTTTCCAAAGCCGGCACTGTAGTCACTCCAGGTTCTGTAGAAATCCATCTTCCCATTCAACCTTCTCTGGAACACCTAAAAACAGACACCAGGTTGTTTTCTATGTTCTCAACTAATTTTGACAATCTTTTAATGCAAAGTTTGATCCAGATGCAAGCAGTTCCTCTCACCGTCCATCCTCCTCCATCTGTCTCCATATCACAGTACACTCTGACCGCCTGTCCCTCTTTCCCCTGTGGGAAGATGTCCACCTCTCCTGACTGCAGAGCTCCATTCAGCAGCTCCTGGGAGCACTCAGTAGGGAAGGGGAAACGCAGTTTTCCTATGGGTTGAAGGTAAAAAACACTTGTTAGCTTGAAAGCAATGAGGTGGACATAAACTGGTCGATGCCAAATAGTTAAAGTATGATACCTGTAACAAATTCTGTTGTGACAATTGACGTGTAGTGTCCATCTCTCTCGCCTTGAACCAGAACAATGTAACGAGACATTGGCAACAGCCCCGTCAGCTTATACTCGGTGACAGATGAGTCCAGGATCAACTCCTAATTTGCACACACACACACACACACACACACACACACACACACACACACACAACAAGGTCAGTCTCTATGCTGTTCAGGAAATGTTTAGCTGTACAAGCCGGTGATGATTTTTTTCACCTTCGTCTCCTCTCCTGCCACCTGGTAAATCAGTCTGTAGCTGTGATAAACCACGGTGGTTGTTCTCCATGTGATCACTGCAGAGCGAGCGCTCACCTCGCCAGCTTTAACCACTGCAGAGCACAAAGAAACAGAGAGAGTTTATTACTGTTCACACATTTGTCTGTTAAATTTTAAAAATTCTTTCCACTCACCATTAGCGGTGGTAAATGTGGTAGAGATGACCATGCTCTGAAGACTGTCCTTCTGGCTCAGCACTTTAACTGTGTACAGGGTTCCTCTCTGCAGGCCTCTCAGCTGATGCTCCACTGAGTTTCCAGACAGCATCACTGTCACTGTGACATTAGGAGCTGTGAAAAGAAAGAAAATCAGCAACTCTTAACTAAGTCAGTAACACTTTATGAAAGGCTGTTGGGGTTTCTGTACTCACTCTTGGAAGATTCGTAGCTGATGATAAAGCGGTCTACTTTTCCCAGACTTGGTGTCCATTGCAGCAGAGCCCTGGTATCAGTCACGTTGACCACTTGCAGATGTGTTGGAGGTGCGGGCACTGCAGCAGAGGGGGAATCCAGTTAGTTAGTTTGTGAATGTTTTCACATAATAAAGCAAAGCTGTACTTTACAATGTGAAAATTTAATTGTCTACCTGTGGTGATGACAGATGTTAGGGTGTCGCTTTGAGTCCTGCTTTGTGTGGTTGTTACGGTGACAATGTAGGAGGATCCGGCAGATAACTTGGACAGGACCACATAAGATTGCTGAGAGTCCATGGTAACATAGTAACTCTCCCCTATTAGGAGAACACACCACATGTTAACCCTGAATACAACCCCGAAAAATATCCATGCAAACTGAGGAAGGATACAGTGCCCTGTACAGACATTTTCTTTTAACAGACCTGTGACAATGTTGGTGTATGTAACCCTGACGCCTGAGAATGTGGTTTTTGGTTTGGTCCAAGAAACAGTCAGGGAGGACTCTGTTACATTACTGAAAACCATCTCTGTGGCTGGCTCAGGACCTGGTGGGTGAAAACAAAGACATTTTTTCATGTTTGGAGTCAAGAATCCACAGAGACTGATGGGTGAGTGCTACATAAATGGCACAAAGAGCGTAAACTGTCACCTGTGGTTGTTGTCACTTTGTGCACCTTTGATCTTCTGTCGGCTGTTGTACCATAAACATGCAGGACATACACTGTGTTTGCCCGAAGGTTACTGAACTCCACGGAGCGTACGTTGCCTGGAACGACCATTGAGATCCTCTTAGAAGATCCTTTAGATCCAGCAGCTTTACCAGAGGCAGCAGTCATGTTGGTACTCTCACTGTGTGCCTGGACATCAGTTGTATTTTTGGCCATAAAAGTCTTTTCCCCCTCAAGAGCTTCTTCTTCAAAGTCTTCAAGGTCCTCTTCGTCACCCTCGGCCCGTGGCTCTCTTCTGATCACGGTAAAGTTTTTGAACATCCCTTGGGGTGCTGACCATGTGATGGTGAAGCTGTAGGAAGAGATGTTAACAACTTTTACAGATCCCAATCCAGTTCCTCCCAGCCTCCTTGTACCTCCAGAGCTGTGGGTAGTGGTTTTTTCTTGCTGTCCTCTAGCCTCACCTGACGTTGGTACAAGGGTTGTATTCACTAAATACTGGCTTCTCTGTACAGTTTTGTCTTTCCCAGTCTTGCTGGCTTCAGTGTGTCTGCCATCAAAAGATTGTATGATCGTAGTTTCTACTTTGGCTTTGATGCGTTTGTGCCCAGAGGTCTGAGTAGTGTTTTTCTCTGCAAGTGTGGACTGCTCCAAGGTCTCTTTTCCTGCTTGGAATTTGTTTGTCCCGGCAGCTCTGGAAAAAGATGTCACAACTCTAGCAGTACCATTAGATTTCTTCACACTAATCTGGGTTGCATTAGCATGAGGTTGGTCTTTTAATTGGTTAGATTTGGGATTCAGGTCTGTTTTTTGAGGGATCTTTTTGGTGGTGAAGACTGTTGTTTTTCCTTTGCGAGCCTCCTCTTGCTTTCTTCCTGCATGCTTCAGCAGAAGTTGACCAGCAGTTGGGCGGTTAGTTCTTGTGGCACTCGATGAGTCTTTAATAGTTACTTTCTGGACTGAGGAGTCCTGTTTCACTTTGGTGCCAGTGCCCACTTTGAGTCTGGAGTCAGTTTCTTTAGCTGAGACTCTCTTTTCCTCCTTCCTCTGGAAGAGTGTCTGCTCTGCTTTGGTTGCTTTCTCTTGCGTGTTTTCTTTTTCTTTGTTCGCCTGCAAGGTCACTGTTTCCACTGATGCCTTGACCTTTCCTTTGTTGGTCTCTGAAATAGCAGAGAAGAAGTTACAATCAGTGTAGTCTAGATCCAAAACAGAATAACTTTCTCTGGCTGGAATTTATGTATCCACAATGCTGCAGCATACTAATAACAGTTCTCACTTACTTTTGTTACACTCAGCTCCTTGTGCACACTTGCTGCAGTCTGGACCCGAGAATCCCTGTTGGCAGACACATTTCCCCTTCTGGCATTCACCATTGCCACTACAGTCACGTGGACAATTTGCAGAACAGGGACCTGTGTGACAACAAATATACCCACAGTTACTTATCTTTTGGCACCTATTGCTGACACTTTTCCATACATTTGGATGAGATGCTCAAAACAGCAAGAAGGTTTGATATACATGTTTTAAGTCAAAGAAGATAATCAAACAGCTGTTATGTTTGCATCACTGTGAATTACTGGGAAATCCAGTCAGATTACCAGGCATATTTGAGTCAGGCATATAGAAGGGGTTTGAAGGAAGTGAGTTAGCCTCAGCTAATGTTAGCAGCTAACTGTTTGTTTGTTTGTTTGTAGCAAGCATTAAAGTAGCTTAGAGGAACTCTCTGCCAACATTATGTTGTGTTTTTAAAAAATCAGGAAATCTCTACTCTATCACTTAAGTCTGACGAACTGTCATCACTGTTCAGCCCATTCATGACCAACCATATCAGATAGCAAGTGAGTCAAAACTTAAGTATGCAACAAATGATACTGGCTTCGGAAGAGAAAAAGATGAGTTAATCTAAAGAAAAAAACTTTAAAAGTTAGAAGAAAAAAAGAGAAAAAAAGAGGTAAATCGGTGCAAGTATACCACTACAATGAAAGTGCTGCTAACTCTGCCATATGAGGGACCAGACTTTCTGTCAATATAATCATTTTTTAATTAGTAACATCATCAGTAAATCAACACTATGTGACCAGTTGTTAATTATTTAAGTTGGAAGCCGGATAACAAGCGGCAAACTGTATAGTGAGTGGGTAAGTGCATTGGAGCCCCTACAAGGTGAGTGAAACAAGAACCTTTTGCTTCACACCAGGCTCCTGCTACCCTGAAAAGAGCACCCACTTCCCAAACATAGTCTTAAACTAGGCCCTCTACCCCTTTTCGTTTCAATCAAGGGGAAAATGACAACTTAATGTCGTAAATAAAGTTGTGTTAATGTTGTGAATGTGACAGAGTCCTACATTTTTCTTTGAGGGCAGACATCTCCAGTTCCAGTCGCGCAACACGTCCTTTAAGCGCAGCCATCTCGGCCTCACAGCCCCCAGTGCAGCCACCAGGCAACAGGCTGATCTTATGAGTCATCACCAGAGGAGCCCCGGGCTTCAGCTTCAGCTCCTGCTCCTTAGCGTTGTTTGAGTCGCAGCCATCACTAATGACCACCTTCAGTGGCTGTGAAGGGGTTGGTTTTTCTTTGATGTTGGTGGTAACTTTAACCACAGCGGTCTGATTTACCGAGGACACAACCTTATCCTGTTTATCTTTTGGGTTCTTGACATTACTGCTGGAGGGAGATTTAGCTATATCAGTCTGAGAGGCTGTTGGCTTGTTCCTGGTGGTTGTAGGTCCTCGGGAAGGAGAAGATTTTGGAGCTGTTGCCTGAACATTTTGAACTCCGGTGGCAGGCTTATCTTTTGCAGTCTTCACATCGCTGGATGTAGGAGATTTTGTGGAAGCAGTCTGATTCACCAGTGGGCCAAGTTTGTCTTTGGAGGTCTTAGCAGGACTGGTTGCAGAAGCAGGCTTGTCTTTGGTAGCCTTGGCTAAAACGGTTTGATTGACTTTGTTTGTACTGCTGTCAGCGACCGTCACAGATCTTGCAGGTGCTGATGCAGTGGCGTGAGTTACCGCTGGGCTGGCCTTGCTTTTTGTGGCTTGAGTTGGTGCAACAGTCTGATCAACAGTGTTTGGCTTTAGGGTTGGGCGAATGGTCTGTCTAGCTAGAGCTGCAGTGGTTTTTGGTTTTGACAGCGTGAAAACGGCCTGAGGTTTAGTTGCTTCGTTTCCTGTTAAATGTCTCCTCTCATTGGTTGGGGTTTGAATGGAAGGAAATGGGGTGAGAAGGAGGAGGAATCCTAGAGTAAACAACATCTTGATTTTGAGCCAGCAGCAGCAGCGTCCAGAGAAGGTGTTGGCTTTGCTGGATCTTTATGTATGTTACAGTAAAATTTCTGCTTCCTCTATATTTCTGTTACTACTTGTGAGGGGTAATATGCCAGGTCTCTCCTAGAAAGGGGGGAAAAAAATGAAAGAGCTTGTTATGACTGAGCTTAATTCATGACATTTTATGCCAGCTCATTTTACAACTCATCCTAAGAACGACTTTGCTGAGTATACATGCTTTTTTTCACTGAACTTCACCCTTACAAAGTCTCTATTCACACCTTGAAGCTACCTCATACAACCTTCAGCTGGCTAAGAGGACACTGCACTCACAGTACTTTTGAGTTTTGTTAATTGCTCATAATTGACCCAGCATGGATTTCAGGGCCACACAACAAGCTTTTCTCATGCACATAACATACAGACTCTGGTAACACATATCAACAGCTTTTCTAGATTTAACACTGCTCTTTTATTTTAAATGCTGTATGATGAGATTTGATATTTCCTAGAAGGCAAAAAATGTTGACAGTGAATTTCAGAGCTCATTTGAATATTTCTACAATACTAGAGAGTTTTTATTTATTTATCTATTGAAGATCATCACTAAGCTAGTGCTTTCCACTGCCAGCTTAAAGTTAGTCATTCTGTTGTGTTATGGGCACAATTCAAAATTTACAATAAAAAAAAAATTAAAACCAAATATAGATTAAAGAACCATAGCTGTGTTTCAGTCATTTATGATTTAAAACTAAGGTCAGATCTAAATTGTTAACTTGGACCAGGAAGGGACACAGTTAACTAAGCGGAAAGTCTGCTGTGTAGACTATGCAGAGAGGTAACAGAGCATCACTGTACTGAGCTGAGGCACACTGTAACTCATTCACTATACAGATGGTTACATAATCTACTGCACACACAGCTCATCAAACCACACAAAGAAATATGTGCAACCTAAGCATTAAATCTACAAAAAGTGAAACCTATCATGCAACACATTAGGATGCACGCCAATTCCTATGTCTTGCTTCGAAGTGCACAGATTTATTGGCTGAAGGTTTATTTAATTACGGGTATCCTACACTTCTGACGTATTGGGCATTGTATGCCCTGCAGTGAATTTTATAAGATGCACAGTTAAAATTACATGTAGCGTTGGATCCTCTGCAACTCATGCAGTGAAGCTTTTGCCCTTATAGCCATTTAGATGTAATATTATACAGCAACATTCCATCTTAAATCAAATGAAATAACTAAAACCTTGAAAGTCATTTTATTCTTAAACAGTTTGCATTGAATTTGCTGAGTTTGCTGATTAAGTTTCCTCAACACTTCATTGCTTTTTTACCCTTTTATAGTTATATACTTTAAATTCTATTTATTTTGTTAGATGTATATTTTTATACATTTTTTAAATTAAAAATCAAATTGAATCAAAAAGATTTTTTTTAATTCTTCCTATTTGTTTTTAATTTTTTAATTTTTTTGGTCTCTTCAGTTTCTGCCGGTACCAACCTGAATTTAAAGTTTCACGTGGGTTGGGATAAATCAGACTTACCAGAATAATGATGTAGTTCTTGGCTTTATCTCTGTCTTTGTGTTGCTCCCTCCATCTGTGAAGCTGGTTGTGATCTGGAAGGAAAGGAGTGACAGAAAGGACCACCACTAGAAAGAAGGAGAGTGATAAAGTCTGCCCCTACTTAAGGACCCCCCCACCCCCACTCCCCCACTCCACTCCTCCACCACGCCTAGTGGTCCCGCTTTCTTAACCACTATGGAAAATATTTGTCTTGGGCCCACAAAAAGCATAGCATTTTACATTAATTTTAGTGTAAAATAAGATTAGATGTGTTTTTTTTTTTGTCTTTTCACTGTGATGACTTGCTTAAAATGCTAAACAGCAGTTTCAACAATTTGATGGGTGATAGATTCATACCAGTGGTTTCAAGCACTTAAAATTTATTGCACTCTTTCTCTTAAACTGTATGGACATGCAAAGATGTTTTATTCTTTCTTCTATGTGAGCTACTGTAACTGCATGTTCACATTTCTTCCTTGCATACTTGGCTGTACGTGAGCTGATTTTCAGCAGACATTGCTAACATCAAGATACAGTGCTGGTTGAATGAAGTCCTGGTCTGAGAATCATGATTCAGCTGGAATACATAGCATAACACTGCAGGTATTCAGTGCTGACTCTGGGGGACAGGAACCTCTGGCCATATGAATCGGCTGTTTGTTTCAGGTAATGAGATGTAACTACGTGGGAGTTATGTAAGTGACCGAAATCCACCAGATTTAAGGAATGCTCTGTGAAAGCCCTGAATCTCTGACCAGATGGCCACCCACCAGCCCACCTTTTGTAAACCACATAAAAGCAAGAATATCAGGAGTCTCAAGCAAACAGGACTGAGGTGATCTTTTACTAGCTTTACAGGAGAGCCAAATCAAAAGTTTTATATCACTGGAACATTTTAGACACCTAACAAAGTTAAGCTGATAAAATTATGGTTGTTTACAAATGAATGAGCTGCCCTGTAAATCAAATTACATTATATTTTTACCCAAAGTCATGGTTAATAGTCAGGTATTTTAACCTTGGAGTTGACAAGCCTTAGACCAGTCCTAACCCATTTGTCCCCGACCATGTCTTTCATTGGTTGACATATGATCTTAAAATGCTTTCACACTGTCCATGAACATACAGGGGCAGGAAGGAGAATAACTTAAAATAACCATGCATGCCACTAAAAACAGTGAAATTTTCCTGTTGATACAGTAACAAATGGCTCATTTGTGGGTGATGATCAAAACTTATCAAAACGCACTGCAACAGTTAATCATGGATTCATTCAGCAGTTGCATAATCTCCTGTTACCTTTCTTTTGTACAGTAAAGTGATCATAGTGGCCTTATCAAGAATGATACTAAGATAGATCTATAATAAAGGCTGTACCCACTCACACCTGCTGAATTCTGATGAGTGGCTCTATTGTGCATCAAAACTATTTTGAAAAGTTGTTGTGAAACTCTGACCAAGGATGAAGAAACTGTGCTCTCATGTTCTATTACTGTTACATGTCCTGACCCTATATATGTCACAGGTGAGGCATGTCAGAGCCCACACAGTAAACATATACAGTTAATATTAGACATTTTTGTTGTCAATGTGTTGATTCTGCTTGTTTTTCTTGGCAAGAACACCATGACCTGATACTAACAGAGGACTTACCTATTACTGTAGCATCTAAGATGTAATAGCTGATGCTGCACAACCAGTCAATTCCATGAGTAAAAAAGCTGGAAATGTGATTATTAAACTGACCTGAATAGGTACGAACAGGTCTCTCTCATTTTGTCTGATTAACATCCAGGCTATTGCATTAACACAAGGGCCAATGACACATCTTTACACCAATGGCACTAGTAAAGTTAAAGATAATGCTTCCAATCACAAATTTATAACATCAGCCATTCAGAAATAACAATATAAATATAAAACAGGTAAGAATCATGAAATACAAATTGATGGTGTTGTAAATTTGTTATGCAAACAAACTGCATGTACACAAGATGGCAATGCCCTGCGTGTTTAGCCACAATCCTTCTGTCATGAGATGTGTTGCTTCCGGTTATTATTCTGAATCTTGGCCTCATTGAGCTAATGCACATAATACGTAACAAAACATTTCCCTTGCTGTTGCTCCTTCAAGTTAGTTGTCATATAGTACACAAGTTGAATGTCTGTGTCCTAATGGGCCAGGTCCCGTAAACTGACGCACCTGAAGGAATATAGCCATCATTCATTTTTTTTAAACAACTGAACTATTTCCATTTGGATAATATCTCATGTAAAACAAAATATACCAATGACAAACCAGGTCACCTTGAAATTTGAATAAAATAAATAAATAAATTGTAATTGACAGTGTCGTGTGGACACAGGAGCGGGTGGTCCATCTGTTGGCAGCCACCAGAAAAACTCCGCCCTCACTCTTATCCTTTCTGCACCTTAGACCACCCTTCAATCGTTGACCTTGTGCTGGCCTTCGGAAAAATAAGAGCTGCAAAAACTAGAGTAACTGCACACCTACCAAAACACACCTGTTCATGCAAGCACATTTCAGCATTCTCCAATTCCAGATTCAGAGTTGATGCCTCAGCATGTTTTTGTTTGTTCAGGTATCAGAGCATCTATATACACTTTGTAATACTGGTGATCTGACATGCATTTATCTAAAATTTTATTCAAGTACTGGAAAGCAGGTACAAAATTCAATCTACCTCTCCTCTTGATTGTGTCAAATCACTAACACAATTTCACACTACTTGGACTTGACCAATTTATTTCTTACCACAAAAAAAAACAAAACACTTTCCTATGTGCTGTGTCTGGCGGCAACTAATACTGCACTACATTAATCCAAAGATGATGTTTGATGCAGAGGTCTTCACATTTATTTGCTGGTATTGATTCAAAGTTAATGAAATGTCTGGTGGCAGTTGCTGAAACAGTGAGGGCATTGATCCGGCTGTGATTGAAGTGATGGTCAGTACTCCCATGTTGCTTACATTGGGCCAAGCTTCTGAGATTAGAATAATATAAGTATATAAGCCTCTGCTTGTTCCTCACCACTCCACCCATGTCCCCCCTTCGGCTCCTCCTGCTACGCTTCCCTGTCTGCTCTTCGTTCTCTGCCATTACTGCTCTGTGAAACACTGTAAACTCAACACTTTTTAAAGTATGTGACTCCTCTGAGAATCTGCAGTGGCATGTTTATACTCCCATTAAAGAAGAGCGCTATTAGTTTTTTACAAATAATGAAGGAATATTTTTCCCAAATGTGATGACTGAATGACTTATCGCTCCGTGACTCGACCAGGAGCAGACAAGCAAGTCATACGTTCAGACTGTAATGTCACTTTATGTGCACTGTACTGACCCAAAACCACCCCTCCTCCTCCCCTGCCTTCTCACCTTGCAGATGTTAAGTAAGGAGTGGGTAACTTTGAGGGGGGTTGAGTACAGAGACCCCTCTCAGGTCCTTCACTGCCAGTAAAAGAAAAAAAAGAACATGAAAAAATAAATATATTCAGCAGGAGAACTAAATCAAACTAGTACACTCAACTGAAGCCCACTATTTGGACTGATATAAAAAAGCAAATATTTGTGAATGTTTTCTTTTTCAACGGCCGTTACTTTACATCTGAAATAACTGTTGCAACATGCATGTGTAGTAAATGCATCAGTTACACACAAGAGAATGCATCATTTTTTATTTACATTCATAAAGCTTTATAAAACAGAGTGAAAGAGGATGGTTACATTTTTTTCTGCATAATTTGGAAAGTAGTAGACCCAGTCATCCACCAACTGTCTGGGACAGCATAATTCAGTACTAATGAATCATCTTGTATGATTAAGCCTACAACACTCAGGTTAGACATGAAGAGTGATAGCAGCTCTGTGAATCTCCGAGTTAATTCTAACAGAGCTGCTCGTAGCAGAACGTGATCGAAAAATAAAGCAAACTGTTTTGGATGTCATCTTCAGTGTATGCACCCATTGGTCCTGTAGTCCCGTACAAAAGCATTGAACTCTTTGCAGGCGGGGCCATGAGCACTTTTTTTGCATTCTTCCTCTGAAGGCTTCGTCTCAACCCAGGTGTTTGACTCCAAAAGGTACCGCATCCTATAAAAATGAAGGAGACTAAGCAGAGTTGGGAACAACCTGTGTGAAAAGATGCTGTTATTAAAAGGTAATGTTGATACTTGCATTTTATTGGAGTCAGTTGTGGAGCCATCTTTGCCCATGATGAGATACTGCTGTCCGAGGTCCAGCACTCCTTTACAATGACGTCTCTTTGCAAACACTCGCACTGAATTCACATCTACGTTGATATCCCCATCTAGTAGACATACAATTATTATCAGTCTTTCAATATATCTTGCAAAAATGTAAATAACAGAACAAAAGTATATCTTAGGATTTTGTTCAACATCCACTATGGCTCGTGGGTGTAATTTACTCACAAGTTTTGAGCACCTCAACTATGTTTGTCGCGTACAGCTCAAAGTTGCCCTTCATGGAAACATTTAGGACTTCAATGATGTATGCTTTGATAAAACAAGAAGAATATATTAAACAGTTATATTTAGACTTCCTTTTGCATAATTTGGTCACAGCATAAATATTCAGATTATAAGATGAGGCATTTTCGTATCATGTCTTAAAACAGTTGTGAGCAGTTTCTTGAGACCTAGCACAGGTGGTAGCGATAAAGACCCCGCTTTCCATAAGCCTTTGCTCCCCACTGTGGCGAATGAACCAAGGCATGTGTTAGTTTCCGTTTCAGTGTAGAGAGCAGACCTTCTTTATAACTGTACTTTCTTTGTTCAAGATAGTTTTTTACCAGATACAAGACAACAAGGTAATGTTTTTATTAATGGATAAGTTACACGGTTGTTTGAAACGTGACAACAGCTGTTGAAACGTAAGGCTTTGTCAGGTTTCAGTATAACCAAGAGAGAATGTCCTCTAAATGTTAGATCTTGAAATGGTTCGAATTAATATTCAGATAACCACAGGCTATTGTTATTTATATGTTCTGTATCACGTAGGAAGCAAACTTTATGAACTCAGTTTGCAGTACTTGAGTTGCCTGATCTGGGGCTTCACACAGCTCAGTGCTGAGACAGGTTGTGTAACATGAGTGACTCAGTGCTTATCTTCAGAGCAAACGTAGCCTTAGTCTTTGTTTCATTAATAGACTCTCAAGTTTGAACTGACCACTGCAGTATGACTGCTGCATGTGGGTTGAAATGAACATTAACACAAACAGCTTAGCCTATGATTTAGCCTCTAGCTTGTGGGTTAGCATTTCGCCTGTATTTTCGCCTTCAGCCTGTGTTTTGGCCACTAACCCATGCTCTATCACTCTACCATTTAGTTTTCTTCTGCTTTCCTGTTGCGTTTCTGTCAGAGAGTCTAGCTCTTCCTTCTACTTTAACTACTAAATAAATCACAGAAATTGTTTTCAGCAGAGGAAAACACAGATGTCCCTTCTTGTTGCTAAACTTCAGTCTGCAGGGCTCTGGTATAGACTTCGGTGGTTATCAATACAGTTATGCTCGACCTGATCAGGAAGCTAAGAAATAGCATTTAGAAATGATCTGTTTTGGCTCTGATAATCCCAATAGTGTTTGGCATAAAAATTAGACTTTTTGTGGTAACTTTGAAACTGCTCACAGCTCCTTTAATGTGTAGTACTGACCATAATCTACTGTGGGGTAGAAGCAAGCATGCTCTAAGCGCTTGTTCACTTTCTTTTTTTGACTCCTTGCCCATTTGAAGGTTTCTTGCATTATGTGGCAAGGTCCTAGAAGAAAGGTGAAAAAAATCAAATTTATTATTAAAATCCGCTCAAAAATCCACAGGAGTGTATGCTGTAAAATATCAATATGAGTTTTAAGAAGAATGGCATACTTTCTGCACATTGACACACATCCTCTGAGCACAGTTTGGAGATCAGCTTGCCTCTTTGGGGAGCAGCGTAGAACACAGTACACTTTCTATCTAAAAAGGGAGCAGAAAAACATCAGACATTGTTGGTAAATCAAAGAAAGATGTCCTCTCTACCTTGACCAGAAACCCAGGAAATGCTGCACTGAAGCTTACCTGGTTCATAGTAGTCATAAAACACAGCAGGAGCTGGCTGCAGAAGGCCAATGGGTACTGTCTGTGTTGCTCTGAAATCTATGCATTCTTGTTCATCGTAGAGCTGGAGGAATAGAAGCAACCTTCAAGACTCGACAAGTATATTTTTGTGTATGTATATAGATTTTAGCCTTACACTGTTGAAGTATATCAGCACTCTCCCAAAAGAGACCTCATAGTGAGAAATGTATCTTTCAGTTCCGTCTCTGAGCTGGGGAGACAAGAAATAAACTCTTTGACTCTTGTTACATTCAATACAATCTTGCCCAACCCAGAATAATTTTCCACAAAAAGTTTGGTAAATGAACATTTCCTCAAAACTTTGGTATAACAGCTGTTATATCGCAAACCCCAGGTGTTAATACTGTCCTGTCAGGGGAACTGTAAATGTAGAAAATGTAGAAAATGCAGACAATGCGATTGACAATAAAACATAAAATGAACATTCAAGCATTAAAGTTGACCCTGAACTCTTTTCACATCTACTCACATCATCAAGATCATTTGTCACAACCTCAAAGCCACTCAGAAGTGTGATGTCAGCAATGGCCATTCCTGTTAGATTGCTGTGCCGCCTATGACCATGAACATGAAAGGAATAGAAAAGTCATGGTATAATATCATTGGTTGTGATTTGCATGCTTTCTCTCCAGAAGTTGGAGAAATAGGGGTTCAGTTTTTGTCCATTTTACCTGACACAGACTTTGTAGTTGAGTTCCTTGTCTGAATTTACGTCATTTTCAAGAGCTCTTCTGTGTCTGGTGTGGACATCAAACCACTCAATTGCTGATCGGGTCACACGGACTTCAGTGTCATCGTACTCCTCATAGTCATCGTAGAATTCTGTGATTGGCTCTAAAGAGATTGAGTGTAATGTCCCAGTGTTGTTGTTATTAGCTCTACAGGTTGCTGTGATTTGTTGACAGTGAAAAAATCTCACCAGTGTATTCCACTTTTCCTTCTACTGTGACGCTGATAGAGACTTGTTTACAGGTGTCCTTGGGTTCCAGTAGATGATAGGCCTTTACTAACTGTTAAACAGATTAAAGGTGAATTACAGTTTTCCTTCAGCATTTGAGCAGCAGAGAAAACATCCAAGGAGATTGCAGAAACTACTAAAATTAGATTAAGGAATTATTAAAAACTGGAGAGATGGTGGGGAACCATTGCCTTTCAGGAAGAATTTTGTTTGGAAAAAAGCCTGAATGATCGTGATCAGTAATCACTTAAATATTTGACCTAATCAAATCAAAGAGTAACAACAGTAGAACTCAGGAGTATGTTTAATAGAAAAAGTAAGAGCATTTCCACATGCACAATGCCAATGGAACTCGAGGGATAGGGATTAAACAGCAGTGTAGCCGTAAGAAAACCACTAATCAGGGAGGCTAACCAGAAAAAAGTGTTCAGTTTGCAAGGGAGCATAAAGATTGGACTCTGGAGAAATGGAAGATGGTCATGTGGTCCGATAAGTCTATATTTTCCCTGTTCCAGAGTGATGGGCCCATCAGGGTAAGGAGACAGGCAGGTGCAGTGATTCACCCATCATGCCTAGTGCCTACTTTACAAGCCTGTGGGGGCAGTGCTATGATTTGTGGTTGCTGCTGTAAGTCAGGTCTAGGTTCATCAACATAATGTGCCTGAAGGGATCCAACAAAATATTAGATTGTGACTTTTTTGTTTGGTCAGGCGGTGCAGTTAAAATTACCTTTAGCTTGGTCTCTCCTGTCCCTGTGACCGTCACAGAAATGTTTTGCCCAGTGAATATCTAAGACAGAAGAATGAGAAAAAAAAGTCATAAAAAATAAGGTACATATTCCAAGGTTGTATTTAAGATAGATATTTGAATTCTCAGTTATACCTTAAGGTCTTTTTCCACCTTGTCCTTCTTATTTTCTAGATTGAGAGTTATGATCTGTTTCCTCCCTAAAGTTGTGAACTCCGCTTTTAGACTTGCTTCAGGAATGCGAGGCATCCTTAGCTCATACTCTGCCAGAGCTTCCAGTGCCATAGCTGTGTCCTGGACATGACAACGAAAAAAACGTACCAGCTTTATTCTGATAGATAATCAGGATGATAAGATTTGAGACTGTGTAGAGAAATTGGGACCAGATCAAAAATCAAGGCTTGTTTGAGCTCAAATGCACCTGTGTTGATCTGAAGCCTCCCCAGTAGTTTTCTTGGGTGTTTAACCAGCAGGCTGCCTTTTCTGCCCACTCGGTTTTCCCAAGTTCCACTGCTACAAGGAGGGCATAGGCAGTCGTCTCTATTGTGATTGCATCTGCACTTTTTTTGTTATTTGGGCTGGGGTTGTTAGTCCACAGAAGACAGCCATTCCGTCCTAATAATTACAAAATTGACAATGAGTCATACTTTCATATCAAACATTACTACATTGTGGTTCACCTTTTTGGGTAACCTTTCACCAGAACAAAGTACTTGATTGGATGAGTTTGGACAGTTCGTCATAGTGAGCTTGACTTTTCTCTTTATTTGTACGGAAATGCATCATAAAACTAGTTTCCCCCACTATATCACTCAAATAATTTTCTTTAGTTGGACGTGCCTTCAATAGCAAATTGTTGAAGTTTAGTCCAGGCAGAAGAGTGATCTGTTCCTGATGGAAGACAAACTGCAAGGCAGTAGGCCGCGATGGCAACAGCATATGGATGCTTAAGTTCCTGAAAGTGATCCAGGAGATACTGTGTTGATTTTGAAATCCTGACCTCCTGGTGGGAAGAAAAAAGTCAGCTGTCAGCCTCTTTTCATGTTAATATTTTAATGTTTTGATGTATCATTTTAATCTCATTGGAGTAAAACAATGTATCGAAATATTTTCAAGATAAGACTGTTAAACACAAGAGCCAAATTAAACTCTTGTGATAAAAGCTTTTTTAAATATAACTTTGGCATGCTAGTGCTCTGAAGTAATTCAACAGAAGTTGTTTGTGGCACAAAAGGTGAAATCTTGGAATGACCAAAGTCACCAGGATTTACTTTTTGGGCTCATACCATTAAATAAAAGAAATGTTGAAATGAAGGTTATCTTACCGCTCGATTTCTCTCCTCAAGAGTCAGGAATTGAAGGGAGCGATTCAGTGCAATAGTTACGAAAGCTGTGATGGATGCCACCTGGTCATCTTGTTCCTGTATTAGAAAATGAGTTTAATTTCTCTTGCTGTCCATGTCTGTGAAGTCAATTGTCACAATTTAAAGTGTTGTCATAATAACGTAGTTGTTACATTCATAATTGCACGCATGCAGCAGATAGCGGTTACCAGAAGTCCTATGTGTATCACTGGATTGAGGTCCGTGAACGCCCCGCCATTTTCCCTTTGTGAGAGCAGGTATCTGACCGGATGTCTGATCTCTTCATCAGGTATTATTTTCGTCACACTGCTTTGCTCCCCAAAAAAATGTGACTGAAGTTTGGCCACTGATGACATCACTTTCACAATAAATGCTGTTAGCCTGGAGGGGGGGCAAATTAAGGAACAAAGTTTCTTGACCATTCAGAATATTTTATATTAGGGCACTTGATGTAGGTCTTCATTGGATCAAAAAACAATGAGACAATTACTCACCAAGTGCTTGGCCTTTCTTTACTATATGGCACATAAGATCCATCGCTTTTCTTGTGGTGCATAACTTTTGCAGGACCTTTCAAAAGAGTTTTTTTTATTAAAAAAATATACATCAAATATTAATTCCATTGTAACAACATGATGGACAAGACTAAATGGCACTTTAATGCCAAAATAGCCATATCAGCCCTAAACAAAGATGCACCCATGAAGTCCACCACTAAGTCCAAATGGGAATATCAGGTTGGCACCACAAATATCTGATACAATTCAGCACCAGGTGGTCATCAGTTCACAGCCTTGTTCTCTCTGGAGCTGAATGTCCAGATATACTGTTCATGATTTGATACGAAAGCTGATAACCAGCATAGGCCGTTCTGATCCCAGGTAAACTGGAAAAAACTCTTTCCTATGTCCCCCCACTCTCAACCTATTACATGCTCTATCCACTGCCCTGTGCACTTTAAATAAGGATAGAAAAAGCCTGACAAAACCCATTGAAAAGATAAAATATATGTTGCAATATAAAAAGACCAAATAAATGACTTTGATGAGAAAAATAAGAAACAGGGGGAATTGTTAAAATGTGTGTACAGTTGTGGTGATCTGAAAACATTCAAGACACTCAGCTCATTGAAATGAGTTAAAACTGTGTAAATTACAGCTGAAATAAAAAAGGTTGAGCTTTTCGTGTCCCTACCAAATTCAATATAATTCAGGGCTTTATCTCTGGCATCAGGCGGCAGGTCAAACCATTGATCACTCAGGTCAAGGTATCGGAGTGCCAAAACTGTAAAAGTAAGTGCTGACGACGTCTGTTCTGAGCATCCTGAGGGCATTCGTAGCAGGTTTTTAACCTTGGAAGGGGAAAGAAGTTTCCTTGCATATGAACTGCCAAATCCATTCCCTGTGGGATAACAGGGAAATTGTCAGACACAGTATATAGAAAACGGTTTGTTAACTTAATGTCTGTGTCTAACAATACGTACCTTCTGCAGAAATAAATATGTTTGAGCTGGAGTCAGGGACAATGTCTTCTGGTAAAGATCCATCAATGCTGAAAGTATCAATACTCTTTCCTGTCAAGTCGAGGAACGGAAATGAAGTGAATGCTCAGGTCAAATAGGAGAAAACCAAGAAGTAAGTACAAAGATAAAACTGATAACTTACCGTCAAGTTTGAAAACTTTTGTTTCTTCCACTCTCTTTTCAATTCCTTCTGGCTACAATATGAGAAAACAAGAGCACAGGGTGGCAGGTGTCATCTGAGTGAATGTTAACCCCTTATAGCCTGAATTTATTACAGTTAAATAAAAGTGTGTGCTTTTGCACTCTTGCAGAATTCAAATTGAATTGAAATTGTAGATTTGAATATTGCACATATAAATAAGTTATAATATATACACACAGGTACAATTAGTTCACCCTTTGAGTAATTTATTTGGACAAACTGTATTTGAAACAATCCTTGGTATGTGTAGAGTGTGAATCAATAGGCATTAGTGGGGTACAAAGGTTATCTTAGCTGCACCAAGACCTGATGTCACAAATAAGATATGTCACAAATTTGCGACAACCAGGTGTAGCCCTCAAAATGTTCTTTGTATTAAATGTGAAGTCAAATTTTGTGTTCATTATGGAAAATCTTAGGCACAGAGGTAAAACAAGTACTTTATAGAAATAATCAATAAATATGTGGCAATTGCTTGACCATTAGCATCTGTGTAAGTTCAACCTTTTATCTAAACTTATTTGCAAAAACAATGCCTGTTTCTCACCAACACGTTTAAAGTTTTCTCAATAGAATCCAGTCCGTCATCTTCTTCTATATCATAGAGATGTATTTTGATGGGTATGGAACCATCCACCATGGGGACAGCAGAGAAGGAGACGAGCTGAGAGGACTCTGGCTTCAAAGTAATGTTTACAAAGGTTGTAGCTGTGGCTGATCCAGGAGAGCAAAGCCCTTCAGTTTGTTCCATGTTAACCGCCAACTACAGACAAAGAGACTTTTAAAATCTGGAGTCAAACTGTTCAGCAGGTGTTACCAGTTTGAAATTTAACCCACCTGTCTTGTGTCCTGGCCATAGTTGTAGATGACAGGTGAAATAGAGAGTTGCTCAAATTTTTTCACTGAGTAAGGCAGCCTCAAGGACACAAATATGTCCTTAAATGCTCTGATTTCTTCTGGTTTCACTACACAGAAACCTGGGAGAAAAGCAGAGTTCATTTTGTTCAAAGGTCAAACAAACAAACAAAAAATTCTCATTCAGGTATGAGAAAAGAAAATTTGTCCTTACCATTGGCTGCAGACAGAGCGACAACCTGGATCTCCCATGTAGTGATTGAATCCGGTAGAATCAAAGTGTATCTGAGGATTCACAATAAATCAGTTGAGTGATTCATCTTGGAAAAGCTTTCTTAACTCACAGTCAACACCAAAAATGAAGAGTAATAAATTAAGTCAAACTTAACATTATTTGAATCAGAAAATCTCCCATTAAAAATATCTGGCCCAACAACTAAAACAAAAGACATCAAACTGTGGCAAAGGTGTGAACCCTCACCTGGACATGGTATATATTGTCAAAAGTCTGTGTCAGATCTTCAGAATTCACCTCCTACCTTTTTTCATTATTTACATCAAATTCCTTGAAATCAAAGCTTGGGGGAAAAAGTCGTCGAATGTTCCGACCAGCGTTTCCCAAGAGGAATCGTTCGATGGCCTCTGTTGTTTCAGCTTGAAATCAAATTTAAAAGGTTTGTAATGAAATAATGTGAATATTATTGTTGTGGTCATGAACCCAAACAAGCTTTACATGTTATCTATGTGGCAGCTAATTCAACATCTACATGACAATTAAGTCTCACTTCTATCAAATCCTTTCCTGGCATTTTCCTGAACCTTCTTTTGTCTCAGACGTTCTCCTTCACGGCAGCAACTTAAAAATGCCTCAGTACAAAGAGGATTTTCTTCCACCACAGAGACTCTTCTTGCTCTTTCCTGACATGTTCGTTTCATGGGGATGTGAGAAAAGCCGTGAAAACAACAGTCTTTCAGTTTCTCGTCTGAAAAGTTTGACTCTAAAAGTGAAAAAGAAAAGAAAACAGACACAATTTTAATGTTTTCCCACAAGAAGTGTCTTTCAATTTCTCATATCCATGTTCCATGAACTAAATGAATAACATCTCACTTAAATTCATAATTTCCTGCTCAAGGTCGATGTCACGTCTTGGTCGTGTTGAATGTGGACCACAGGATAATTCTGTAAAGATATGACGGTATTAAACTTAGAGTGCGCGCTGTGAGTGGGAGACTGCTTGAGTTTTGATGTTTGGTAAGCCCAGAAAACCAAAAGTTGGTCAGTTTACTTTTTGTCTAGAAATCATCATAATTATAATGTCCCTCGTCTTCTTTTTTTAACTCATAAAAAAATTCAAGTCTTTGTGTGAAATATTGTGTTCTGTAAACCTAAACTCACTGATAGTTATTAATTATCTCATACCCCTCCTCCATTCTGACTCGGAATGAGTGACAAATGACAGTCCAGCATCAGTCAGAACTGCACCAGGTGTTCGTCCACCTGCATAAGAGCAGCCAAGGTCGTATGACTGCATGGCGGAAACCACCTGAAAAGTATCAACAGGAGTGTTTGAATCCGATAAAAGGCATGGCTGTGTCCGAAGAATTAATAAAAGTGTGAGGATGATACCTGTTCGGCAGTGACTTTGTTATCAGCTTTGAGAGCGTAGAAAGCCTTATCTACAGCCAGCAAAGCCACTTTGGCCTTTTGACCTTTTAAATCAAATATTAGTGTCTTCTGTCCTTTAGGTTGAGCTTGAGCTGGTCCATCAATCTTGAGCTTAAAAGTAGAATTCAAAGACAAGTTTACAAACAACAAACAAATTTGTACAAATGAAACACTTTGTCAAGTTGTCACAATTGACCAAAAATCAGGCAAATTCAAAAACTTTTGAATAAAAAAGAGTGGTAAATATCATGCTCCAAAAGACATAGGGCCTTTTTTTAGGATTTTTTTTTTAAATGTCCAGCTTTCACAAAAAAAAAAGAAAAAAAAGGAAAAAAAGAAAAAGAAAAAAGAAAAGAAAAAAAAATCTGCCGAAACAACTCAGTCTTTATACTTAGAATTCCAACGACTGAGCTCAGACCATACACTGCCTGGCCAAAAAAGTGTTGGCACCTGAATTTAACTAAGCAAATAGGTATTAACCTCCTTTTGAGTAACTACTTCATAGGCGGTTATTTTTCACCAGCTCAGATTGTCAAAGAGTGGTTCAGAGAGCATGAGACATTTTTTCACTAATAGGTTGGCCACAACAGAGTCCAGACCTTAACCCCATTGAGAATCTTTGGGATGCACTAAAGACGTTTTTTTGCAGTGGTCAGACTCTCCTATCATCAAGACAAGATCTTGGTGGAAAATTAATGCAACACTGGATGGAAATAAATCCTGCGACATTGCAGAAGCTTATTGAAAATATGCCACCGAAAAAACGTGCTGTCATCAAAGCTAAAGGTGGTCCAACCAAATTTTTTAAATGAGGCAGGCTTTGACTCTCAGCTAACAGCTACAGGGCACTAGATGTTACCTGTGTCTTATTGGACAAACACGTGTTTTTAACATCTTCTAAACTACTGAGTGAGAAGTGTGTTGACACTCAAATGAGCAATTCAGACCTAAGCTGTTTTTTGAACCAAACTATGAATAGATTTTTAATGCTGTAAAAATTAATTTTTCTTTTCCTTTTTTTTGCTGCTTGTTGTTTCCGGTCTTTCTGCAGCCAGGCTCAAGCTAAATCTCAAAGAACTGTTGCTTTTAGTACTTATTCATAGGCTTCATTTTTATAAACCAGATGTTGTCTCTTGGCTTGCCTGTTCCATCTACTCACCTCAACCACTTCCTCACAATTATCCTTGACATCAACCCGCACAGAGTCAGCAATGACTTTGCCGTTGTGGTCGTAGAAGTAGGCAATCAGACGAAAAGATGGAACCATTTTACGCGTCACCTCCAATTTTTGTTTGAGTAAAGAACCAATTGCATGTTTCCCCTGAGTTATCAGATTCCCTTTGCTTATGATCTATAACACAAGCAAGTTAGAATGATAAATGTTAATATCTCTCCATTTTCTCAGTGAAAACAAACCATGCTGCTACCATGAAATTGTGCCTCACCATGTAGAATATGTGTCCAGTATTTGGGCTGTTGACAGTGTTGTATTGTATGTTCACTTTATCTTTAACAGAGTACACCTTGTTGTCGTAACTCAGGTGAAGAAAGCTGTTGCTTGGAGATGTAGCTCTTTGAATGACTTTACTTTGTTGCAGACCATCCACAGATACCTATTGTAATGAAAATATGAACCATTACTCTAAAATAAAGGAAAATCCACCGGGTTATCACCGTCATTATTGGTTACTTGTTCGGGAATTTACATGGATAGTAAGCTCGTCTGCAGGGAGATTGTTGAACACAAATGGCACCGTCCCCTCATTGTCAGTGATGCCTGTGAAGGACTCCTTCTCAGATGATGACACAGCAACCTCGACCCTTACTGCTGGAGAGCCATCAGGGTGACGTACAGCCACCTATATCAAAAAAAAAAAAAATCTGTGGCTCACTTAATCCCTCCAGACAACAAGACAGCAATAAAATGTTGAGATTTTTATGCATACCCTGACACCAAGAGGATATCCAGAGAGGAAATGTGAACGTATTCGAGACAGATCCATGATGTACTTGTGGGGGATGATAGGAAGGTGAACTTCATCCCCTTGTATTTCGCCACCTGTACCAAACAACACAAACAAAACATGATGCCATGCAAAATCACAGTCAACCCCAATATTGTCTCCTTTGAAAAAGAGGAAACAGTTTTAATCAAGATGCTATTTTCTAAAGGATATTGTCAAACTTTTTTGCACAAATAATTATATTTTTATTTTTATTGGTGGCTTTGCAGAAGGTCCAGAAACTGCAAGTGAGGTAGAAGTGTTGTTGCTCAGCAATATACAGAGCTGTGTGCTGTTGATTATGCGTTGGGTAAAATAGACTTTCTACTGTAATAAAATATATCATATTCTTTTGGGAGGTTGCTGACTTTCAATCAGGTATAACGTGGAAAAATGTCCTTTACTTTGTGTGTTGGTGACAAATACTCCTAAGTAGAGTCGTGCTCCTCTTTTCTGAAGTGTGGAGAGAGTTAGATTTTGTTTTTGAAGCTGCAGCTGTAAGTCTGCCATCCGGAGAGAAGCAGCTGCTGGTTCATTGTCATCCTGCACCTGTGAGGATTCACACAAAATACGAATGTTTGAATGAGAGACAAAATAAGTGATCTCACCCATTACCCACAATTTTCAATAGATTTGTTTCCTCACTGATCCAATTAATTCCAGTCCTCCGATGTAGACCGGCTTCTTCCATCGACCATCCACTGGATCCTTTTCTACAACACCAAACTGGCAGTGGTAAGCTCCTTGAACTTTTCTTCCATATGAATACCTAGAAAATCATAAAAGGTGAAAAGGAGTTTGACCTGCAAGCAAATAGTGAACTACTTGGACAGAACAGATAGTTGCCTTAAAAAAGCCTTTGTCTCTGTTGTTATATCTGTGGATATTTTTTTCTTACTTACATTCAAAACAAAAGTTAATTGAGATTTTTCATATTGGGTTGCCCAGAGCTTAATTCACTGGTTTTATTTACCACTGAGTTTCGTAACGCACTAGCTGTTCAGCTGTTACAGTCCAAAGGAGGGAAAATAAAGCCATACTTACTTGGCTGAGATAGTGAAGTCGAAGCGTTCAGCATTTAACAAAATATAGCTCTGCTCCATTGCAATGTTTACCTCAAAACTTGGTAAAACTATGAAGGGTGAGAATAAAATGTTTTACATGTTAGTAATATCATCAGCCAGTACCAAATAGCATGCAACTCAAATCAAAAGAGCTTACCAAACTTTTCAACTTTGAACTCTCGGGAGGCCTTGTTTGCTTCATCATGTTGGTAGTGTGCTGTAATCTTCCATGTGCCCAATCTTTAGTAACATAGCAAGTATGTGTTACCTCAAAGCTGTCATGTTACAGTGGACAAAGGTTTTGCAAAACTGTTTTAACGTACTTGGAAACATCGGGTATTTTAGTGTGTCCTTTGTATATTCCTCCTTTTGCCTTCTTAAATATATTAATTACCCTGTTTCCTTCTGCATTCTGTCACAACACAAAAAAGAAAAAAAAATAAAGGAATAAATTTCTATCTCAAGAAGTATAAATATTTCTTGAAAGTTATTTGAGTATTTTATCTTGGTCACTTACTAATACAGATAAGTGGAATGCTTCCTCATGAGGTCTGAGGTTGTGGTCGAGGGTGAATACCCTGTACTTCACTGGAAAAAGGCAACAAAAACAATCACTGTCAAAACCTTAGATTGAAGAAATGCTTTTGTCGACTCTAAATGTGTCAACATTTTTTTACTTGTACCTTCCTGTGTTGGGTTGTAGATGGGCTGATCAGTCTGAATAAAGATGTAGCCCCTGTGTTGTGAGATCAGGACCTTTGTTCTCTTCTTGCCAAGAGAGGGACTCTCTGCCACAAGGTGGACATAATGCATCGCTCTATGTTGGCTGAATTCCTGAAAGTACCTGTCTCTGTTTAACTGAAAAATTGAAAATTTTAAGTTTTTTTAAATGTTACAAGTTCCATGAAAATTGCATTGAGCAAGACTCTCATACCATGAGGTCAACCGTCCGGATCTCCTCATCTGTCTTGCTATCAGCAGTTTTCCTCTCAGACAGAAGTGTGTTTGGTTTAGTCGGATGTTCCAAGAAGATGTTTACAGGTTCATTAAGGTAAGCCTGTCCCAACTGGACAAACACTTTCTCCTTAACACCCACATGAAATACTCCAGGAGCAGAGATAAAAAATCTGCACACAAAAAAGAGAGAAAACAATACTTCATCCCTTTAATGCTATGATTTTACAGTTTGCACATCTGACAAATTTGCAAAACTGTGTCTTGTATATTTCTCACAAAATCTCTTGATCAAAGCACCTTAAAAACAGGGCTACAAAACATACAGAAATCCTTATATGTAATGATTTCAAATGGCTTCAAATATTTTTCAAAACTCACATTTTGGCTTGATATCACATTGTAACATGGCAAAAGTTCATGCAGCTTTTTGTGTTTACCTGTTGTCCAGCAAACACTCGCATTGGTCCATGGTCAAGACCAGGAACAGTACAGAAAAGATGAAGTGCTCCATGATGCATCTCCCGTCTCTTCTACCCCTCTGCTCTGCTCTGACACAGACTTTGATTTTATTAGGTTTCAATATTCAACCACCCCTGTATTTCACAATCACTGGACTTCTCAGTGCCCTCCCTCTTTTTTTCTTTTTTTTCTCTTCAGATAATTTGGAGAGAAGTGTCAGTTTTTTATTTGACTTCTTTTGGTGCAGACAAGGACGGGCAATAAATAAAAAATGTAACAAATCATAACCTCATCAAATCTGCAAGATTTCTGTCAGCTATAATGTTTACTGATTTTTGCAGGTACTCTGCGGCATATTTACAAGTATTACACCCAAACAGATTTCCCCCAAGAGAGGTTAAACAATATAGAACAGGCTATAGTGGATTTACAGGTGCACTGTTTCTGACCCTGACATGTTTGGTTTTGCTAAAGTCCATTTGTTACCACTGTTTGCCTTGCAGCATGGAAAGTGTTTGTTTCTGTTTCACAATCCTCATCCCCCCATTGGTCAGTACAGGACAGGCAGATTTCCCCCAAATCATGTGATTTACAAGAAATGGAGTTTTGGTTGTTTGGGTGTTGGCTGGGGGAGTGTTTCTGATGGTCAAACTCGTGGTTCAGGAGCAAATAGTCCAGCATAGCACAAATATATCTGTCACATCTCAAACATTGACTCCTTTAGATAAATTATTTTGATTTAGGGTTTTTATTATATTTTCAAAGAGGAACTTAAACTTCCTCTTGTACATTTGAAGGCACTGAACCATCCTCACACTTCTCCATCCCCTCATTGCATGTTTCACTGGTGAAGTTTTTATGTAAAGAAAGCTTTTTAGACATTAACAAACTGTGTTCACATCAGGCAAAATGTGAGAGTTGGGATGCTTGTAATGAAAACTCAGACTTTATCACAGAGAGTACAAAAAGAAGCACAAAAATGAGGTTAGATACTTTATTTTTCTGCAGGAATAGCTTAGTGTGCTTTTCGCTCTGAGTTTTTCACAAAAAGCATTGAAGCTGGATACAGTATAAAATCAACAGTAAACTTTTGACAAAGAGTTACCCATTTTACATGTGGATAACAAAAGGATGCCATTGAATAAACAAGACAGCATTGCATAACAAATCATTGCTTGATTATAATAGAACCAATATGAAAACTTACATGAATAACCAAGCAAAAAGACAGTGATCTCTGAAAAATGACATGGCTGAACCTAGATGCAGGGTGCCTCTGTGCTTAATTTGTAGTTTTCAATTGACACCATGGTTTTTATGAGCAGAAAAGAGGTTTTAATTACATTTTAATAAAGATATACTCCAGAAGTCGGATATGCATCTGGAAAGAACTATAAAAATGTGACTCCTCTGGACTTAAAGTACAACTACTTTTCACACCAACATGGTAACATAGAATTTATCATAGCAAAAAAAAAGTAGGTTTTGCACTTTTGCGGAGGAAAGGAGCTGTAGTATACAAAAACACATTAGGCACACAGATGGGGAACATCTCTACCAGCCTCTATTTAACTAACGCGGCTACAAACCATGTGACTTGTGCCATATCATCAGCTCAACCATTATTAATCTCATTCTCCTCGCACATAGAGGTATACTAATTATACATTATTTTGTACAAAATGAGAGAATCTAGTCGAATGTACTTGTTTCCCTTAGTTAATAGATACTCAAAAATCTAAAAATTTAGAATAATTTAAAACTCAAGCTTTTAAGTGACCTATTTCAGCCTCGTTGGTGGTGGCAGGTGACCTGTGAGATAGATCTCAGGAAATTGCAATCTATGAGCTACAACTGGGAAAATTACAACTGGGAAACCCAAATTTCACCTAGTATACTGTAAAATTACAACTGGGAAACCCAAATTTCACCTAGTATACTGTAAAATTACAACTGGGAAACCCAAATTTCACCTAGTATAATGGTCCCATTTTAATGCTAAAAAAATGTATTTTATTGTTTAAAATTCTGTCCATCAGTTGTTGTTTGATATGTAAGTGAAGTCAATTTCCACAGCACCTTTAAAGAATAGAGACCACAAAGTACTTAAAATCAAAGATTAAAGGGTAAATTAGAGATTGGGCATAAGTCACAAAGAGTGTCTTAAAACCCAGCACTCTTTACAAGTACTATGTGTTGACAGCACACTGAAAAATAACAGTTAATTAACATCCATGTGGGTTTTTTAGTTTTATCACTGGAGAAGTTAGTGAGAGTCTGAGGCATGATGTCCATCCACAACTCCTGGATCTGAAGAAGCAACACAAGAATTGCGTTTGGACAATCAGCATCAAACTCCCTGTCAAACTTTGACTGGGCAGCATCGATAGCATCTCCGAGCTCCAGAGGTAAAACCTGCAGAAGGAAAATGGTTTGATAAAATATCACATGCAAAGAAGGTACATAACTGCAGAAATAACTTATCAAATAGTATCTACCAAGAGTAACTGTTAGCAAGTGGGACAACTGAAGAATTCATAATCTCTTTTAAAATTAATTTAGGCTACACATCGAGGAGTTAATTAAAGAGTAACTCTATTCCTATGACTGTTTTTTTTTAATTTTAAGTAATGATTAATCTTAGAAGATTCTCTTTTAGATCGATTAACATCTAACTTATGAACTTGCCAAATTGAGTAAAAAATGAACTATTTTAGTACTCACATCGTGCTCCATCAATTGTGATAATCCCAGAAAGGCAATAATCAATGACTTTGCAAAGAAAACATCAACCTCTCATCATTATTTTTCTCTCTAACTCTTCACATATTGTGAAGTTCTCTATCATCTGCGTCCATCCTCAACCCCTGTGTGTCCAGTTTGCCTGTCCATGGCCCTTCTCTATCTCTTCCCCTCTATCCATCTCATTTCATGCAGGAGTGGGGTTACCTAAGAGACTGGGCCTCAATGGAGAAAATCTCTTTTCTACAATTAACTGTGAAAGTGACAGAAGGAAAAGAAGGGAGGGATCTTTGGAGGGGTGCAGGCCCATAGAAGAAAAGGAGAGAGGGAAGGACACAAGTGCGCATGGCAGGTAGAGAGAGAGAGTTAAAAAACGAATATTTACAAGTTTTAACATTTTAGATTACATTTTTTTTCTTTTTCGTCCTCTAAAAGTAGCAAAATTTATTGAAATGTGAGATTTGTAAAGTCTCACAACAGTGTTCAATTAGTTCACTCAACATTTCAATTTGGAGAATTATATCTTATATTTACAAAGACAAAGGTTGCTTATAGATACATTGACTGTCCACAAGTAAACAACTTATTTTATGCACTATACTCATTAGATTTGTGCCCATAAACTCAAATAAATATATACCTTTTAGTTTAGTAGCACCCCATACTTGAATTGGGATTAACCAAAATTAGGTTGCATTACACTGATTCCATAGAGAGTGAATTATACTGATCACCATAATCTCTAAATATGCAGAGGGAGTGACCACAAGGTTTCCATGGAGAGATG
Source organism: Thalassoma bifasciatum (assembly GCA_008086565.1). Taxonomy (NCBI): domain Eukaryota; kingdom Metazoa; phylum Chordata; class Actinopteri; order Labriformes; family Labridae; genus Thalassoma; species Thalassoma bifasciatum. The sequence goes on from RPOG01000082.1 coordinate 687,083, forward strand.
TACACAAAAGGGTGTGGCGTGGGAATGTCTCCAGGGGTCAGGAGTGAGGGTAAAAGGGTCAGAGGTCAGAGCCAGCTGGACAGCACACAAGAAGAGATGAGGGTGAGAAAAGTAGGTGAGGGGGGAGTCCACGGACCAAGTGAGTGGACCCAATGAGACATTAACATTGAACTGATGGGAGGCTCACTGACCAATGCCTTTTCAGGGAGAAACTAAGCTATGACACACTCATGTGTAATGGTCCGTAGTAATTGACAAGTGACAAGATCCCTCATTGTGGATGCAAAAACAGTTTTTGAAGTGCAGCTGCGGATTACAAGATCTATGCACCAGTATTCAGCAGTTTTATAGGTTTCTTTAATTCAAGAATGCACAAATACTACTAGAGTACTAAAATTTTCACAGGCCCTTTAACACAATTTAATTATTTTACAGTGGTTAAAAAAACACAGAGGATGCTGCTCTCTCTGAAAAGAAGCATTTAGAGGAGGGATTTAGATAAGTACAATCTGATATAGAAACGTGGTTTATGCGTTGACCACTCAGTGCTCTCAGTATCGTTTTATAACCGACAGAAATTATTTAAGCTGTATGGATGTGGATAGATGTGTTTGAGTCATGACACAAGGCAGCTCTACTTACCTCTAGCAGATACGTAATATCAGACAGATATTTTTTGGTATGTTTCTGTCAACCCAGTATAGGGTTGCAACTTTCCCTAACTGGACTGTTGTAACATTTGAGCCTTCACTGTTGATATCAAGCAAAGTTACACACAAGCAATGGGGAAATGAAAGAGCTGATAGCTGGTTTGGTTGCACTTCAAGGTGACACCTAGTTCAATGAGAGACATTTTTGAAGCATTAACTTTATTCAGAGTACCTAAAACAGGTCCCAGCACCATTTATTACAAGTTCTCTGTGGATGCCTGTTGTTCAATCAAATAAGTGTGGTGCAAATAGCCTGAGGTTTCAAGCTTTTAATGTTTCATGTCTTGGGTCATTCACATGTTTTGTTTTGCACCATCTCAAGAAACATAAATAACCTAGGGTGCAAGTACCAATTGTTAAATAAAGTAAATGACAAAAATAATGCAATAGAAGTTAAAAATCTTTGATAAAAAAAAAAACACAGACAACAGAATGTTGTATAGACCATTTAATAGACCATTTATATAAAGTCAGTCAGAGTTGAAGCCAAGTTGTGCAGTTTGAGATTGGGTCCAAACCATTTTTAATAAGTTGCATCATGTCCAGTTCCCATGCCATGAGATGCCCCTTGCATGTGAAGTGTGCAGACAGGAAGCAGTGTGTCTGTGAGCTCTCTTTCCCCTAGCTGCCAGTGAAGGTCAGGTCAGTGAGGGCAGCAGGCAGTCTGGATTGGGGACCTAACTCTGGGGTCTCAAAAAGACAATCTTGGGGCCCGAGCCAGGGGGTCAACATGCAAATAGTAACCCCTGAGTGAAAGGCAAAGAACTGATCAATGTTCTCACATTACTCTTGCTGCCCATGACTGTGAATGTGCACGCCTACACACCACAGGAGGTTCTCATATCTAATGAAATGCAGGCTCAACAATGGAAAGAGCAGCTGTATTTCAACAAAGGTAGAAGTATGACATCATAAGTGAGAAATCTGTGAAGTCCCTGAATCTATTTTCACTCATTTAGCGTCAATATTAAAGAAACAACTGAAAAAATAACATCAGATAGAGTTTTTACAACACAGTCATGTTATTTCATAAAGCGCCAATAGCTCTCTGCTCTCAACCAGCACATGTAGAGCAGATGAAATTCAGCTCCTCTGTTTGGGACAAGCCAACCCACTGCTGCCCCCCTGTGGCCTCTATGGCACCTGTAGTATCACAGTCATATTCTTGCTCAGAGCCTTGTCCTGGGGCCCAGTTCTGGTAACAGCCGGTTCTTGAACTGATCCAGAACCAAAAGTTTAAGTTACAGGCGTAGCGCAGACCGAGCCACACATGTGGAGATGTGGAATTCTTTGCCTCTTCAGCCACTCTTTCTTGTATGTGTTTGGAAGTGACATGGACGAGGTCGACGTGGTGCCTCCTGCAGTACACCATAGCATCAGTCCATGTTAGATTTTTCTTGATTAATATGATGTTTCCTGAGGGAGAAAACAGAGAGGGTAACATACTCAATTTTATTATGCAAATGAACACCACATTTAGAGTTAAAGTGTACCTGTAGGCCAGCTTTGACTGTTTTCACTTGGCTTTGGAGTTAGGGTTTGTTGAGGTGAGTCCATTTGAGGCGAGGTCTCAGTTGATGACGCAGTCAATGTTGTTGCCATAGAGACACCACTTGTGGTTGTGTCTATTGTGGTATTAGAGGGAAGTTGTCCTGCTGTCATATTTGGCATTTGTGTAGCTGCATTGTTGAGCTTTGTGCTGTGTGTACTTATCATGAACTCTGTGGTATTTTGTGTTGGAGTTTCAACAGTTGTTCCTGCCTCTTCAGTTGTTGCATTGGTAGCATTTGATTGATTGTAAGAAGTCACAGTAAAGTGAACTGTAAGTGTTTGGGTGGTGTTTGGGATATTTGTGAGATTTGTAGGCACTTCATTTGTTGTTTGGCTCAGTTGTGTGATTGGTTTAATGGTGGTTGCTGCAAATATTTTCTTTGCTGTGATGAAAAATAGAGAAGAAAAGAAATATATCACACATGTTTTATTTTTTCTAAGTGCTGGATATTACCTTAAACTCAGAAAGGATAAAGAAACTCACCTCCACGGCATATAAAGCTCCTTCTGACTTCACATTTTAGGTCGTTCCATTTCCCGTCATTTCTTAACACAGCAACAGTACAATTCTGACCTTCAAAGTAATTTGGCTGGCTAGGTTTCCAGAAGCGAAAGGAGGATGTGCTCCCATCAGACCACTTCCAGGGATCTTTAAAGAGGCCAATCCACACATTTTGTGACCTAGAAATGTTATGCACTGCCTCATTCTCTGCCTCTGAATTTATGCTAACAAGTTCAGATGACAAGCTCCTGCAGTAATCCTGAGCACTCCTCCAGGATTTAGTCCCAGCAACAAAAGTGTGGCCACCAATAGTTACATTTCCTAAAGTCCAAAGATGCATTATTTTAAACAATGTAACATAATGATCCTTAGAAGTTTGGTCAAAAATACTGCATTTCCATTTCACTTACCCTGACAAACAAAGCTCCTCTTGGTCCCACATTCACTTTCAAACCACTTTCCTTGTGGATCCATCACTGTGCAAACATCTTCGTCTGTGTTTCGAGGTTCCCCTTCTCTCCAGTTGAAAAAATCCAGATTTTGATTAGGCCTTGACCAATGCCATTTCCTCACACCATCACTCTCCAGTCCAATCCACGATCTGGTTGACTTGGTTAAAAATAATGTGTTCAAATTATTCATTTCTGTTAAGTTGTGAACTGAAGCCAGATCAGTGTACATTTCTCTGCAGTGAGTCTTTGCTTCATTGAAGGTCTTTGATGTTTTAATTAGATGAAAATCTGAAGTTCCACAAGCGATGGAAAAAAATCCTGTGAAGTTACACCAGGGTTAATACAAAATAGATCAATTTTGGGTATGTGAATTACAAAAAAAGTTTTCAAGACACTTGAATTTGATTCCCCATTCACCTTTGAAAGGTTAAATAAGAGTCTATTTACACTTTTATGTTATACACTTATGCTCACAATAAAGGGAAAAAAAATGGAACAGTAGTAAAAATCATGATCTGTACAAACCTGAGAGAAAAAGTAGATGCAAAGTTTGAGTCCTCTTCATTGCACCAGATCTTTCTTCTGCCATGATCACGGAAAGAGACTAAACAATAAGGGGGAAGTTGTTAAAAAGTATGGTAGTTCAAATAACGTATAAAACCATGTGCTGTTCCAAATGCTGTGCTGTGAGCAGCAGTGTTAGCTGTAAGAATGCTACCCTGCTTGTTAAAAGACACCTCTCAGAGAACAGATACAGACAAAGCTGTTTTTCTGGATTCTTTCTGTCTTGCACATACTGTGTGGTAAAAGACGCCTCTTAAGTCAAGATTAGAGGATTTGATTACAGCAATACCTTCCATTAGAGAAATCAACAACAGAGGGTTTTTTTTTTCTTCCTACATTTAGTGTATGAGTAAGCTTTGGATTTGTGATTTGGCAATGTATACAGGTTGTGTGAAAAATAATGTGAGCTCAGAACAGGCATCAGATTACAGATCAGGGTATATAAACTTAAATCCCTCCCACCCACTTGAAAAGTTGTCCAGTGTGAATGACATCATGTCCATTTGTGGTGTGGAGGCTAAGAATGAAGGAGAACATGTTGTTATGAAATAGAAAAATAAACCTCTTTTCTCTTGTCTCCTCATGTCCTACATTTTAGACAAAAGCTCAACAAGTAAATTAGTACAATTCCATATGCTTTATGATGTAAAGGTAGGAGAAGATTAATAATGGATCACATGTTGATGCACATTTCTTTTTGAAGACCAGTGGAAAATTTATTGCAAAGCTAAAAAAACAAACTTATTTAATGCTGAATCCATCTGAAAAGAGCGTTATGTGATCATGAGTTTGGATTGGGTGTAATAGCTTTAACCCTTGTATTGGCTTCAATTTACTCCATATTCTCTGTTCTGACGGTTTATAAAGTACAAGTTGTCAAATTTTCTTCATTTTCCCCCCTCTTTTTAATGGAGATGTTTCCAATATATTCACATATTTTTAACAATTACTTTTGTGATATAAGGTGTGACAGACCTTGTCTACGAAAAATATACCATTTTTTTTAGTAGAAAAAGCAGAAATTTATTTATTTTTGCCATTTAGGCTATATTTAGAGGTGCATCGTGATGTATCATCATAGACAGGTATATGTAAAAGTGTAGGCAGGATATTGTTTCTAAACAATTTCAGTTTTTTTTTAATGGCAGCAAGATGCTATAAATATTTATAAATCACAATTAATTTGAAAATAATAATCACAACTAATTTAACATGCAAAACCATAGCTAGGAACCGTCCATGTTATTTTTAAGCAACTCTGTGGAGGAAAACCAAAGTTATTACACAATTACTTTTGAAATTCAGTGAAGTGAGACCTGAGGACAACAGGAGGGTTAAGATGTGACAACGACCACGGACCTTGAGGAATTTTTATTTTTTTTGCTTAACTCTGGTTCATTTAGTGGCAAAATAAAAAAACACAGGACTGATTGCTTAAAATGGTTCAGTATAATACACACACCTTGTGAAATTGAAAGATATACCCCTGCCATTTAAGGTGTGGCTGTGAGGGACTTGCCCTTAATGAGGCTTGTGCTTTCCTCTGAAAATTTGGAAAAGATGAACACAATTTGTTATATTTTCTGCCCAATTTTCCTTTTTGTGATGGTACAACTGTTGAAAACACTTATGGTCTGTGCATTGTTCTAATGGCCTTTATACTGCAGAACAAAACAGACAAGTTGTAATAATGAACAAAACGCACAAATGAAGATAAGTGCTTTAAAACAAAGGCTTAGATAAATTGCCGGGTTAAATGATGTATTCAGCTGTATGCAAACTGCTGGAGTGTCATATGACAGTGCTGCTATGGGTGGTCCCATGAGACATTTTGGCTGTGGGGAAACTGGCCCTGAGCCATCATGGCCTGTAAACAACAACAGCGTCAAGTTGAACTAAACTGGATCTGAGAATTGGCCTGCTGTCTGACGCTCGTCTGCTTACATCGAGTAAAGTAAATCGTTTTTAAAAATGCGCCGAAGGTGTGTCTGGTGAGTAATTCCAGCCTTAAACCACGACGAGCTATTTTGTCAACAACTGCTTCTTCGGACTGAGCCGTGAGCTGAGCTAATCTTAGCCACAGTGGCTAACCTAGCTGTAATCGCAGCTAAGAGGCTAATCCTAGCCAGCTAGATACCATTGCGTTATTTGTGTGGATTAACAGGAGTGGTTCGATAGCCGCCTGATTGCCAAGCGTCAGACTTTTCTATGACTGACGTGGTATGCCTATTTTTCTGTTTTACGTGGCATTTCTAAATGCAATACCCATCAGACATTTGGCACCCGAAGCTTACGTTAGCTCGCCGTTGTTAGGGAGCGTTTACGGGTTTGCAGCTAAGCTAACTGACGGTACCCAGCGGTGGGGAAAAAAAACGTACATTTCTGTGTGTTTTGGACCGAAATACTTCTGAATAGGGGCCACTAATAAAAATAAATGTGAAGACGGGTTTTTCTATCAGTATTCGGAGTTTTTGAACCGACGAGCCTTGAATCTGCTGTTCAAAGTCACTGCGTATCGTTAGCGACATTTAGCAAACGTGTAACGTTATTGCAATGCCAACACAAGCGAGCGAACATGTAAAAGACTCTTGTGTAGCTCTTTTATTGTTTTCTCGAACGGGACATTTTTGATTTGCTTGTTTTTTTTAAATTCGGATACAATTAACTAGTTTTGCGCAGATCATCGCACACTAAATGGATTTAGGACTTAATGTTATTTATGGTCCCAGGCATATTCCCCTATCAGCTCACTTGTGTTTTGTTTAAGGTTGTATAGGGACAAACGTGGGTGTTGGAGATTCTTTATCTAATATTACTTGGGTATTTATGACTGATATGGGGGTTATCAGTGGATGAGAGATATGCACACTCATCCTAATTGAAAGAAAACTCCCATTTCATTTCCCTTTGGATCAAATCCCGCACTGTTCTCTCTGATTAATCGCCCCCTCACACAGAAGTGACATTTTAAATATGTTACTCAGAGATGCAGCTAAATCTTAAAACCAGAAAGTAATTGGAACCAGACCTAGGTCCCGCATTGCTTGAAAAAATGCGTAATCAAGTAATCACAAAAATATTATTCTTACTTCTATTAATCTCACACAGAAATGACATGCAGATGTTGAAAACACAGGTGACTGTTTCAAATTTGGTGATTTTAAAAAAGTGAAACTGACTATTTTCTCTCATCACCTTTAGATTGATATTCGTCAGACAGGACCTGATCCTCTCTTCTGGGTAGCTTGCTCGCCATGTCCTCACAGCAACCCAACAGTTCGGCCTCCAATAGTCCCACTAACATCTTGGGTTCTCCTTTCTCGGTCATCAGTCCTTCTCTGAACTCCCCAGTGGTCTCTCCCTCTCTGGGCTTTGGACCCATTAGCAACAGCCAGGTAACACAGACTTCTCTGAATTTATGAGATTTCGCTGCGGTAACCAAAATTTACTTGCCATAACATGTGAGACATGGTTTGTTAGTGCACTGACTTGAGGCAGTTTTGTACAAAATGTACAATGCAGTGCTCAAATGATGCAGAGTTCATATTTCGATATCATGAGTTGCCAAGAGCTTTTGCATGCTCTCTTTACACTTGATGCTAGAGCATCTTTAAGTAATTATGAAATACTGATTAATGAGGAGTTAGAGTAGATGTGACAGTGGATAGAGTAAGAAACTGAGAAAGAGTGGAGGGAGAGATATGCAGGAGAGGGTCTATGGATTGGGATAGAATCCAGGGCGCCCACTCAAGGACCATAGTCTCTGTATTTTGGGTGTGCAACTTAACCACTGGGCCAAATTGGTGCTCTGTGACTAATCATTCAAGTGAACAAAAGAAGGGTTGTCATCTCAGATTTCATACCTAGCACAAGACCTCAGTGTTTGAATTCTGTTTATTGTTGATTGCACTTTGTATCCAGATCTCTTCGTCAGCACCCATATCAGGGATGCACTCAATTAGCAGCTCAGAAGATGTGAAGCCCCCCTTTGGTCTGAGGCCCATGCCCGCTCACAGCCCAGGAATAATGTTGTCTCAGAAGCGCCTGTGTGTCATCTGTGGGGACCGCTCTTCTGGTGAGTGTGTGCACTAAGAGATGGATTTGCAGTAAAACATCACTTTTACTGCATGTTTTTCTCAGTGTTGGATCTCTGTGCCCTATTAAAATATCACTCTGCTCTAAAAAAAGCCATTCATATTTATCAGGATTCTGTGTTCACATGATCTTGTTTTAGATTTCCCACCTGCCTCTAACTCTTCAATGTTTGTACAATTTACAGGCAAGCACTATGGAGTATACAGCTGTGAGGGTTGCAAAGGTTTCTTCAAACGTACAGTGAGAAAAGACCTGAGTTACACTTGCAGGGACAACAAAGAGTGCCTGGTTGACAAACGTCAGCGCAATCGCTGCCAGTACTGCCGCTACCAGAAGTGCCTGGCAATGGGCATGAAGAGGGAAGGTATGATGGGAACAGAGTTTAAAAAGATTTGAGAAAACATCTTGAGAGCTTGTAGGCTGACAGACCAATAGGGTCGACAGGTTTAGAAACAGTTCTTGTTGCTAAATCTAAGTTTAAATCTCTGAAGGGGGGCCTGCATCAAAATTTTCTGCAACACGAACTAGAATTTGTACATTTTATTGACAATTTAAACATTGGAAACTAAGAATTTTAAACTATTCGGCTTTTCTGATGAGAGACCAACTAAATCAAAGAGTTCTGTTGAATTCAGGAGTATTTCTGGGGTAGCCAAGGGTAGATGCTGGATAAGATAAACCAAAGGGTAGAGATGGGTGTATTGGGGCTGGTTTACATAACTAACCCCTCTCCATCTCTTCTCTTCATTTTCTCCTATTCTGCCCTTTCTATATCTTTCAATAGTGATCAAACATGTAAAGTGGATAAAAGAAGATGGAAAGGATGAGGGATGGATGAGTATGTCATTGTAATCTTAAACATGCTGTACTTAAATGTTGACGAGAGAGTTAGCTTTAGGTGTTAAACATGCACATATTTAAGTGGAATACTTGTGCGTGGGAAAAAATACCAAGAAATGGTGGAAAGGGGAGCACTGTGTGGTATATTAGTTAGTGATGATAGACTGCTTTATAAAATAAGCACTCAATCATCTGTAGGTGTTTGTTGAATGCATGAACTATGTGTAAAGCTGGATGGAGTGGATCAATACTGATGCAGCGTAGGATTAAAGGGATCACACACTAGTGAAGGATTTGGGGGCTGTTGATCAACAACTGTCACAGCTGTCAATGAGAGACAAACAGAATGAGACATTTATGACATGATCTGAAGGAACTTGATATAAATGGTGATTTGTAAAAAAAAAAGAAAGAAGCACATCCGTAACTTACTGGACAGTAGCGTCTGTTCATTCACCTCACTGAAAACCACATGTTGAATTTTTGAACTCAGTATTTAATGCCATTAACAAGTTTCACAAACCAACCTGGAGTCTCTTCAGTTATCTCTGTGGTGCTTTGTGCTGTCAGAACAGCAGCACTCTGGAGTCATGCTGCGGTTCCTTCAAGATGGAAATGCGATAAATTCAGATGCATTGTGAGCCTGTCTTCGACGAGGGCTTGAAACATTTTTCCACCTTTTTTTCACTCTTAACTCAAGAAATGCTTTAAACATTTGAGTATAAATACATGAAAAAACTTTATCTGCCATGGCAGCAGGTGACTGGATTTTTTCACCTGCCACAGTCAACATTTACCCTGCACTCAGTGGGTTCTTTTCTTAATGATGAATTACTCTGATGCATGTCAGCTAACTTGAGGGCATGTTCACAACAAGCTAATGCATGTAATGTCAAGCTGCCTGCTATTGATACCGAAAATACACCCATCAGATGTGTTTCATGACTGATGTTTGGTCGTTTGAAAATATCACCGTCAAATATCAGATTGTTGCATCAAGGAAGATGTCAAAATCTGTTTTCAGCTGCCTGAATAACAGTTGTAACTTTTGAATAGCCTGTAATTTGTGCTGGCTCTACATTTAGGTACACTGTACAGTAATCCACAGAATGCAGCACTTTTGAAATGTAATTTTCCTACAATGGACGTAGTAGCATTGACAACAAATAACTAACAGTATTTATAAATATAGCAAAAGCCCTGCAGAGGAGTTAGGCCTTTTGCAAACTATTACTCTTCAAAACATAGATACACATAATCTGACTCCTCCGTCCGCCTACCCCCACCCCTTTTTTCTTCTCTGTGATGCAGCGGTCCAAGAGGAGCGCCAGAGAAACCGCGAGCGTGAAGGAGACCTGGAGTTTAGTGTGGGAGTGAACGAGGAGATGCCTGTGGAGAAGATTTTGGAGGCAGAGACGGCTGTGGAGCAGAAGACCGAGCTTCACTCTGACGGTGGTTCAGCAGGAAACTCTGTGAGTGGTTACATCACCGCATCAATACATTTATACAACTAACAGCAGCCTGATGGGTTTGATGCCTCACAGTCCTAGATTGAAATGAAAACGGATCTTTGATGTACTCAGTAAAGGTCATGTGTTGTATTTTTTGTTCAGCCTCATGATGCAGTGACCAACATCTGTCAGACTGCAGACAAACAGCTGTTTGCTTTGGTGGAATGGGCAAAGAGGATTCCCCATTTCTCTGAGCTGCCCCTGGACGACCAGGTCATCCTCCTGCGTGCAGGTACATACAGCTGCAGACAGGGATCATCAGTGTGGGGGTGCACATTTAAATTTAAGACGTGGAATTAAAGGATTGTGCACGCATTGCAACTTTATGCAGGTTTTTTAAGATGGATTGCAAATACATCTGTCTTAAAAAGTATAGTTCTGAAATTAGTCAGTCAAGAGAACAAAGATGGTTTGGATTAGGGGTAAAACTGATATGTACTGACTGTGCTGTCAGTTACAAAGTGTCTTGAAATTAGTTTTACCGGAACATACAAATAAATAAGCTATACAACTAACTACGCTTTGTTTACAGTTAATCCACAAAGAAATATTTATCAATATGTTAAGGTTGAATCAAGAAAGAACTTTTTTTTCTCTGGAGGGTCATTTTATCCTCAGAAAATACAGAACAGTTTTGCAATTATCACTTTCTTGGTTAATTTGTATTTCCCTTTCCAGGCTGGAACGAGCTTCTTATCGCCTCATTCTCCCATCGCTCCATTGCTCTAAAAGATGGAGTTCTTCTGGCCTCTGAGCTGCAGCGTGACAGTGCCCACAGTGCCGGAGTGGGAGCCATCTTTGATCGGTACATAGATCTTGTCATCCCCCAGAAGTGATTGTAAATATTTATTGTTGTCAATTGCGGATGTACTAACCAGCTCTGACTTAACACAGGGAGAGTGTGCAGAGTGCAGAGGTTGGGGCCATATTTGACAGGTAAATTTACAGTTTTTTTCCCCAAACATTCTGAGTGTATTTGACCTAATGTAGTCCCTCCTGTTTTTTTTCATGTTTAAAAACCAACTGTCTTCACCTTTCGTCATAATCTAGGGTCCTCACAGAGCTCGTCAATAAAATGAGAGATATGCAAATGGACAAAACAGAACTGGGCTGCCTCAGGGCAATTGTCCTCTTCAACCCAGGTGCCTGAATGATGCTCATGTCTAAATACGTTTTAAGATTCCTTCTGACAAACTATGATGTGTGGTGAGGCCTCTTGTCCCTCATGGAAGTATTGTGTTCTTCCTTCTAGATGCTAAAGGGCTTTCTAACACCAGTGAGGTGGAGCTCCTTAGAGAAAAGGTCTATGCATCATTGGAAGCCTACTGCAAACAGAGATACCCTGAGCAGCAGGGAAGGTAAAGCCTCCTCACTATGACAAAGTGGGAATGAGTTTTAACATCAGCTATGCATTGCTCAAAAATATTTACATTTTGTCTGCTCACAGATTCGCTAAGCTTCTCCTTCGACTGCCAGCGCTGCGGTCCATTGGCTTGAAGTGCTTGGAGCATCTCTTCTTCTTCAAGCTGATTGGTGACACGCCTATTGACACTTTCCTCATGGAAATGCTTGAAGCTCCCCATCAGTTGTCTTAGATAGGAAATGCGTACTGTGGTTAGGTTTAGATAGCTGAAGTCTGGGAAGCTGGAGTGGGACTGTAGTGGCACTTTAAGTTCTTTGAAGGTTTGTCAGTTTGTCTCACTGCTGTCTGTGTCTCACACTTAGTGCAACACAGATTTGCTCTTTAGACCAAACCCAAGGCTTGGCATGATCTACAAGCTGGTGCTATATGTTGAAATAACTTCATGAGTAACTATGGTTTCAAAAGAAGTATTTTTAAAAATGTAAACATTTCCATTTTCCCTTAAAGGAACTGTAATTTGGGTATCTACTTTTGTATAAGCTTTTAAGACACCCCAAACATCCAGTTTCAGTTGTTTCCCCAACTGCGCTGATCCCACAAAACCTGTTTTTTAAAACAAGGCAACCAAACATGGTTCATGGGTATGCATTAAGGACGCAGTATCCTTTTTACAATTTCTAATACTAGCCAGATCTAAAACTATATCATTGTACCAAACAGCCACCAGGAACTGTGTCCAACAGCAGCTCTGAGTTTACTTGTACCCACTTGAGAAGATGAAATCTTAACAGTGACCTTTAAATAAGACAAGTCAGGGTTTGATCTTTCAGGTCTGACTCGTCTTTGTTGATTTGAGATCAGCTTTATGTGTCCAGTAACAAACAGTTAGTGTTGTTTACTTCTTAGCCATTTTATAAATCTAATCACGTTGTGGTTATACGATTAAACTGCACTGCACACTTGCTATGTTCTATTTCTAAAACGTAACTTTTAAAAACACTTGGCCTCTAAACAGCCAGGTGTTGTCTTTTGGTGCTATTTCAGAAATAATTTGACGTTATTCGTGCAGTTGCACACCAAACCACAAACCTAAGAAAATATGCAAAACTTAAAAATCCCTTTGTTAATCTTTGTTAAAAATGTAGCAATATAAAATGTAAACTGCATTAGAGCTTTCTGCCTGTCAGTCATTCAGGGGTTTTACAAAGTAAATCATGTCTGGTGGAAAGGGAATACTCCATTTTGTAATTTATCTATACAATTCTAAGGTACTGTGCAAAAGTGATTGTTCAGGGAACTTGTACATTGAGAAATTTGAATAATGATCAGGAGAAACAAATTATATAATTCTTTATATGTGCCCTTATTTTTAATTTTCAAGTAGGATAAAGCAGAACATGTCTTGGGTTGCACTGGATTTGCTGAGACTGTTTTAGCTGATTTTTTTTTTTTTTTGTGCTTTTTGATGCTCGGTTGTATCTTTTTTCTCTCTCCCCAACCCCCCCCTCTTTTTTTAGGTAGCTGTCTTGTTCATTGTAATGTCTCTGCAGTTTATTAAAAGCAAACCATAATCACGCATAGATCCATAACACCTGTGGACGTATAGGAATTTTAAACAAGACCAAATGAGGTCTGTATGATGGCCATGTGTAAACACCCGCTGAGCTGTAACAGGAAGCTTGTCATAGACCTCGATGTGCTCTTGAACATAAAGTGACTTGAAGCATGGGTTGTGTGGACTGAAATAAAGAGGCTTAAGTTTTATTGGTGTTTTTTTTTCCCTTCCACAAAGGTGTGACACATGACACTTTTTTTCTCATTAGTCAAAATTCAACATTTCAAAGATGATGAGAAAATGAAAAATGATGTTTAAATGAGCCTTTTATTGTAGATGTTACATAGTTTTTGCCGTGGGCATTGATGCAATAGAAGCCTTGCATGTTGAGCACTTGTGTCCAGGTTCCACAGTGTCCACAGTGATGCGATGGCACAGGCAGCAACGTGTGTGGTGGTGTGCTAATGTTAAATTATAAAGAGAAGAAATGTTGAGTGCAGTGAAATCCAAGGCTTCTTAGTGATTGACGTTTGACCTCGTGTTCACGTTACAGTCTGGAGTCAAAAGGGTTGATAACACACACAAAGCCACAGCTGTGCAGTATATCTCCCATTGTATCAAGCAGAAGTGACGTTCTTAAACATAAATGGCTTGGTTTGCTTAAATTATATTTAGAATAATACTGCTTTCAGTCTATGATACACTATTCTACACATGGAGCAAAACACAAATGGAGCACAAAAGACATTATCATGACATGTACATCATTTTTACAGCCTTCCTCTAGGTAACTTTACAAATCTATTCTGCTTTGTTAAGGACAATCAGTACAAACAAAACAATGAGCTCCTCAATATAACTACTAAGATGCATGCTACACATTGAGTCTAAGGTGCTGAATAAGTTTCAGTAAATTCTAAACAAAAAATATGAACTGCTGGTGCGGTTTTATGAAGTTTCATCAAGTTGTTGAACTCGATTCTCGTGTCTCTCAATGGCTGTTTCCATCACAGTGAAGATTAGCAAGTGGACACATAAACCTTGACATACTCACAAGTTGTGCATGTTACATCAGCCGAGGCCATTCCTAATGACTTATTAGCAAAGTGAGCGTCCCAAACAGATGCACACCATCAAAGACTGAAATTGCAGGCTCTTCATGTACTTCAATAGAGATTTATTTTTTTAAATAGATAAATAATGGAGACTTTATGTGCGCCCATGTTACTAATTATCATGTAACCCCTGATCTTCACATTCATAGTTTTTCCTAAGAGTAAAGATACTCTAAATGTTGACAGAGATTTCCAGTGATGCCAGATGAACTGTAAATTAGTTTGGCCTGGTCTATATTTAGCTCTTCTATTGCACCTGGATCTCCACCAGAGTGAAACAATGCACCTTTGTATTCTACAGTAAGGCAACTGGATACAGCTAATACACACGGAACCAAATCCCAATTTTGTCAACTAATCTAAAGCTCGCTTCATACTAAACTATTTCATCCAAGTTGTAAGCAACAAGGATTAAACTAAACTTTTGCCTGGACGAGTTTTAAAAACACTGGTTGAAAAGAAATCACAACACATTAATGATGTTAATTGTAACAATATCCTCCAGCCCCTCACATGTTGTAACAATTTCTAGGTTAATTGTCCCTGAAGAGGTCTTAATAAATAACTGTCTCATAAAGGCACTCTGACATGTGCAGCTCATTGTCTCTTGAAAAGAAAACCACATGACCAAAAGAAGGTTACTCAACTATAACACTGCACCTGCCCTCCTTTCAAACTGTGAGATTACGTCACATGATGCAACATATAAATCTTTATTTAAGCTTAAAATGTTTGTGTGATGAGACAGGACTAAAACCAGTGGTGTCACAATGTCATTCTGTCCACTCTGATGAGAAGTTAAAAACTGTGCTACTGTTAATTTGCTGGTTCAACTGTTGAGTATAATTTCAGATGTCGCAGTGGTTCATCAGTGTCAAAGGATTTCACATTGATACCCAACTTTTTCATCCAGTGCAATTGTTCCTTATTTGAGCACCTTCTTGAGAAAAATGAAAACTACCACAGTAGTATTAAACAGAAAACTTTCTGCACAAACATCTATTCAATAGATGAAAATTCTTTAGATTCAATCTGTCACTGAAGCTGCAGAGCACAATCTGAACCCATGCAGCAGAGTTTAAGTGTCACTTTCACACTTCAAGCCCTTTGGATTCAGTCAAGGCCACGGAGGCTGAAACACAGGTTCGGCCTCCCTTTTGATGCCTTCCCCCTTTAAAAACATACTTTTCATTCGTATGCTGGGCTGCATTCAGAGGATGATTGTGAACAAGCCTTGTAAATGTGGTTCATTTATGTTTATCCAGCAAATGCAAAGCCAAGTGGTTTTGAACGCAGCTCCTCGTAGTGTCTCCTATCCTTAGGAAGCACTGGTGTTAGGCTGAATGCAATAAAATGAGGTCAACACATTAAAAGGGGCAATTTCAGAGCCGGAGTGGAGTGGGTATCAGGATGGTGTGGGCATCGGAGGGCAGTGGGCAGGCTCCCAAATCTGGCTCACACCTGCATCTCTGAACCGCTGGACAAGCCAAGGGCGTTCGCCTCCTCTGTCGTCAAACCACTCTTCAGCGTTCTTCTCACTGCGAAGACAGGAGGGGGGAAAAAAGGAAGCAGAGAGAATAGTTTCGCTTTTTAAAAAAAATTGTTTTGTGACAGGGTTAAAACTTGCAGCTGAAGGCTTTTCTCTGTGTGCGATCTTTAATCCGACCATTTCTCCAACAGTTGACTCACATGATTTTCGGTTGGCTCTGGAACGTCTCCTCTCCCGTGGCTGGGTCCTCTGACTAGGCCCCTGAGTGGCTGACCTCACGATCCTCTCCATGATCTCATCCGCTGTGTCGTCTGTGCAGTTCACAGGGTCATCACTGGCAGAGCACCATGGGGGGACACGCCCTAAAACAATATGATTGCAAAAGTACTGTTGAGGAATTAAGTACAGTGCAGGGTTTGCTTCAAAGAAAATTGTCCTACATCAAGCTATGTTAAATGATTCTGATAGACTGAAACCCCTTAGTTATCACAGACCCCCCACTTAAAAACGTGTGTGGGCTGCATCAGTACGACACATTAGTGAGTCTGACCTCTGGTGCTGCTGGCTCTGGTGCGTGTTCGTAGGCCAGGCACAGTGGACATCCCACCCTCTCCTCCCAGCGGGCTGCTCTTCAGTACAGCCTTCATGTTCTCGTGTTCAGCTGCATCCTCTGCATACTGGATCCCCTGAGGCTGGCTCTCCTGTGTGTCTGACGGCACACTGCCAAATTTACCACTCTGGAGGAGGGACAGGACATGGGACACAGGAGAGTGAGACAGTGACACTCAACTTAACTGATCACATGCCACCTTCCTCAGACATCATGCTCCAGAAGCTCAAATTCTGCTACAGAGTTCAACAGCCATGCTCTAAGTTAAGTCATATAATATTGGGAATCAGAAACAACTGAAAAACTGTAGTAAATCAGTTTTAAATTAAAGCAACACATTTGATAACTTAAGCTGAAGCTAAACACATAGCCTTTATTATGAATAGCTAAAGGCAAGTGACTGAAAGCTTGTGTTAAAGTTAAGTTGTTTGCCATTTAACAGGTAAATCAAACATGTTAGCAACTAAAAATCCCAGATTTGTGTTTTATTTGAACATTTTTTCCCTCTAGTTTTAATTATTTAGTGTTTCTTTCAGCTGCTGGTCGATGGGAAGTAGTGACTTTACAAACCTGTCAGCTGCAGTACATCACATGTGCAGCCTTAACTACAACATTTATCCTACAACAGCATCTGATCTCGTACTGAGAACAAAATCTGTGAAAAATGTCTGCTCTGTTGACACAGTCATGATTGTTCTGTTTGCACCAGGAGGTTAATCTTAAAATGTATCAAAAGTGTTGTTGAGTTAAATCTTACAGCCGCAAGAAGAATGATCAATTCATTTGAAGGAAATAGTGACACATAAATATTAATGCAACAATGCAGACATGCCAGTTCAAAGATCTCTGGCTTAAGTCGGAATAAGGTCTATTAATTCTTTTCAGGAAGCAGCTGTGTCTTTTAACACATCATGCTTTCACCTGTTTCTCCTCTTTTCATCACAATTGAGCTTCCTCATTCATGTAACTTACACACACACACACACACAACCAGTCAGTCTGACTGATGACAGGTCCTTTGTTAATCTGCGTTAACACACCAGTTATTGTCCAGAGTTACAACACTTCGGTCAAGCTGAATGTTAGTCAACACAAAGTTCACATGCTCTTTGTTTTCACCTCCTACCTCACTATCATCATCATCCTCACTCTACAGAGATAAAGAGAGAGTGCCAAAAGGTGTGATGAAAATACAAAATACTGGAGGATTGAAGAAAAACACTTTCAACAATAAAATAAAGTAAAGTAATAAAGCCAAAAAAAATGAAAGCAACCACCTCCTCAAAAGCTCACTCCTTAATATGCTATATTTGTCTATTTTTTTCGATCTATTTTTTGAAATCAATATTTTTGTTCTTAATCTGGGTGTTTGGACACCACTAGCTGCTGGCAAACTCTGGATCAGTGGAGTATTTGACTTGGATATATTGTGAGTCTGTTTTTTTTCTCCTTCAGGGACATCCAAAGGTTTGAATTTTCACACAGTGATTGAATTAGGGTCTCTTTGAAGAGAGAGGGGCCCCAGCCAGGGCTGAATGAAGAGTCCACTCTGAGCACCCAGCTCCTCATGGTTTTGAGGGATTTTAATCACACAGGGAGGTGTTTTCTCTGGCCTTTCAGAGTCTGCTGCAGCTACAGAATGAGATACATTAAAAACACCTCCCTGCTTGTTGTTACAGTAACATATACAAGTGAATACCGAGGAGCTCTCTTGATGTCATCACAAATGTATCTAGTGTCTGTCAGAAACAGACACGTTTGGTGCTTTAACCAGATTAAAGATATAACTAGTGTCCAGGGATTGATCACGTTGGGTCACAGGGTTGAGACAGCTCTAAGACAGCTCTACGCTCAAACTAAACAAAGAGGATCAGGAAATGGAGAAAGTCTACGTGTGAGTCTTCTCCTGCTGAAAAGCACTTACATCTGTTATCATTTTTCCCCTGGTCTTGTTCCTCTCCCGGTGGTTGGCCCTCTTCTGTTTCTGTTGCAGCACGCGCTCTCTTGTTGTGCGATACTCCAGGGCAAATTCACTCAAGATCTTGCTAAAGCGATGAATGCTGACCTCACGCACCGCGTATATCGGATGGCCGAGGAACAGCAGAAAAGCATGAAACCTGCAGATGTTCAGAGAAACATAACATCAGTGTAAAGACATCCTTTGACGGGAAACAAAGTTTAAACTTGAGTACCAAAGCGTAAGAAAATGCTCTATTAGTGATCGGAAAATGCTGTTGCTCTGCACCTGAACCTACCTGTTGATTATTCTTCGATGTACAACTTTCAAAATGATGATTCTCTCTGCGCAGTCTTTCAGAAAGTCCGACATTTTTTGTTTTAATGCTGGTTTCATCTCATGTTTTGCAATGACTTTGAGATGATCCCATGATGCTTTGCATCTTCGCTCCATCTGGGCCAGATTGTCTTGGAGCTGGTCAAAGTCCACCTGATGAGAATATGACACACAAACTGTTGAGAAAGCTCTTCAGTAGATATGACATTTACTGGAATAGTTTGTGATATTGAACTAAAATATGATGGAGACTGTTTTTATAGAGTAATGCAGGCTCACTTTAGTTAAGCGGGTGATTGCTCCTATCTCCGAGTAAAGGTCAGTGCTGTCTGGAAACTTCTCCACCACAATGGCGCAGGTGTGGTGCAGCAAGGACTGCTTGTGAACCGTGTCCTTCACCTCTGGGACTTTCTCCAAGTAACTCAGCTCAAAGCCTTTTGCCTAAAGATGCATGCACACACAGAAACTCAATCACAATGTGGGAAGGAAACAACTGTCTGAAATTAAAAATCAAAAGGGGACAAATTGCTGTGAATTTCCTTTTTGGCAGGGGCGGGAAAAAAGGGGCTCAAAGGAGTGCTCGGAGTAGATGTGTAGATTCAGTTGGGCTGGTGATTATCAGAAACCACAATCTACTTCAGACCCGACTGATCGCTCTGCGCACCACAGCCAAGCTTTAAAAGCCGGAACACATCATGAAAGACATAATCCCAACAGGATCCCCCTTGTTCTTTTGCCAGTTTGAAATGGCTTACTGCAAAATCTAAATGCAGCTGTTATTTATGGGAACTACTTGTTTTGATTTTGATAAATTATGTTTCCCTTTCGCGTCCTTTCGGCTCTCATGTCTCAAGAGTTCATTCATATACACAAAGATTTACACAGATGCATGAAAACACAAAGGCGCGAGGCCACAGAGAGTGAGACGTAAAAGAAAACAGACACAGATGTAGGTTAACACACAAGAAGCCAGACAAACTGTCAGGAAACAGGATCGCAGACAGACAGAGAGACAGAGGCAGGATCAGCAGAGGCCTTGACAAGCATTTTAACTGTAGAAGGACAGTGTCTGCTGCACGCAGTCTGCCAGCACATTCTTCTTCACATAGAGAGTCTACTGTTATCCCTGCCAAATAAATATGCTGGCGGGGGAGAATAGGAAGGAGGAGGGTGAGGGGGAGCGTGGGAGGAAATGGAGGAAGTGCGTTAAAGACCGGGGAGAGAAAGTGGAAAGAGGAATCCTCTTCGCTTCACCTTATTTGTCTTAAGAGTGACTCACATTAGTGCTGTTGAGGAAGTTGCCGATGGACAGCAATGTAGACAAGATATAGCGGAGAGTCTTGTTTTTGTCGAGCTGGTCCATCCCTTCCTTCAGGTCCTGCAGAGGCTCTGCTACCTCCTAAGGGCATGAAATGCAGAAGAGAAGCATGATTCTGCTTCTGTTCTTGAAATTCACTATGCTCCTCTTCTTTCCACTAAATAAGAGCGCCAGTAAACTTTTGTAAAAATGGGTCAAAGACATGACGCTGTCCTTTTTCTGGCTGACTGAATTTTTCTGTTGAAATAAAAAACAACAAAAACTACATATAAAACAACATGAATGTTTTATACTTTCCCCATGTACAAAACCACTCTAACTTCTCTGCACATTTTAGTTATTGGTCATTTTTCTGCCATCTGAAGTGTAAAAACAGACCTTCCAGCCTCAGCTTCTATTTGGACAACCACTTTAAATCAATTTAAATCGAATCATTGTCCTATTTGGTATCTTTTCTAACATGTTTTGTATTCACAGACACATTGTGAAGCATTTACATTTCGATTTCAGTCATAACATACAAACATATGTTGTCCCCATACCATCTGGGAAGACCATAAAAAAACCCACAATTTTAGGACTTTACTTTTGAAACCACCTCAAGGACAGCATATTTCAACAACCAGACACATCTGAAAAATCCAAGGAAATACCAGGAAGGTTTATTGAGTTTTTCTCATGTTTGCAAATAAACCAGCATTTTAAATACTGTAATGTAAAAGCCACTTCAAGGTATCATGTTGGGTGACTGCCCAAAAACTGTGAATAATAAGTTTAATCCACAAATCTATAAACCTGTCTTTCTTAAACTGTTTATTTAATTACTGATACTTGTTCAATAATCATTATTGTTTATAAAATATATCCATTTTGAGACAAATTATGGTTGCCCTGAATAACTTTTTTCAAGGCTGACCTTGTAATTCAGCTTAAAAAAACACAATAATCGCTTCACTGGGTTTTATGCATAAATGCATGTTTACACTACATTCCAAATGTTTGAGCAATGGGCAAATTTATATTCTTGTTTTGAGTATTTTAGAAATGGCCTATTCAAAAGTTTTATTCATCAATGACCCAGATATAAAAATATAAAAATGCTGATTTTTCAGTTTGTTTGATGTCTACAGAACTAACACATTTTGCTTTATGATGTTACAAAAAAAGCCTGATCCGAGGATACACTTTGAAAGCCTCTTTTTTTTGTTTGAACACTCAGGTTAAAACTCTATTACTTACTTGCGAACCGTAATTTTGAAGCTTGTTACTGCTCCCATGAATGAGGATTTTACATTTTGGTGCTCATCAGGCAAACCCTGATGATTTTTGAATTTTCAGATAGTTGCTTCTTTGTGAACCACCAAAACTGTGAGTTTCTGTGTTATAGTGCTGATCATGTGACATCATTTTACACTCGTACCAGGTAACTGAATGTATATAAATCGAAACCATATCTGGCAAAGTTTTAGACATCAGCAAATATCACATAACTTTGTGCAAAGCTGTTATATATCATTATCAAGTGTTAAGTCTTGTTTTCTCACTTCAGTTGGCCAAGAAACAGCTCCAAACACTGAACATGTAAGCTCTTGTCTAGGAAAGATTCAGAGGGGAGAGTGAGCAGCTTTTGTTACTTAATCATTTCCAGGCTGGCTGTTTCCCTAATCTAGCCTTTATATTGAGCCACGTGCTCACTCGTTGTAGCTTCATATTTGCTCTTTAGACCTGAGAGTGGTACTAATCTTCACCCTCAAAAGAGTATTTGTTCGACTGATGGAAAACTGCAAAAACAGCAGGCTTTTCTTATGTAACCCTCTAAGTTGTGGTGTATCTTCACATGGCTGAAGTTACCAGGAGATTGGCTGACCTTCTCAATAAGCTCATAGTCCATCTTGAATGCCCACAGCTGCAGGCGAGCAGACAGCTCCGTGATGGAGGAGAGGGTGAGGAGGAACTGCTCCGCACTGCCCAGGGGAATGTCGGGGTTGACCAGCTGGGCCTCCTGGATCTTCTGCTTCTCCTCCTCTGTGGGGATCATCGTCAGGATTTTCTAGCAGAGGGAGAAAAAAATAAAAGAAAACTCTCACTGAGCCGTTCATTAAATCAATACATCAAACGCTTTTCAATTCCTGAGAGAAACTGTTTTACAACATGTCAAGATAGTTTGTCACAGAGAGGGAGACGTAAACAAATTGATTCTGACATTTCCAGCACTGTTTGTCTGCAATGTTTAATTATTTTTCCACAATTGTCTGAGGTATGAACTTTCATTCCCCTTTTGTTGTCCAGCTGTAAATATCTCCAGAGACAAGAGGTGGATAGAAATACTCCTCACTGCAGAAAATGAACTCAAGGTGAAGCTCTGAAAACTACAGGTTATATAACACCATGGGGATGAACCATTAATCATTATTTGCGGGTGGGAAGTCCTTCAAAAGTCTAAAGTGTGGTTTTTAAAACAAGCTGAAAATATGCACAAAGTGCTAACCTTTAATCATATCTGTGATTAATTACATGAGAACAGCCATAAAGCCAAGAAAATAAGATGATAAGTCAACATTGTGGGCTTTTCCTATCTGGAAGACTTAAATCTCTCCTGTTTGGGGAAGTCCATCCGTGTATGTTTTCATGTGCTGGGTAAATATTCTTTGAGAAAAGTGTGTTTATTTTGGACCCAGTGAGTCTAAATGGGTTGTATTTGACAGACTAGACCATAATATAACAGATACAGTATGCCTGAGGATCTCAAAATCTCTCTAAAAATGCTTACCTCAATACCTTCCTTGTTCAGTGCGTACTCATCAAAGTTGAGTATAGCAGTCTTTATGGTTCGTGGGGGAGGTAAGACAGTCAAACCAATGTTTATGGCATTGCTGCGCTTTGAGTCCAGAACTATGATTTCTTGTCGTTTGCCATCAACAGCTGCTTTCTATGAAAGAAACCAAACATCATCATAAATCCAGTCTAAATGATCAGTGAATAGGACGCAGTTTCAAACTGGTGTACCAAACACAAGATTTCTGTAAATGGTTGAACTGAGAGACAAATCCGCTGTTTGTAGATCTCAGCTACTGGTTTGGCAAAAAGAATAAAGCATTGTGCCAGAGGAAACATAAGGTTGTTCTACTGTTTATGCAGTTTTTTTAAAGAAAGAGCAGTGCAGGGAGTTTTTCCTGGCCTGTGTATGAAACAAGTCAGCAAGTTTGTTACAGTACTACTAGTACATTCAGGGAATCTTTACACTTGACTGATAAAAACATGGACTTAATCTCACTGACACAATCTGTTGGAAGCATTTTGAAGTGGCGGACTAGCCATATTAGAAATGCTGACTCAAACCACGTGGTGACCAATCTAGAAACCATCATGAGATAAAGGTGAAGCAGGCCTCTCACTACCTCACTCACAGGAACAAGGCACTCACCTATAAGGCCATCAGATACATAACTTTGCCTGCTGATGCTCGACTTTTTACTTCAACAACATTAAAGTAAGGCTTCTAAATTATTGTCCTTCATAGAGTTTTTACAAATGATAATTTAGCTTTTGAGAGCAAGATCAATTTTTGGACCAGGCTATGACTTCTGTAAATCTTCTTTGAGTTATCTGGTCTCTGATTGGGCTTACTGCGCTCTTGCAGCGTTTTGTGCTTCCACTTTCACTTTATTTATTTGTTTGAATTTGGTGATTTGATTTGTTTTTTACTTTTCAGCTCAATATGGGGTTAAAATTTGACATGGGCTTTGGGTGCAGATGAAATTAGTCTTGCCAGACATTTTATGACAGGACATGATTTGGATATAAAACTGGTGCTGGGAACACTGAGCTATAGAAAACCAGTGCATTGTAAAACAAACTCTTCCAGCCCTTTGTAAAACTCACTGGTTCTCTGGTAACGGCAGCATAACACTTTGTTACCTTTGTGACAGGCAGCTCCTTGGATTTGGACTCAAACAGCTGCTCCAGCTTGGATGTGTCCAGTTTAATGGGCTCCAGTTTGGACCAGAGGGACTCCTTGCAGAATTTATGACTCTTGCACTGCCAGTCAATTGGACGCACCTCGTTCCAGAAGAGACGAATAGTCTTCTTCTTCTTCTGGAAGAGAGGAATCTCCCCTCGATTCAGCTGCGGGGAGGGTGGAGGGATGGGTGCCATGAACGGTGGGGGCGGGGGCATAATTTTGCCTAAGATGGGAGGAGGAGGAGGAGGGGGGCAACCAAAGAGGGGTGGTGGTGGTGGCAGCGCAGGAGGGGGTGGGGGTGCTATTAGGTCACCTGACCCCATAACATTGTCCACATCTAAGATATCCATGTCATCCTCCTCTTTTAGGTCTGTGAAGTCCATCTCTTTAATCCGCAGCTCCCTGGGTGTGGCCATCAGCTGGTCCCAGATATGATCGGACTCTTTCTTTGGGGGTAATGACGGGGCTGTTGATGATTTGTCGGATTGCTGCTGCTCTTTAGAGGTTTCAACATCAGTAGGGGACGTCAGACCTTTCACTAAATCCCCAAACTTCTCTGCCACTGCTCGCACGCTTCCCTGGTTGTCCAAATGTCCTACCTCCATTTTCTTTACGTTTTCTTCCCTGGCCTGTCTGTGAGCCTCCAGCGTGGAAATCCTGCTGGCTAAGCTCGCAACACTTGAATCACTGACCTCTGTCTCCTTTTCACCTGTGCACTTATCTTTTTCTGTTTCTTCGACATTCACTTCACCATTATCAGTCGTCTTCTGAGCATAGAGCATATCCAGCATGAAGCGCTTGCTATTCAGTAATTTGTTGCAGTGGTCGTTCACATCTGTGTCCTTGATGCACGACGTCCACTGGCCTGTTAATACAGAAACATTTTTGACATTGAGATAAAAAGAGTTGAGTGTCAAAGAAACTGGATAAAATCAATTAGTCTCACCTGCGTCAATGTCACTGATGAGTTTCTCCTCCCGCTCCTCCCTCTCCAGAGTGCTGCTGGTGGAGGAGATGCTGGATGCAGAACAGTTGTCCTTTTCATTCACTTCTTCGTTTTGTCTCTCTTTCTCACTCAGCAGTACACTTTCTTCTACGTCCCTTTCTGTTGTTTGCTCCTTCTCAAACTCCTCCTCTAACTCTACATTCACATCAACTTTTGGTTCTTCAGCTTTTGCTACATCTGCTACTTCTACCTGCTCCTCTACTACCACCACCTCCTCCACACTCTGTTCCTGCCCCTCAAGCTTCTCCTGTTCCTCTTCCTTTTCCATGCCTGACTTTTCATCCGATGCCGGCTCTGCCTCTGCACTCTGGTCAGTCTCAGCAGCATTCTCAGTTTCTGAAGACGACTCTGTCTCAGTTTGCTGTTTGTCTGGCTCAGGGGGAGATGTGGAGAAAGGCTGTGATACTGTAAACTCTGGTGCTGGACTTTTGGTCCTGCTCTTTGGGTCAAGGTTTGGCTCTGAGATATGTTCTGTTCCTGGAAAAGAAATGTAAACAATGTGGGAAAAATTACTTTAAGTACTTCCGCTGTGTATTTAAAATATCTGATAGTTTTCAAAAAGATTTTTGTCCATCATTAAAATAGTTATAAATTGCTTCCATACATATTCACAATTTCACTTTGAGACTATCCAAACTCAGAACATACATTTTCAAACTTGAGAGGTTAATCACAGAACATTCATCAAACTCCCTTATAACATCTTGCGATAACACAACATGAAAGGGGGAAAGATATTTTTCTGTTCACCTTATTGCACTTTTTTTGAATGTCCCCACAAAAAAACTATACTGTGGTGAACAGAGCTGAACTGTGCTTAAGTTTTTCCAGATTGCACCGAGGAAAAATTATCTTGATACCAGAACCTCACCACCAACGAGTTTTTTAAAAAGGGGAAAAATCCAATTTTTGTTAAAAAAAAAAAAAAAAAAAGCTGAAGCTGATGCCTTCAACCTGTATTGTCTAATGACCAGGAGGGGGTGACTCGACTGGTGGTAAAATATGTCAGATTTTAGGTAACCAGTTGCAAGAATGATCTCAATTATCTGTTCTTTTATAACCAAAGATAAGGTCTTCCAAAAAGTTTGCAGTCTTTGCACTTATTTTCAAATCTTCTTCAAAATATAATAATGTTCTTTTAGCAAAATTAAAATTTAACTTGACAATAAAAACAGGCAGTGATTAAGGATTGGGTTTCCACTGTGTTCCTACAGCAGAGTAAAAGATACGGTGAGAATATGGATTTTAACTGACTGTTTTCCAAACATGATCACTCGTAGAAAAAAAGCATACACACTTTTATCTGAGATTCTGTGATATACATCCAAATGTATTCCCTCCATCAAGAAATATTTTCAATAACCTCTTTCAAAAGTGTTAATGAAAAGTCAGTGTGACAGACACTGACAGCTTCAGAAGCTATTCAGGCCGACTTCACAATCCTCTCTCTTAAACAATCAGCTGCTAACGGTGAGCAGACACTATATACCTGATGTCTGATGTGCAGTGTGGGCGGTGCTATCCTGTGACACAACGGGTGAAGGTGTGGCACAGCGGGACACTGAGCGGCTTGAAGGTGTGGGACTCAAACACAAAGTGATCTCTGTTCGCCCTCTGGTTGTCACCCTGGGGCGTTCTCGCTCAAACTCCTCTGCAGCTAACCTCTCCACAGTTTTGTACCTGTAGGAAGAAATATGACTTTCAGACACCTGCACACCCTGCTGGGTGTAAAAACCATGCAGATCATAACATAGTCTCAAGAGAAAAACTCTGATCAAAAGAGTTAAAAAATGTGGTGCCAACTGAATATTCAGGTTAATAACAGGGAATGGAATCTTTTATACTGATATCTCATTTGACTGTTTACTGTTATCTGCTTGTGAATAGCTGTTCTGAACTTTAGGGTTTCCAGATATTTATATCAGATATTGACATCTGTTAAAAATTCTATAACACACCCTTACAGAAACAGTTCAAAAGAAAAAATCAAGCTGCTATTTTTCACAGACTATATAAGGCCCAGATAATCTAATAGACTTGGGGTCAGCATGCTGGAAACAAAACAGCATTTGTCTTTGTCCGAGGTAACATTTTCATATTCATTTGAAATCCAGGCACTCAAACAATGCCTGTCTTTTCACCAAAACTTCTGAAGGTACTTCAAATCATTTGTACTATTGACCATGGGTTTTCTGAACAGGTTGTAGGCCAGCCTGATTGAAATGACGCACCAATGAAATTGTGCTGACTCTATGTATTTATCAGTATTGTCTGTGCTGTTTCTATCTATATGCTTTACTGTGCTTGTCAGGTAGTATATGAACATGTTTTAACTTCTGTTGCAAACCAAGTTGCCTCTAGGAGACATTAAAGATTTTCAATTCGATTCAATTGAAAGTCTTCTTCTTTTCAAAAGTTTTGAAAACTCAATAAGATTCATGTTCATTTCCAGGGAGGGGACTGTAAGGTCACATGAATGACTCACCGACATGGTCAGTTAGCATATCAGGGCTCATGTGCACCAAACCCAATTACACACTTGTCCTGTTAACTTTGGAACATCTTAATGGTGAGCAGGCCTCAAGGGGCTTCAACACCAATAATTCAGCCTCGGGCGAGTGCAACCGGCTTTGCATCTGCTATCAATTTAAAACAGGATATCAAAGCATTCACAAACGTTCACAGTTGTTTGATGTGTTTTCACAACTGCAGCAGAGCTGTGGGTCCATATGGACTTAAGACAGAAAGAAGACTCACCTTTCCTCTCGGGCTTGTCTTACTTCTTCCCTCTTATCTATGTAATCACGACTGTGAACAAAAAAGATGCCAGTGATGAAGAAACAGTTAAAGTCAGTTAGTATGCATGAACATATCTGGAAATATGCATCAAAAAAAGCTGCAGCACCTGTTTCCAACTATGATAATTTAGTGCATTTAATGTTTCCCACAAAGAGACAGCCTAGCTTCTTTAAGAAGCATGTGAAATTTGTGGATATCTCTCAGCAGGACTGGAGCCATCTGTTTCTGGAGATTACCCACACAAGTATGTCTTTATTGGATGTACAGCTGCCAACGATACAAATTTAAGAAGTGTATTTTCTCTGACAAGAAGTCATGCAGCGTCGTGCCTGAATCTTAAAGTGAGACTAACTTGAAGCGGTTCCTCTCTTCTCTCTCAATTCTCTGCAGACGCTCCTCTCTTTCCACACGTCTTCTCTCTCTCTCTGCAGCCAGAGACTCCTGATGCTGTCTGTACGATGACGTCAGCAAACCTCCCAGGGCAGGTCTGCATGAAAAAGAACTTTTAATGATAGTATCAACAAGTGTGTTAAACTGGACTGAAACACAAGTTATCTTTGATCATCTGGATCCAAACTAGCCACAGTCAAGTTGTTGTACAAACCTGTCTGTGGATTTCGAGTCTGAAGTGGAAGTAGCTGAGCTGGTGAGGCGATGGATGGGTGATGAAGGAGTTTGGTGTCTGCCAGGGTATGGAGTGCCATTTGCACTGAGTCTGTTAAAGGAGGGAAAAAATAATGTCAACCAGCTGATTTCTTACCTCAAAGACTTTTCAGTATTTGTGTTAAGTGAATAGGCTGCATAAAAAGATTGACGTCATCAAAGATTCCCAAAGTGACACCAAAATATTTCGATCTCTGCCTACTGACTAGTTGCAGTAAATCGAATCTGGACAAATTACAGGCTGTGGGCTACATCTGGCCCTTTGAGAATGTGGGCCACGTGAGATCAATCACAAATTAGAGCATAAATGAAAAGCAATGTGTGCAACTATGACACCTTTATTTTGAAAAATCTGATGTTTGCATTATTTCTGCATGGATGCATTTGCATGGGTTAGCCCTGAGTGAACAGCGACGAGTGATAAAGTTCAACAAATCTTAATACAGATCCTCTATCACTGATGATTTCTTCCCAGCTCTCTATTGCCACCTCTGAAACGTATTCAGATTTTAATGCGCTTCTTCAAGCCTGAGACAGACTAGATTTTTCTCACTGAAGAGATAAAAGGAAGTAGAAAACATTCCAGTGATTGTTTTATGTGTAAAGGCAGTGTAATGAAGTTTTTCATCGTTATGTAGACAAACAAGCTTAAACATAAAATGAAACACGAATGCAAAGATTGTTTTTGTTTTTACTTTTTTTTTACTTCTACACGAGTATTTCTGTATTTGACCTGCAGCACAGTTCCACATGGTGACAGAGTATCCTTATTCTCCAGTAGTAGCTCATCAAAAAATACATAAGAAAGTGCATTTTACCATGGGAAGAAGTCAATATTGAGTAGAATTAACGTCACATTATTTTTCTTCTGACATAAATCAGGTTTTTCTTGTGGCCCCATGAAAAACTTGATTTGTGTTAGAATTAATTGCCCACCCCTGCTTATAAACGATGTCCCATCCATGTTGACAGCAAGTATAATGGTCACATTATATAGTTAAATAAATATTTCTCTAAGTTTATTCCTGTCATTACAGTTAGATTTGTCAGGCTACTTCATGTACAAATATCTCAAAAATCTGTGGCCCTGTACACAGAGCTGACCTGAGGGACCTTTGTGGTTTGATCAGAGAGTTAAATATCTGCTATGCTCGGCCAAAGGAGCTTGATCCACAAATTGACTCCTGACCCAGAAACAGTTCCAGCAAAACATGTGAGCACCGTCAAGCAGGATATTTTGGCTTCATCGTAAGTTGCTCTTCTTTATATAAGTATATATGAGGATGTCATATATCTGCATGTACAGTTGATAGTGGAACAGTTGCAAAAAAATAAAACAATAATTGAGAGGAAATCACAAGAAAGAAGTTGTGATCTTTTATCTCCCAACATGCAACATGTAAATCTCATTTCTGCACATCCTAGTTCCCTTGACCTGTTGACCACTGGTCTTACCTTTCTGCCCAGCGGGGCTTTCTTTCTGTGTTAGATGGAGGCAAGTTGTTTAGATCAGTCAGACTGAAGATGGAGGAGAGGTACAGAGAGAGGAAAAGAGACAGTCAGACATACAAGAGGTGAATTAGTAAAATGCTAGTCACACAAACAAGAAAATGAGACAACAGGAGGGGAGGCTGCAAGACCACAAAACTACAGATCTGACAAACTGCACCTTTTTTTGTTTTACTGAGTCATAGTCAGGGGTGGACTGGCCATCTGGCATACCGGGCAATGCCCGGTGGGCCGACCGTCTCATTTGGGCCGACTGACACTTTTTCAATGTGGCGTGAACGGCCCGTTAAAGCAGTATATCAGCAGACGAATGACACTGAACTGGGCCAATCACATTGTAAGACACCAATAACTTTCCCTTAAGTCCTGTCTGCATGGAGCATTCGGGGGGAACAGAATAAATAAATAAAAAATCAAAAAAGAAAAAAATTAAAAAAAAAAACGGCCCATGAAATTCGCTAATGTGCAGCCCATTGGTTGTTTTCGTGCCCAAGAAGAAAAAAAACAATGCTTTCCACACAAACGCTGCCAAATGTGCTGAATTTACAGATGTGTTTGTCACAGCAGGGCCTTAAAGAGTTTGCTTAAGATCTTTTACTGAAACATTTACGAATTTACATGACTGACCCAACTTGTTTCATTTGCAGCTCATGAACAAGCAGCTCCTCAAAGACAATGATCATTGATTGTTTTAGATCATAAATAAATATACATCAGTCCTTTCTGAACACTCCTGCTCGACCGAAGAATATCTTCTTTCTGGTTTTATGGATGGACCATAATTTATGAAAATTGACAGCGGAGAGTGAGTGAGAGGGAGGTCGCTGATGGGCGATCGACATTAACTTTAATTGGAGAGAGAGCGGCGCACTGCACGTAAGCGCTTGAGAAGTTGTTTGACTTTTACCTCGGGGAAAGTAGAGTCCCATCTTTTACTGTAACNTCTCTCTCTGCAGCCAGAGACTCCTGATGCTGTCTGTACGATGACGTCAGCAAACCTCCCAGGGCAGGTCTGCATGAAAAAGAACTTTTAATGATAGTATCAACAAGTGTGTTAAACTGGACTGAAACACAAGTTATCTTTGATCATCTGGATCCAAACTAGCCACAGTCAAGTTGTTGTACAAACCTGTCTGTGGATTTCGAGTCTGAAGTGGAAGTAGCTGAGCTGGTGAGGCGATGGATGGGTGATGAAGGAGTTTGGTGTCTGCCAGGGTATGGAGTGCCATTTGCACTGATTCTGTTAAAGGAGGGAAAAAATAATGTCAACCAGCTGATTTCTTACCTCAAAGACTTTTCAGTATTTGTGTTAAGTGAATAGGCTGCATAAAAAGATTGACGTCATCAAAGATTCCCAAAGTGACACCAAAATATTTCGATCTCTGCCTACTGACTAGTTGCAGTAAATCCAATCTGGACAAATTACAGGCTGTGGGCTACATCTGGCCCTTTGAGAATGTGGGCCACGTGAGATCAATCACAAATTAGAGCATAAATGAAAAGCAATGTGTGCAACTATGACACCTTTATTTTGAAAAATCTGATGTTTGCACTATTTCTGCATGGATGCATTTGCATGGGTTAGCCCTGAGTGAACAGCGACGAGTGATAAAGTTCAACAAATCTTAATACAGATCCTCTATCACTGATGATTTCTTCCCAGCTCTCTATTGCCACCTCTGAAACGTATTCAGATTTTAATGCGCTTCTTCAAGCCTGAGACAGACTAGATTTTTCTCACTGAAGAGATAGAAGGAAGTAGAAAACATTCCAGTGATTGTTTTATGTGTAAAGGCAGTGTAATGAAGTTTTTCATCATTATGTAGACAAACAAGCTTAAACATAAAATGAAACACGAATGCAAAGATTGTTTTTGTTTTTACTTTTTTTTACTTCTACACGAGTATTTCTGTATTTGACCTGCAGCACAGTTCCACATGGTGACAGAGTATCCTTATTCTCCAGTAGTAGCTCATCAAAAAATACATAAGAAAGTGCATTTTACCATGGGAAGAAGTCAATATTGAGTAGAATTAACGTCACATTATTTTTCTGCTGACATAAATCAGGTTTTTCTTGTGGCCCCATGAAAAACTTGATTTGTGTTAGAATTAATTGCCCACCCCTGCTTATAAACGATGTCCCATCCATGTTGACAGCAAGTATAATGGTCACATTATATAGTTAAATAAATATTTCTCTAAGTTTATTCCTGTCATTACAGTTAGATTTGTCAGGCTACTTCATGTACAAATATCTCAAAAATCTGTGGCCCTGTACACAGAGCTGACCTGAGGGACCTTTGTGGTTTGATCAGAGAGTTAAATATCTGCTATGCTCGGCCAAAGGAGCTTGATCCACAAATTGACTCCTGACCCAGAAACAGTTCCAGCAAAACATGTGAGCACCGTCAAGCAGGATATTTTGGCTTCATCGTAAGTTGCTCTTCTTCATATAAGTATATATGAGGATGTCATATATCTGCATGTACAGTTGATAGTGGAACAGTTGGAAAAAAATAAAACAATAATTGAGAGGAAATCACAAGAAAGAAGTTGTGATCTTTTATCTCCCAACATGCAACATGTAAATCTCATTTCTGCACATCCTAGTTCCCTTGACCTGTTGACCACTGGTCTTACCTTTCTGCCCAGCGGGGCTTTCTTTCTGTGTTAGATGGAGGCAAGTTGTTTAGATCAGTCAGACTGAAGATGGAGGAGAGGTACAGAGAGAGGAAAAGAGACAGTCAGACATACAAGAGGTGAATTAGTAAAATGCTAGTGACACAAACAAGAAAATGAGACAACAGGAGGGGAGGCTGCAAGACCACAAAACTACAGATCTGACAAACTGCACCTTTTTTTGTTTTACTGAGTCATAGTGTTATAAAGAAGGTCAGACTACTCTACATACAAATAAACAGTTTTAGTAGCTTTCATTATCATTGCATTAAAAACAGCAAATCATGCTCACATTGTGACAGAGAAACAGACAATAATCTATGCAACAATGCAAACCATCAAGAGACTGACAGGGCTCATGCTGATCGTTTGAGTTCTTTAATGCGTCAAAGTTATTTACTGACTTGTCTTACAGTCAGTGTGGTACAGAGCCACAACTAAAGACAGATGAGGCGTGAATGTACTACAAAGTAATTCTTTCCAGCAATTGAGAAAAGGAAGTCGTAATGAGTTTCCTTTTGTTGGCACAGTATGTCTTTGGGGATGACGCATGCAACATAAATCACATCCAATGGGACACGATTGCGGCTCTTTAGGCCACTATGATCACGGGAATGTATTTCAAGGATGAAGGCTAGAGCATGTGAAACAAAATTAATCTTATGTGTCACATTATTCCAGGTGCTTGCTTAGGATATTAAGTTTATGACATACATGGAAACACCCACATCCGTAATAGAAAAGGTTTGCCTTCATATTTTGAGGTGTAATAGTGACACATGTATAACTTCTACAGCTGCTGTCTCTGCTCTGAACCTATAACACCTTGACCATCACTCTCCTGGGCTCCAAGAGGTGTCTGACAAGAGGACAAAGGGGAGGGAAGAGGGGTTCAAGTGGGGAAGACTGATACTGTGGGTGTACAGAGCAACAAGAAAAACACAGTAAGGTGGCTGGGGAGGAACGCACCAAGGACTAAAGGTCCTCTTTTTAGGTGCAGTGGACACAGGAGAAGAAGTCCTGCTCTTGGCGTTCAGATACTTTCTCTGCCCCTCAGGGTCACTGGCTTTAGGAAGGATGTTGGCCATACACATTACGTTCATACACATGTTAGGACTGTCTGCTACAGCTGGAGCCACACTAGGAGGACAAAGTACAAGAGAGGAGGAGTCCAGAGGGAATCAGGAAATATTTAGACTTTCAAATGGAGAAGAGATGCTGCGTAAGGAAAAGTGGGAAGCTTTGTAACTCAGGGGTAAACTAGCTGGCCTAAAATACCTTTGAGTGCCCTGTCTACAGGACTCTGTCACTGGATGACTTTCATCATCTGCTCCTTCCTCCTCCTCCTCATCCTCCTCCTCCTCCTCTTCCTCTTCCTCTTCCTCCTCTTCCTCTTCTTCCTCTTCTCTGATTTAGGAGGAAGGTTGGAGGAAGAAAAGGGAGGATGCAGGCAGGCAAGAGAGGGAGAAAATTGGACAGAGACAAGATGAAAAACACTCACAAGAAAAGAGACAATGCACAAAAAGGACAAAAACATGCTGGTCAATAACAGCATTAGAAGAGATATTAATGTTGAGGAGCAACAATCACTGACAGATAAATGAGTAGGTTAGCAGACACTTTCTCTACAGTTTTATAAATACAAGAAATGGATATGCACAAGCAGCAGTAACAATGTTGAGGAATGAAGTCTTCATGAAAACAAAATGATACACAATTATGCACTAATCACAGTTTCGGATGAAAGGTTCAACTGATAAACAGAAGTGTGTTTGAACTAACAGTCCTCAGGTCTGTGACCAGTGGACTATTTGGACCTCTCACAGTTGTCTGGATTTCATTAACAATATGAAAAATGGGAATCTTCAAAGGAGGCTTGAATTTCCTGTGTTGGACTGGAAGCAGCTAGGCTGGTAGTGCATGACATGCCAGACTGAATTTAGGTTCACCTAAAGATCTGAGTGCGACAACCAGTATTAGAGCTACAGTACCTGACAGAAATTCAGGATTATGATAAAGGACTGAGTTATTTACCAGGAATTACAAGAAGAGATGTTAATTCAAAAGACAAAAGTAAAAAATCCTCTGGATTGAGAAATCAAATTAAAGTCTTGAGCTGTGTACGAAAAGTGTCATGAAGCACAGTTTAAAACAGCCCAAAAACACATTTTACTGTTTATAGTGTACAGCTATGCTTCTGTATAATTACATAAAATGCAATTTGCTGCTTGCCTGGATCACCACTTGTGGTTGCTGTTATTTTGTTTGGTCGTATAACTTCAACACATATAAAACAAATGGCTCTGTAGAGTTCTGGTGTATTGCACTCTCACCGATAAAAGCCTTAGAGGAAGTGCAGATAGTTCATATCATGTGTTTACAGAAGCTTCCTATTTCCATCGGTGGCAGAAGAATGTTTGACGCTGGAGAAATTAATCTAAATGGCATATTTCAGCATCGCTCTTCTCCTTTCTATTCTCTAAATTACTATATAATTAAATTTTCCTTTTTGGCTCTGGTCAAAATACACAAATCTCTCCAAGAGTGAAATCTAATACAGGTCTTGCAGTCAAGTTGTTTCTTGTGAATCAGCGTAATACTCCACAGACCCAAGGATCAGTTTTGAATCCTTTTTCACTTGCAGCTATCTCTCAGGATTTGAAATACACATGATGAAAAAAATAACCAAGCTAAAATTAAGTAAGGATTAAGTTGCTTTCCTCCCTCTGAATGTCGTCCACGTTTCCATTCCTCTGCGACGTCTGCTTGTCTCACCTTTCACTGATGTCTTCAACACGTTGGCCTCCGAAAGGCAGGAAGCTGCTCACAGGAGTGTGAGGGCTGCTGGGTGAAGCCGGGGCAGAGACGTGGCCTCTACTGTTCTGAAGCGAATGTCTTCTGCTGCGTCGTCTCTCTAGGCCGCGCTTCTCATTTGTGCCCCCAACACTGGCCCGACGGCGATCTTTGCGACCACTGGGAGGCAACTGTGTTTCGTCATCCCCATCTTCATGCCGAAGACTCACCTGGTTTGAAAGGATCACAGAGAAACTGAGTAAATACACTGTTATTTTTCTTCTAATGGGACACATCACATTGTAGGAGCTTTGTCAGGCAGCGATGAAGCCTTGTCAGTTCTGGACCTCATAGATGTTGAACTGTTCCACGAGGTCCAGGTCAGTGCCCTTCCTGCCCAGGTGTCTCTGGGCCATGGCTTCAATACCCTGCTCCTCCAGACAGTCCACCATGTCGTAGTATGAGTCCTGGTCTGGGAGGCCTGCCAGAGTCTGTGGAAAAAAAGAAAAAAACACAACAAAACAAAACATTATTAGAGCTCTACAGGGGCCCTGCAACAATGTTCATTAATTCAGAAAACAAACTATGGAATGGTTACATGAAATAAGACAGAAAGGGGGTATACTACTCCTGAAGCCATTTTTTCAAAAAACTTGGCTTTAAAAAAGTAAACAATGGATGAATTTGATATCTGCCTGAACTTAACTTACCTTAATTTGCTGCATTTACATCACCTGTTTTCAAGAATCTAGAGGTATTGTGCCAAAAAAGTGTACTATGAAATACAGCTCTGAACTACTCCTGTGACCCCTACCCCTAATTATGCAGGGAATAAGAAGTGAGAATTGGCCAGATTGTATTGAATGCTTCCAGAAAGCTAAACTTCCTTAACATTTAGACCAGAGTGATGCTTTGTCACAAACCCAGTCACAAGGCAGAGATCAAATTTGCAACCAAATCAATCAAACTTCTGGATCTGATGTCATTTTTGCAAAGACTGCTGTATTTGCACCTCACTTTAACTTTTCTTATACTACATCTAAATGCAGATGAAATCTTAATAGAGAGTAGAAGGGGACTAAAAGACAGAGTTAGTGCGGAAAATTGAGCAGGAGGCACATTCACTGACCTTATTGATGAGTGTCATCGCATATACCAGCAGCTCTGTGTCCACTCCATCCTTCTCATCCAAGATCTCCATGATGTGCGACCACGGTTTTGTGTCTGCAGCAGCAAAAGTCACATCACAATAAGGAAAAAGACTGAAAATACAGGTCTAATTTTATCTTCACATGTCTTCACTAGTCTCAACTATCCATTGTGTCATACTAAAGCATAAAATCCAGCCTCTCCACCTTGGTGCTGGATTAAAACAAAAACTGTTGTGTCATCTCTAGGCTTGGGTGAGAAAAACGCAGTCATGGCAGTATTCCTTCGGGAAACTGGAGTGGAAAAAGAAAGCAACTTGAACTCCAATAAAAAAAGAGGCGACATCGTGTCACAGCCACATGGATCAAGCCCATCTTCTTCTCATCAGGAGCCCGGAGGGATCAGGTTCAGT
Source organism: Thalassoma bifasciatum (assembly GCA_008086565.1). Lineage (NCBI taxonomy): Eukaryota > Metazoa > Chordata > Actinopteri > Labriformes > Labridae > Thalassoma > Thalassoma bifasciatum. The sequence continues at coordinate 724,024 of RPOG01000082.1, forward strand.
CTTATGTAACAGCAGAGGTGATGGAATAAAAGAGACACAGCAGTCACAGAGACACTGCTGCACAGTGCTGATGCTCAGACCCTGTTTTACAGTGCAGTGCTATGCGGAGCATTTGAAGCTGCAGGAAACCAAACCCTGCTGCACACTGGAGTTACACTCTCTCTACAAGCATTATTACACAGACAGCCAGCGAACAGCCAAAGACATCTGATCTGACTACTGTGTAACAGAAAAGCCTGATCTGCAGTCAGTTGACAGACACTGTGGATGACTTCATTAATGAAATAAAGAAACTAACCAGAAAGAGAATCATTAGACTTTAAATCTAAATATCACAGCAGCCAAATGCACTTTACTCCAGTAAATATTGAAGTAAACAAGCACAGCCTTGGATTATTGCTTTAAATGTATGACATTTCTGGATGAATAAACTTAAGGTCAGGGTTAGTTAACTTCTAAGATTAACTTTCAGTGTGCCATTTGTTCAGCTGACTTACCAAATTGCAATCTGATTAACTTGGACCCTTACCTTGTTTTGCATCAACACTGTTCACAGCCTTTATGAGCAGAGCAGCGTTGGACTCAATGTACTCCACAAACACCAGCAGCAGTTTTAGAGCAGTCTTCACGACCAGACGAAACTACACAAAGAAACAAAATACAGTTCACACAGTTATCAGCACCATCCTCTCACAACCAAACAAACACTAAAAACTCCATTTGGTTTTAATTGTCAGTCACTGGTTGAAGAAACAAAGAGATGACAACTATGGCAGAGCAACTGCTCATAACTCTAACTCAGCTCTGTAATTTTAACTATCAAATGATTTGTTATACCCCTCCAAAAGCTTTTCCTGTTTGAAACATCTTGAGAGCTTGGATAAGAGCGTTGTTTGACATTGAGGCAAAATTTAGACATGTGACAGCTGATGGGAACAAAATGTTGTGTACTCAAATAGTAGGGACAGCGTGCAAAGGTAAACATGTTTATAATCAAACTTTATTTAAATTAAGTTAAAAAAAGAAGGACTACAAAACACTGAGGCATCCTATAAACAATTTAAATTTCTACTCCTCAAAACCTTTTGAAATGAGAGAAAAGGATTTGAAAGGCCTGAGTTGTCAAGGCCCATTTGCTTGAGAGTGAAATAAACATCATGTCAACAGTGATAAAACCACCAGAGTTAATTTAAGACTTCTGAACAGCTGCCACATGATTCTGAAAATGAATATTGACAATGGAAACGTGCCACATAACATTATGGGAAGAGAAGTGTTTGATTAAAAAAAAAACATGTTGGGTGCAAAATATTATTTTAACATTTAAAGAGAAAGGACTAGAATTAATTGCTAAAACAGAATGAGGAAATAGGATGGCTGAGTTTCCTTGTGCTGCAAGTAGCCATATGTGACCACTAGAGGGCCAAAGTGTCCACTGTGCTTTCATTTTGTCACACCAGTGAGGTTTGGCATCTCAGAGTGTGTGATCACTTCATTTCTGTTGAAGCTCAACTAGAGTTGGTGTGTTATCTTAACAGTAAAAAGTCTTCACACACATATTTACCTTAGATCCTACCAGGGTGTAGAGCCACTGGACTGTTTCATTGTGAGATATAAGGCCATTCATTCCATCCACATACAGCATTATCTGACCGAGAGCTGGAGAGAGAGAACAAGACAAAGGAATGGTGTGGTTAATTACCCTCCTTTGTTTTTCTTCTCTTTTTTTCTGTAAAAAAAGAGTTATATTTACATCATATTTAAAAAAAAAAATGCATAACTAACCCATTCTGTGCAATCATTAGGATGACATTACCTGGTTGAGTCAATCTCAGCAGACCATTTATTTCTTAAAAGGACTGTTGTACATGTGTATGACTGTAAATGCTGACATTTCAGAGAACTTCACACTGTGATAGTTTCATTTGCATAAATTGACTTCTTTTGTGGATTGCAGGTAGGGGTAAAGGTTAATGTTATTCCTCACCAATCTTCACTTAAAATTCCCAAAGACCTGAGCTGCAGTAAATGTCAGCTTTTTAAGTATCACAACATTGAGGAAAATGCGCAACAGGAAAAACAACACTCTCGCACTCATCTCTCAAGCTAGTGGACACAATTGGAGGGAAAATATTTGAGCGGGGTGCCTCACTGGATGCTGACATGACTTCCATCTGTAACAGGATACATAAATAAGAACATAATAAGAGCCAAGGGATCTCAGTGGGGGGCAGTAAATGTGAAGGGCTTCTGTTAAAGAAGGAGAAGGGGGCAGGGAAATGAACACTGCTGGACATGAGTTGGAACACACAAAAGCTCCCTTTAAAAATGTAGTTTTTTTTTTCTTCTTCTTTTCAAAGAGCATCTCAGTGGCTGTCCACACAACAGGGGTTACTGCATTCACATTAAGATGACAGCAGCAGCATGAGCTCAGCTTGAACTCTCTGAAACTTGAGGTGATACATTAGCTGACACGAGGGAAAAAAGGGCTGGAGTATAAACAAGTGAACACATCGAAAGTGGAACATTTTTCGGAGACTGTTTGACGATTTCTTGGCAGAAGCTGGAGTTTTTTTGGGGGGGGTTATACCTAAGAGGATTTTCTGAAAAAGTCATTAAATTCCTCAGTCGTTGTCAAACATGACAAAATGTGGTGGACTTAAAATGAAGGAGCAAAAAGATATATGGGCTCTGATAAAACTTTTTTGTGGGCTCACAAAGAACATTCAGGTGTTTTGTACTGTTCGAAGTTTAGTCTCAAATAAACAAGAACAGACCAATCTTTGAGCAACACCAGACATAAATCATAAAAGTAATGAAAGATATTTAAGAAACAACTTTCTAATACTTATTTTCTTTTGACATCTTATAATGAGAGGCTGTAGTCTCTGTCATATATTTCTCCTCCCTTTTTCCTCTGGTAAAGCACGAAAACCATGAATATGCTGTAGATAAGCCAAGATTCCCAGGTGCAGCCGCTGTGCGTGCATGCTGCGTGCGTGCGGTGTGTGTGTGGACGAGCAACTGCGTGTGTGTGTGCATGCTGCTGCTGCAGTTCATCTTTTATCAATCAGGGTTAATTACTCACAACATGTCAGGCCCAAACATTCCTCACAGTCCTCTCCTGCTAAGCGCTCTGGGCCGCGTGTCACAGCAGTCAACTACGTGGACAATACAGCAAATCAAAGCCGACCACATCAGAGTGTGTTTATGAAAACATGATTAACCCCCTCAGTCAGTACGGGCCAGAGTGTCACCCTCTCCTGTGACTCCCCCACTCTGTATGGGGCTGCTGTCGACAGATGAGTGACAGCAGTAATGACATGACGTACAGCTGGTCCGCAGAGACTTAAAAGGATCTCCATGGTATATTCTTGAAAACATATCAAATCAGTGTGTTAGAATCTGCTAAAATAACTCTTCACACTAATTCTTTTTTACACTTGGACTCTGTTTGGATGAGTAATGAGCTGTACGCTTGTTTTCAAATTGGTAGCCCAAGTTTGACCCAGAATCTTTTATCTCTTGAGTGCACCTGTGTACAGTATCGCCCCTCATGAGGTTTTCAGGAATGTCCATTGAAAACACTGGTGAAAAAAGATAGGTACCCTTAATGAGGCTTTTAAAAGTGTCGGTACAAACCTGAATGTTCAGCTGCTGACAGATCAGACGTCCCTGATGGTTCCCAAAAGTCAACCACAAAATGAGCGGACTTTGAGATCATCCTGACATGTTATCATAAGGCATTATATAAGGATAGTACTGACAGGTTATGGGAGGCTTTTTTTACTCCAACATACTGCCAAGAAAAATAACCTCAGAAAAAATGTCTATATCATGTGCAGATTTAATTTTGGAGAGCAGTTATGATGGACATGATATGATGTTCAAACACCACACAGTCATTATTTTTACCCTCAGATTCATTAAAAATGCTGCTTCATGGAATTATTCAATGCCAGCTGCTATTTAAGCACAATTTTACTGAGTACCAGAAACCACATGGAGTGCAGTTACCCTGATAACAGTGACATGAAACAATGCTGTTGCTGTGCTTTAAAAACAAAATGAACTTCTATTACAGGAAAGTGCAGTATTAGAGCCTGATCTGACACTGCTTAAAGGAAACATCTAATAACACTTAGAGCAATCACCTTTGTGAGCTTCAAAAGGATTTCCACACACTCGCGATTAATTAAGTCATGAAACTGCCCCAGAGATGTAAAAAAAAACAACAAAAAAACAAAAAAAACCCTCTCACCTTAGCTTTTGAATGTGTGATCAAATCGTTACATTGTAGTGCATTTCCTGACCTTGATGTATCTTAGTGCATAACTGTGACTGTGGGGCCATAACCTGGAATTTGTTTTGAATCTCCACAACAGTCATCAATAACTCAAGAAGAGAGTTAATAAAAAGAGCATGTGAAAACTGAGTCTGTCACTGATCTGGGGCCAAAAACGTGGGCCTCCATTCAAGTAATCATGAGCAGCTCTCGGGTACCGCACACAAAGTGCAACAATAACACTGCTGAGTTGCTTTGCATGTATGTCACGTAATGAGATGCTGGCAGATAATGAGTTTCCTTCAAAGCACAGTGATTAGAATTTAAATGTAAGCCATTGTGGGAAACAATAGCTGAGGAAGAAACTAAAAAGAGACTTGGAAGTGTTCAATGAGAAGCCTGGCGTCTATATAGCCCCCTCACACTCCATTTCCTTCAATACTTCAGTCATGTTTTTGGCTAAACTGTAGATTGAAGATTTGAATCTGTAGTGAGGAAGAGACAGACCCTGTTCCTGTGTCTGAACCAGAACTCTGAGAAGTGAAACCTTAAGGTCTGGTGGAAGTGTTTCCTCGGGGCCTCTCCCTCTCATAAACCGCAGCAATTATCTTCCACAGCCCCAGGAATGTTCAGGAAGGGCAGCTCCCTGACCACGACTGAGGTGAGAAGCACTCTGAGGTCTGGGTGGCAGCACCAGCACGAGCCAGCAGACTTAAAAACAAAAAAGACTTCTTCTATCTATCGAGATGCAAGACATCAACTCAACAGCTTCCACCTCTACAAAACTGTTCGCCCTGCCTCCTTTCACCACTCTGCCCCTTTGGTTTCATTTAACATTTTGGAATTTATCAAAACTGGGTCAGCCAAACTGTCTGTCAGCGTACAACATTTATTTTACCAGGACTTTGGGACCAGAGCCAAATCTCCATCCCTCACAGTACAACTTAGTGCCTCTTATCTTATTATGGTCTGCATTAGCTGCGAGCTGCACCCAGGCCTGAAGTGTGCCTCACAGTACTGTCATGAGTTGGACGTGTATCACTGCAAAGTCTAGAAAAAAACTTCTTTTGTGTAGATTTTTGTTCATGTATGTAACTTCAATTGAAGTCAACTGCTCATGTTTCAAAGTGTGCATGCACATCTGTAGTGCCTTCTGGGAACAAATTGGACAAACGCGCTCATGACTAATACAAGACCCATATATCCTCCACTGGCATCCAGTACCAAAACATAACAGCTTAAATGAACACCTGACTTTGCAACAAAATTGGGATTCATTATTAAAACAGGCTCTTTTGTTATCTTTTAGTTGTTTTTCAAATTTCTATTTAATTTCAATGAAAGACAAAAAAACTTGTTGTGCAATTTGTTGGTTTTCACAATAAATAAACACATAAGGACATATAAGGACATCAATAAAGTGCATGCCAGAGTAAAAAAGGGTGGATTCCTATCAAACTGAAATTTACAAAAAGGTAGCAGAAAAGAAATCTGGCATTGAGAAGTCCAATAAGCAATCCATTTTTTTTTTTTTTTTTACAATTTTATTTCTTTGATCAACTCTGAGTGGACTTCCCAGCTAGTGTCATTCTGAAAGTTCATTTTACTGAGTTTTACAAGAGCTTCAACAGTGGCATGTTAAATTGAAGACCCTACAGTTAATTGTTACCGGCAGTGTTAAATATCTGATTCCCAATATGATGAGACCAGAGAAACACAATATTCAATCCACCTAAAAGTTTCCAGTATATGTCCCTTGTGGCTGTGTGCACTGTAGCAAAAACGTTGGCTGCCAGGTACAGATGTGAGAGTCGCCCGGGGAACTACAGGTCCCGACCATCTCTGATAAGTTAGTCGAGCATCATTCTGTCCTGCAATCCAGGCAACACCAACAGAGCTGCTGAGTGCATCTCTAAGTAGGAAATTACTACAAAATGTTGTAGAATAGTGATAATAGCAACAGTGTAAAAATATTTGCAATAGCACATGTATGTTTAAAGGTAAATTGACCGCAAAGTGAGAATGAGGACTCCTGCAGAAGTCTTCTCCTGCCTGACCCTGATAACAGCAGGTGAGATGACAGAGCACAGAGAAGGTACTTAAACTGCACAAGTTGTTGTGTGTAATGTGGCCAAATATATAAATAGATGCTCATTTAGATCTATAAGTTACAAATTAGGTGTAGACAGGCTACAGTAACTTCAGAAAAAGGCTCATATATTGTGATATATTAGATACCTTGGAGTAAGAATATTGCACAAGCGAATAACGATGACAGTACTAAAACAATTTATCGTGCAGCCCGACTTGACAGTGAATTATAATGTTCAGTAGAAGTTTAAATATCCTCCTAAGGAAGCTGATATGAATCTATGCCCTGGATGCATTACTGACCCTAGAATAAGAGAGACTGTGTTTTTAGCTGAACAAACAAATCTTTGTTAGATCTTGTGCAAACGTTTTGTTAAATGTCAACTTCTTTATGTCCGACACACATTAAGAGCAGACAGTACTTCTCAGAACTGACATATATCATTCCTGTGGTCCGTCTGCTATAAAAATCAAGCCCTTTAAGGAGCCTTTGGCTTGTGACCTGAAAAGACTTGTTTCTAGGTAACTTTCCATTTGTAATTCAGCTAATCACCTTGCCCATTAGAGCCAGACAAACTGCCTATGTCAGACCAATTCAGCAAAACGGCTGCCAGACTTACATTCAGCCCCATACAGTAAAACAACAGGGGGATGCTCCTTTTCTCGCTCCAGAGATTCGTCTGCCAGTATTTGACACAGTTTACTATGGGCCTAAGCCCAAATAAACTCCCTGCAGACAAACAAACAGACCTCATGGAACAATAGCATGAAGCAAGGTGGGGGGAGTCTCTCCAGTATTTGGCTGATGAAGCTCTGAATGAGGCGCCGCAGACCCAGTGAACTAAGCAGTTCTGAGTAGATCATGAAAATTAAGACACTGGGAAGATAAAAAATATACATCCTGTTTATCAGCTAAAATTCTTTTCCCATTTCCCTTGAAATAAAGTGAAATAATAATAATAGAAGTAATGTGTATTTTAGCAAATTATCAATGTGCTGCAAAGAGCAACCAAGGAAAGCCCACCGCATTGGCATTTTCCATCTAATCTAAGTGGTGGAGGATGGAGAAAAGCTGCTGCATGACATACACTCACTTGTAAAGTGAAATGAAAGGTGAGCTGTGGTAAATTCTTACTGCTCTTGAGAGAGTAGTGGTGTGATTCGCTCTAGGTCTGGCCAGGCATATGCTGAATTCAGTCCGACAGAACAGCCATCTAGCAGGAGTCAGCTGTAAAACCTGCTCCAACATTCAGGACTTCAGTCTATCACCCTGTGTGCTGCACAACTGCAAAGGATTTATTTTTTCTCCAAATCATAGTTTATGTATCTTAGACAGCAAGGTCAGGGATGACAACACGAGAGCTTGAGAAATGAACCAAATCAAACAATCTTATAATATAATTGGCTTGTATACTGAACTCGGCTACAGTTAAACAGAGCTGCAGAGCAGGGTTGTAATTCTGCTGCCAGTTGGTTTTCAAAACCTGAAAACTTCATCAGATGACAGGAGGAGAAAAAGGGGAGCAAAATATAGGTCAGCCAGGTGGGGTTGAATTGGGTTCAGATGCAAGCGGTGAGCTCTTGTGATGGGGACCAGAAAGGGTCCAAGGGGGTCTGCACAGTCTGACATAAGGAAGACGGGGTGGGGTGTATCCGGGTAGAACAAAGCCAAAACAAGACCACTCATATTGTTTTTCTAATCATTCAAAGTTTGGCTGGACATTGATTTTAGCTCTAGACCTTCTGCAGTTGACCTGTAAGTAAAGACTGTTAAAACGACAGGTGGTGTGACCGTGTAAAACAGCTCATGGAGCACATAGTTGTGTATGTTTTAGTGCAGCAACAAGTATGTCAGTTACTTTGAAGGCTGGGTATTTAATTTGACTCAGAGAGGCCAAGCTGCAGGCAACGACATAATGTTGCCAGCAGAGTTAAGAGAGTTGAGCTGAAACCATGTGTAGCACTCATTTCCTAAATTTCCTGCGACCAAATGAAGTCATTTCTGTCATCCTGGAAAAGTGTCTCAGACCTCAAATTGCACATGAAAATATTATTGGCTTTTCCAAAATATAACTGGCTTTAACAAGAACCAAACCTCGTAAGCAATGAATGTAATTTTTGGCATTTTCAGAGGGCTCTTGGTTTATGGTTTAGGAGTTTGCTTGCACATTTGTAATGAAGTAAGCAAAATAAAAACAAACCAGACTCTCTGTCTAATGGACTCAAGATTATAACCTGCAGGTTAAAACAGAAGTGTGAATGAACTTTCATATGGGTAGGAGGGGTGTTAATGTGTGTGTGTCTGGAAATGACTGAGTGTTTTTCAGATTAAACATCTTTGCACCGGGGAGGAGGGAGCTGACACTGGCTCTCAGACTTGCACGGGATCGGGTGCAAAACATGCAGGTGTTCCCATGGGATCTCATTACAAACCAGAAGTTCAAGTTTCTATTGGTGCGACAGGAGCATTCCTCGAGATCTCCTTCACACTCCAAACACAGCGCTTGTCCACAAGTGTGTGTCAGCAGTTCCTGTGTTTTCCCTCTCAAATTTCCTTCATCCTGGAGGATTAACCTGAACATTTGTTCAACTTTTCCTATGTATAATTCTTTCTTGGTTACATAAACAAGGACATGTTCACTGTTAGAAAAAGTAGCACTTGCATTGATACATTAGCACACAGCCTCTTGACCCAGCCCCAGACAGAATGGAAATGTTTACCCAGACGATGGGCCATAGTAAAGGTTTCCCTTCACTCCAGAACCAACGACCTATAACACAGCCAGACAACACAATACACACTGTTTCCAACAAGAGCTTCCAACAAGGCTGTTAACCCAACTATGTCTGGGTTTTCACTTAATGCTCAGCTTTAACAGCCAGAGCAGCGAGAGGAGAATTCAGTCATGCTCTGTTAAATACTTTGAGAGCCTGGGTCAGAGTATTACACCAAAACAATGATCCTGATTTAAATCTAAGGAAATAAAATATCAGTCTAGCATATAATGGTATAAAGGAAAAATAATGATATAAGATTATTGCAGAGACAGAGTTTCATCCAAAAATCTTTTTAACATAAGAGGACTATAAAAGAAGGCATTTGCATTGATTGTATTGTTAGTCATTGAAAAGACTCTTGAATCACAGACATTCTAGATGTGGCACTTCATGTCTACCTGGCGGATTATCAATGTACAGTTATGCTCATAAGTTTACATATTCTGGTAGAATTCAGGATTTCTTGGCTTTTTCTCATAGAAACTGACTGATAACACAAAAATGTTTCTTTCACTTATGGTTAGTGGTTGGGTGAATTTTTTTGTGATCTACCTGACCATGGTTTGGTCTCAACAGAATCTCTCATTGTCCACTTTTTAATTAGAGTTTGAACAATTTTTCCTTTGACAGTTTTTTTTGCTTTCCCAATAACTCTAAATCCAGTAATGTCAGTGCAGCACTGGGTGAAAGATGCAAGGGTCTGTCAGGAGCTCAGAATCTCATTGACCTTTATACACACTTATTACAAGCAAATAGATCACAGGTGAGGCTTGTTACCTCAAACCCATCTGTGTGAATTTGTGTGTGCGTTATCAGACAAAAATCACCAGGATATGTAAACTTTTGATCAGGTTCATTTTGGAAGTTTCTGTTGTCATTGTGATTGAAAGAGAGCAAACACAGTTGTTTGTTAATAAATGGCTGCACCAAACCACTAACCAAGAGTGACAGAAATGTTTTGTGTTATCATTCATATTCTCTAAAAGAAGGCCAGGAAATCATAAATTCTGCCAGGGTATGAAAACTTGTGAGCGCAACTGTATATGAAGTAAAGCCACTACAGACAGAGAGACCACTAACAACATCAAGGACAGGGTCTCATATTTCACAAACTTGCAGATAAAAGTTGCTGCTGTATGTGACACTGAAAGCTTCACTCAGGCCTGTGCTCAAGCAGACACTTTAAAAGGCAATGAAACACTTGACTGGAGCACATCTCCCTCTCAGGCCCTTGGAGCAGCCCCTGCCTCTGGATACCAGGAAGTCAAGGTACTTAAACTCATAGAATTATAACTACCGTGGTATTGAAAGCAGAGGATCCCAAAAAGGTAGCAGGAGAACAGAGAGAGGGATAAAAAGATAGAGAGAAAGACAAAGAATGGATAAGATAAAACCATGAAATGAAATATAGGCATGACTTATTTGATACAGTAATACTTTTGGCTTTTTACAGCGTGACTCCCATTTCTGTGCTGGCCATAAATTCACAAGTATAACTTACAGCGTGTAAGCCTGTGTATATACAATAAAATACAGCATGTGGTGAGATATGGCCTTTAGGGAATAAAGATAATTTATGTTTAGTTAAAGATTATGTTTTCCTTAAGCTGCATCCAAAACTCAAAAGGTGAAATGAGGGAAGTTTCTCTAAATTCCTATGGATCAGAAACACAAGCTTCACATTCAATTCGATTCCACAGAGGCTTTGAGTTTAGGCAAGTGTTTTGTAAACAAAAGCATGCGGGCACCAGCATGGCATGGCCTTTAAAAAGTGCAAACAGAGAAAGTGTTGCTAAAAACAAAGCTTATGTTGAGGAATGTCAACAGTGAGCATTTCAAAGTGGAGAGTAATTGCTTCAAGTTGACTGTAATTGGTTCGTCTTTAATCTGCCCGCTCACTGCTGCTCCCATTTTACAGTTACCAATTAAACACAGTTGTTACTTTTGTTAGTTCTGTAAATACGAGTGGAAGGATAGTCCAGGAAAAAACGTGTCATTTGTTCTTCCAGCTCGTCTCTGTGTTTTGCTCATGATAATAAGCACCAATGGGATCTTTGTCTAACCACAGTGAAAAGGTTTCAGTTTGGTGTAGAAACTTGTTTGAACTTTTGCACAAGCTGCTTTTATTTAGCCAAGGTTGTGCTTACAACACCAAAAACCAATGTTTTTATTGTCTCCCATTTAAAATTACAGAAAGTTCTGCAATACAGCGTTGATGAATGAAAGTGGACAGAAACAAACACCCTGTAGTTTTTACAGCCTGTGTACTAAATATTAAGAAATGAACAAATCACCCAGAATGCTCTCAATGATCAGAAAGGTGCTGTAGGACCAAGTTTAAAGATTTTTTATAATAATTCTATACAGGCTTTCATTACAAAAAGAGCTACGAAAATGTGTGAAGCTATCACACACTATCCAATGTAATATAAACAGTTAATGAGCATCAGTACTGGCAAACTGTTTACACACTTCAGAAGAGCTTTAAACATAAACTCAAATTAATAAATGCGACGTTTTATTCAGATTTTTTGACAACAACTATAGTAGAGCTGAAGGTGAGATGCTTTTCTCTTATCATCTATCACTATGTTGCTAGCATGTCAATGTTTTGCAGGGTGATTCAAGTTAAGTGTGCTTGGTTAATGGGCAAACACTCGTAAACAAGTCTTCAGTAAATAATCATTTGACCTAACAATGGTACAAGATAAAAGGTCAGGAGACCAAAAGCCACCAGTGATGTATTTAACGTGTTATGGCGATGCAGACAATAGCTAATGATAGCCATAGAGGTAAGTCAATAGAAATCAAAACAGTTAACTTTGTGATGACCCTGCACACAATCATTTAGAAGAAAAGCAAGAGGAAACTTCCGGTATCCTGCTGACAACATTGGGTATAAAACTCTGGAGTCATGAACATCTACCTTTCATTTCATGGTATTTGCTGTAATAGCTGTTGTGATACTTTAGTCTGGATTAAGGCTGTGTTGATAGACACACAGTCACAGGCAGAAGCAGGGCTGTGCTAACAGTAAAAAAAAATACCAGAAATTTCTTTTGCTGTGTTTGCAGATTAGTGCTCACAAAAATGGTTCTCTATTCTTCAAGAAGTGTAGACAGAAATCTCGAAATGCATGTTTAGAGGTAGTAAAACAGAACCATCAACTTTGTTTACATCCCCATGAGGCCTATTCACTTTAAAAAAGTTTCACATACGTAAACACAGAGTATGAAATCCTCACTCAGCTGTTCACTTCATCATCCAAAGCGTTAGGTTTTGAAATATTCTTCAGAAGAATTTTCCTGTTTTGTGTTGGGTTTAACACCACCTCCGTGTTCATCTTAGCTGTGAAACTAACATCATGTAAGTGCTTACTTCAAACTCGAGAAAGAAAATCCCTAATGATCCCCTCATTACCTTTTTGGCTCCTGTGTGTTTGCAGCACCTCAGCAGGCTGGGTTTGAGGCCTACAAGAGTACCAGATGGCACAGGCACCTCTGAAATTAGTGACCTCACAGCCTTTCACACTGATGGGGTGATAAAGGCATACAAGCTTTCCCCTGGGCCAACAGAGCATGCCTCCAAGGAGCTAAACCCAGGCCTGGAAGCCCTCCGAGCCAGGTGTGAGGGGCCCATAGTGGGGCCCTGACCCCAGCCAGGCAGACCCACAAAATCCACACATCACTGAGGGAGCACTAACTGGCCACAGACACCTCCAGGGCTTTGGGAAGACGGATGAAAATATGAGGAAAACAAAAAAAGTGAGATGGTGTAGATTGGTGGGTGAGCTCTACAAAGAAGGCTATGTTCCAGGGAGCTCTGACTGGGAACCTGTTTTTGTGAAAAAAGAACGCAGACTGTGTGCATGTGTGACTTATTCAACTACAGAAGAACCATAAGATTGATTTTTATTCATGAAAGAGAGCAAGATTGTTTTGTCGGAGGCTTTTAATGCACACCAGACAGATGGGTTCAAGACCGCATTCCTACTTTCTCTTTTTTTATCTCCATTACTGGCCTCAACTTGGAAGACAAAACAGCAAGAAACACACATTAAAAGTGATCAATGTGTGATACTGAAACAATTACCATTGGAGGGTTTTCACTCTGTCTATCCTCCTTTATCTGTCTGCACGTGTGAACACTTCAGGCATTGAATTAACTCCCCCCCTGGGAATCCTTATGACATAGCTCCTCTTGGAAATCATCACCAGTAAAGCGGCTGGATCTGTGTACATTTCTGACATGTGCATCTGCGTTCCAGCACATGCTCCACTTGCCTTCTCCAACACATGGCTCACGAGGGAGGGTGACCTGCTCCACACACACATTTCCTCAGCTGGTCCAGAGAAAATTAGGTCAGGAGTTGAAACAGGTTAGAAGGGCTTTCAGGAGGGTGGTAGTTTGGTTTAGTTTTTCATGGTGATGTAGAGGGAAAACTGGAGGGACTGCATGGCTAAAGCTATAAATTAGCACAAAAGAATAAAGAGAGTCCCATAAAACTTTTGTGACAAAGATGCTTGAAAAGATTTCTCTGTCTGAAGTAATAAAAAGCCAATAAAAGTGAGGGGTAAAAAGGATGAAACATGGTGTAATTGTTTGAAGCACAGAGACACTAACAACTTTGACATGAGGTGAGCTCTGAAGTTTCAAGAAGTCTGTTGTTCTCATCTTCTTGCCTTGTTTAGACCTTTTACCTTGTGTGATTTATCTCCCTGAGTCAGAGATCAGATGTAGCATCACACATTAAAGACCAAAGCCAACAGAGGTAGTCCGGGTGGGGTCATGTCCATGTTTACAACAGGGGGGTAACATCAGTACTTTGCTCCAGACACCCGATCTTTGCTCTTTGATTTTTTTTTCCAGTTTAAGAAAAGGTCAACAAATGGAAGGCTGGAAAACAAGGGGGCACGTAGTTAACAGACTCTAATTGAATAAACATGAGGGGGTTAACTACAGATGGGAATGTGGACCCAAATTATGAGGGTCAAGTACACTGTGACTCTTCTTAGCTAGGGTTAATGAAGAAATAACAAAAGAGATTCGGATTTTGCAGACTGAGATGTTTTTTCTACAACACAAGTTAGATCCAAGTTTATGTCAACACTGATATTATGCACTGCCAGTAAATAGGCAATAAAATAATAAAACCATGACGTCCTGGGTCGGGTTAATTAACAGAAGTGCTGCATATTTTAATAAAGGATGAGGAAATAAAAGTAGAAAAAATCAGAATCAGAGACAGCGAGAAAAATAGAAGGGGAGGAATTAGTTTTATGATCTGCAATATCCTGCCAGAACTTTTATTGGCCACTTAAGCAATGTGTGACCTGCCCCCTCACAGCAGGCCGTTAAACGGTAGTGACCTTGAATTGAGTGAACCCCATGGTCATGTTGTATCCCCGAACATGCTGCCGGAGACCCTTGCAGATCTCAGCACAAACAGTCACCTTGTCAACATGGGATGGATAAATCAACCAGCTGCTCAACTTGGGCTAATTTCCACATTTTCCGTGGCACACATTTGAGTGTTTATACGCTTTGTGTGCGAGTGTGAGGAGGTCATCAGGCAGATTCATCAATTAGCAGTGTGGATGTAAACACATGTGGTTCTGGATAGGTTTATGGACAGAAAAGTGTTACATGACTGATTAATAACATCCTCCATTAGCATGAGTCGTAAATTAAGGTTTAGGAAAGTAGAAACCAGTGTGGGGTGAGTTTTTGTTGCTCTGTCGTTGACGTACCCCTGAGAATGTAGTTCTGGTAGTTCTGGTCGGCTTCAGCCCCCACTTTAATCAAACACGTGAGTCCTTCTGCAACAACAAACTCGTGCACCAGGTCTTTATCATCCTGAAGAGAGGTCAAGGAGAAAGTGATGAGTACAGAAGCCACCATACATCAAACAGTAGACAGAAAAGGTATTGCTTTAATAGCTGTTTGATTCAAATCATAAATACTTATTTGATGGTTTTGTCCAAACATGACATAAAAAAACAGTCCACAAAGCTTCATAAGTCTTCAACCTTTAAGAATGTGTATAAGCTATCTTGGATATATTGTCTACTGCCTATAAAAATGTTCCTACTCATCTAGAAATATCAAGAGATAGAGAAATTATCACCTCAATACTTAAACAAAAAGTCGAGATGTCTTTTGCAACAAAATGGAAAAAAATTGTTTAAGATGACGTTTTATGCAACCAGTCTTTTTAAATGCTTGCACTTGAGCCTTATGCACATCTCCTACTGTTCTATAATGGCTTCAAAATAATGATAGATAACTCAAGACTGAGAATGTACCAATGATTTTTTTATTTAAATGTGACGATAGTTTACAAATCACATCACTTGGTGTTATTCTTGAGTGACCCTTGTCATGGTTCTGTGCTAATGGGACTGATGGGAGTCATTGGCTCCCAGTTAAAACTCAATGAAACATGGCAGACAGCTACGATGGGGAGGTTCCTCCTCCATGGTACCATCTGCTCATAGATTGGCCAGCCTAAACTGCACACCACAAAAACAACCAAAGCTAATCTACAGCCAGTTCAGTGGCTGCCATGTGCACGTCTTCAAATACTGTGTGGTGTGGGAATGATTGGTTGAGCTTCTTTTGCACATATGGGTCAATTCAAGACTGGTTAGTTCAGAAATCCAATACAAGTTGCAATAAATGGGGCATTAAGGCTTAAAATGTGAACACCGTCTAAAACACCTTGTTGTGATATCTGCCAGTGAAAAAATTAACAAATATCCGCTAGGCTTCTGTTTATCTGCATCAAACTGCATAAATTTGTTGTCTCTTGTGCTAATTTGAGTGTTTGCTACCTCACAGAATAAACAAGCTGCTTGCAGCCTATTCAGGTAAACTTCTCTTGCTCCTGTTCTACTTCACACACTTTTGTCCTTGATCACAAAACCACTAGCATCCTCTCACTTGTCAATGACTTTGTCCTTTAAACCTCATACACCATTTGCCTCTATAGCAGACAGAAAAATATCAGATAACAAGCCAGATTGGGTTTTTCATAAGAAGAATTGAAAACTTTCTTGGTCTAAAACCCAGTACAGTCACTCATAGTATAAAAAGTGAAGTGTGTGTGTAGTGTAGTGTGTCTATTCTGGGCTTCCATCAATGTCTGTAGCTCTCTTTTCCAACTGTTGGTTAACCCTCCCCCTCTACATCTGACTGCCCGCCAGGCCAGCCCGGCCCTGCCCAGTGTGTGAATTGTGACCAGACCTGAAAGCTCCACAGCTGCCACGAAGGCAAACTCTCAGCAGCACAACTCTGCCTCATGAAAACAATGCTGTGTCCAAGTGTGAGCATGCATGTGGGCACTGACACAATGTGAGCAAACTGCACAAAGTTCCTGCATGTCAATGTGCGTACATGCATGGGCACATTTAAAGCCCCTTTAAATGGCATGGGATGTGTTGTGTGTTTCCAAAACGCTGCAAGTTTGGGATCATGAAGAAAAAGACAATGGAATTATAATTACCTGAAAAATCTGCTTGAGGGAAAAAAGGGCCCTCCGTAGCTCTCGTCCAGTTGAGTTGTACAGTTTTTCTGTGCAGAAAGAGAAAAGGAGAGAATGGAAAACGATTTACTAACTGTAACACATATAACTTGTGTAAATGATGCTGGAGTAGTAATGATAAGACGAACACAGTAACAGGATTCAATGTAATTCCACCAGCTTCTTTAAGTATTGAGTGCTAGTTTCATTCCACTGCTTGCATCATACTGGGTATTTTTAAGATTTACTACGAGCTTCTCCTTTAGAACGACATCCTAATTACTAAGTTATGGAAACATGTCTAAATGTGTCAGCAAATGAAAAAACTGTCTTCCAAAAGAAAAACTATGGGCAAAATAGAGCACATCTGCTGAGAGTTAGTGAACGGTGGTTGTTTCCTGCTGACAAAGCCATATCTGAAGCTTAATAATAGCAAAATACAGAGTCAGGGCCCAAACTCAAGCCAAAAGCCACCACAACTCTAAGAAACAATACACACCCATTAATCAGATGCTGAATCACTGCAGAGTACTTAGGGAGATATGACAGATGACAGATGCTTGTGATTGAAGCAAGCATTTCCTGCAACTGCTTTGACAATCCTTCACCCTGTGTGCGGTCTGCCAGGGTGTGGCAGCATTGAGCACAATCCTTGGAGCTCACTTATTGCTGCTGAGTGAACTCTCTCTGACTCAGCAAAAGCTGCTGCACATACAGCAACATACAGTACGGCACAGTCTAATTCAGTCCAGTGCAGTACAGTTAGGTAATCTCTCTTTCTACTTCCGTCTCAGCATTTCTTCTCATTCATAAATGGCTTTGTTAATGTGTTGTAGTAGCCCATCATGGACATTACAGATACTGTCTTGTATGATGGTATATCTTAGTGAAAATCAGGCCTGCAAACAGAGCAGCTTTCTTTGTCTCTCTCCTTCTTTCTCTCTTACTCATACACACATATACTAACACACTGTGCATTGTGATTGTTCTGCAGTATTGCAGCTGTTGCAGATGCAAGAATCAATCAATGTTAGTGCATAACTCTATCTAACTTAAATCTTGAATCCCACAAAGGGGATTTTGGGAAGTAACAAGCAGACGCAACACACACAACATGTTGCCATCTTACACAGCTCATTTAGCTAACACACACACTTACACACATAAATACTTCTTCACTTCTCAAACACATGACACCACGTCTAAACTTGAGTGTGAGAAGTCAAACACAAAGTGCATTTCAAAGCGAAAGACAAAAAAGGAAACAAAAGATGTGTGTGTGGAAAGTTCTGTGGGCACACACAGGCTACTTGTAGACACTGGACCAGACCGTCTGATGTTTTTGGGTGCCATGAGAGTGACAAACAACCTTTTAACAAGTCAAATAAAAGTTCAGAGCTAGTATACAGAGGCCTACTGAACATGCAACATCATGAAATCCAACTCCTGTGTGAAAACAGGCTATTAAACATCAAAATAAATGTCTGACAATGACCTTCAAACATCACTAAAGATCTAAAATATGAGTGGGACCATTGTGTAAAGTTTGGGTGGAGTTGAACACAGTGTTGTAAGTTACGCTACAGTATATACAGTATATTACAAGGGTTGTATCTGTAATGCAGACAGATTGAGATTTGGCTTTGAATTCTTAAACTGCTTTAAAATAATATGATAGCTTATTGTAATCCAACTCCTTTCAATCTGGTCCCAACAGATTTTTAAAATTTGTGAAATATGTTTACTCTTAATTTGTGACTCTACTGGTATTAAGTATGTTTGGCTTTAAATGTTTGTGCATTCAGCACCTTACATGGCTGAGAAATGTGATGACTTGTTCAGTCCAGGTCTTTCATGGAAGAGCCCTGGCCAGTATCTTGCAACAACATCCACAAGTGATAAATCTCCACTTGTATGAAGGAATTAAAAGAGAAAGCTGAGTAATGCTGGTGATTTGTGTCTTTATAAACAACAGAAAGGAACTGAGGCAGGGTCATTTCTTTGTTTGGTTCAGTTCAGGCCCCCCAGCTGAGGAACTCCCAGGATTAGCACTGGGCTAAGTTTTGATACAGATCTGTACTTTCCTTGAAAAAAAAAATAATAATAAAAATCAAACCACAAAATACAAACGTTCATGTGCAGAATAAGCATGTACCTCTATCTGGTACAAACTGTTTCCCAGAACATATTTCTCCTGTATACAAAAAGTGCCAGTGATTTAAGCTGATAACACATAATATGCAAAAGAGAGGCGACAAGTTTTGAACTGCTGCACTCTTCCCTACAGGTCAAGGATGGGGCATATCCACTGCCTTAAATTTTTTAAGACAATGACTCAGAGTTAAGATTAGGAATCTCAAAACAGATGAGCACTCTGATCACTAGAGCGGAAAGACAGAGGGAGATACTCCAGGTTACTCATCACACCTTCAATCTACAAAGCAAGCTTGATTTGTGATCCTACTTAAACCCCAGCCTTGAATCAGTGTGCGCACTTTTTCATCTCAAAGCCTTAACTGCACTTCCTCACGGACCCTGAGAGTTAATCAGTCAACAGATAAATTACACCCAGTGCTGCTGAACAACCAGCAATGATTCTGTCCAGATCACTGCTCAGCCGTACAACAGCGATGCATCAGCACCTGGGCTGCCACTGGTTTAAACAAATCCCAGGGGCTATTTCCTATGTGTGTATGGGTGTGTGTGTGTGTGTGTGTGTGTGTGTGTGTGTGTGCCTTGTCCAATAGCAATCGTGCAGCAGAGGAATTCTTCCTTGAAAAGAACCAGCAGCCTTTGTACTGAGTTTTGTGATCCTCCACTTTGAATCAAAGCTTGAACTGAAGCTCTGTCATAAACCGTATTCACACATGCACAATGCTCCAAAAATCATGGATGATCTGCTTGTGTGAACGCAGAGTAAAAATCAACATATGAGGGAGTTGGTGCTGTTTATGTTATATGATTCGTGCCAACCCAGAGAAGATACATGAACAGGTAGAAAAAAAACATCAAGGGTTGAAAAAAGGATCACTCTCATGCCCAGTAAAGGAAAAATGTGTGCATGTCAGTCTGTTTGCGAAGTTATTAAAGCATCATGATGGTTTTCTGTTTTCACAGATATGTCCCCCACCATGTTTTTAATGAGAACTTTTGATATGGTGCCCTTCATGCCAGTTAGAAGCCACATGGGTCAACTTTTGAATATTTCAGGTGTGCATACATGAGCTTTTTAAAGCAAGTTAGGATGATTTTAGGCTTTTATAACATTATTTTCTTCCTATTTAAAATTTACTCTCCAACATCATTAAAGAGAGCTTTCTTTACAGTGAACTTATAAAAATAGCAACCTACGCACAAGACAAGAACAATCCTAAAATAAAATAAGAACCAAGAACAGAGGCATGATGGTATCTTAAAAGTTAATACCGTACCTCTGAACACACAATCGTGTCGTTTGATATCTATAAGAATACTCAATAAAATGAAATCTGCATTGATTAGCAGCCTCTGATTGTTCCCATGCATTTGAAATTATCATTTTCTGCTGCATCTTCCTATATATGACAGGGCTGGATCGTTGTGACCAAAAACATTATGTTTCTGCCAGTTCAACTTAGTTTGAGTTTAAAATTAGTGTTAAGAGTTTTTCACATTAAAATGTTATGATGAGAATCAAATTTGGACTCCACCATCATCCCCAATAACTAAGATATTAATGCCAAATTCCCAGGTGGTGGCCATGAGTTCACATGTAAAAAACATTACACAAAAAAATGATCAGTTCTTTCATTGTCCCCATTTGCAGTCAACACACTGATGAACCACTGAGAGGCCCATTCCTAATGAGAAATAGCTCAGTGGAGATTAGTTCCAAACCACTTGGCACAAATATGCACCAAAAAGTTCAGGTCTTCAGGGTTGCTCGGTTTCGGAAATGAACCAGGCACTTTTTTTACTTTCTCATCTCTCAGCTACAGAAAATGTTCGTAATTTTCTGCTCTTACTGTTTTATTACAGTCACTACAGCAACCCTGCAGCCACCTGACAATTCAAAACGAGTAGCCCACTACATTAATGAGAAGGAACCCAACTGTACAAGAGCTGTAATAGATATGATAGACAACAATCAGTTTGGGCACTTGAGCTGCTTACTGACCTTAGTGAATAACACAAACAGCAGCTTGGTAGTTTTCCACAGCCCAGCCCTCAGATGATTAAGTTAGTGCTCAAGAGCCGTCTATGTAGCAAATTACTCTTTACACCACACAGACACCCTCCAAATTAAAACAATGCATGAGTGCAGCTGAGGATATCATGAAGTCTGCCTTTTTTTCCCCAGCAATCTGTTCTCAACCCCGAGGCTTTTACTGACAAGGACCTGACAGAGAAATGACTCATCAAAGTGAAAGTGTTTTTGAATGTACCATTGGGAACAGCTGCTTTGCTTCCGAAATTGCAACACATAGGCACTGTTTTTTTCAACTGGAATAGCTACAGGGATGTAATGGTCTTGAAATTATAACAATCATAAAGTAGTAGCAGAATATGTATAATTATCAGGAATGTGCTCCACTACCAGGGGTATAAAACTAAAACCTGCTGTGAGGTCTGACTTAGACAGGACAAGACTATGGATGTTTGAGAAGCAGATTGGTCTTGTGAATGCAAACCTCAAACTTAACAACGGTGCTAATCCCACTTTAAAGTTATCAAGATGAGTTCTTACATAAAGTCGATAATTATGCCCAACTTTCCACCTGCAAACACATCTAACATGCTTACTCTCTCCTCTGTTTTCCAGAAAGTGCTAAAGTGAAAAGGATGACTACCTCTGCTCATGCCTTACGCAGCAGGCGGAGCACATAAACCACATCCAAAGCAGAGCCAGGAAACCCTCAAAGACCCCGCTGGGCAGGACTGACCCGCACACTCAGCTGTAAATTAAACCGTGTTTGCATTTAGGAGGGGAGCCGTTGGGCTAGAGGCTAAAGAGGTGGATCCCTGCCAATATGGGTGATGTGCATATAATCTGCAGATATCATTAGTGGAACAAGGAGGGGATACAGCTGAGAGGAGAGATGGTATGATATAAGTCCAGTAATGGGTTCTATAGGTCGTAAATAAAGCAAAGAAAGAAAAAGAATCACACACTCAACATGAAGGATAATTATTTCCAAAGTAGATCTCATCTGTCTTTACTGGTTCTTACTTAATCAGCATCTGTAATGCCCACAAAACCATCTTACAGCTTGTGAAATAATAAGGTTCCTAAGTAGTGCCATCAATCTTTCAACATTAGTACAGTGTATTGGTGTTATTGTTGCAGCTTGTTCACTTACATGAGTTACAAACAAAAGTATACAAGCAAGTGTATCCAGATCTGTCAACACACAGTAAGCTCACACATTGCAGTGAGTGAACTGTGAACTATAAGGGAAATGTGTCAGTACAGCAATGATATCTTTGTCACCTGTAGCTGCTATAATCTGCTATAATCAGAGATATAGGTGAAATAGAGTAAATACAAACCAAGCTACTGGAATCAGATAGTAATGAAGCTCAGCAGGAATAAAGATACGTTTGTACTGTTAAGTTCTGTTCTGGTAGAGACTAGAACCTAAAGACTGAAAAACTGTCTCAGATCATTGTCCTGCCCATCTCTGCATGTAGCTCACTCTTAAAGAGTCCTGAAGACACTTCAGTGGTCAGACCAAGTTCAGGCTAACTGCTGTCATCAGTGAGGCCACAGTCTTGAGTGAGCCAACTATGCCACATCACTACCAGACATGTTTCAGGATAACAAGAGGACCCATCTTCCATTTTTGTCCCCTGGTATTTTTATGAGAAACTCATGAGTTTAGATTATTCTCAATAGCCCTCTGGGTCAGAAAACACAGCAGCAGTAACAACATCAACATTGCCTTCTTCTCATTTTTTCCCCTTTCTCACTTGGTAAGCCAAACCTCCTGTTCCGAAATTTACAAAGAGAAAACAGAAGTAATTAAGGCGGAAGACCTCCCACCATGTGCACCGGCTTGTAACATGCTACTTTGTGGACTGAAATTTCTTCTTCTCCTTTATCCCCTTCTCCCTGAACGAAAACACAAGGTGAATGATGGGTCAATAAAAGCAGATTATAGCACTCAGGTGGAAACTGTTAAGCGGGTATGCAGGTAAGATCACTTTCATTGTGTTTGGGTTGGAGTGCAACCAAAGAGGGGATTGAGACAATTATATGGGCAATGTGTTTGTGTGTATGCATACATAAATGTACACAGCGCATACAGAGCTATGCATGCACACACTCATGCAGACAGTTTACAAAGTGCACAGAGGAACAGGCACTAATTAATTTGTTCCTGTAGCCTGGAGTTTATTCAAATGCTTTGAGAGTTGTGATGGAAGACACATGGGGAGGATGGTTTAGATTAGAAGAAAACCGAGTCGGGCCACACAGACTAAAGAAGCCTCTGTCTTTGGGAGCAGGCCTCACAGGGAGGAAAGCCTTGATGGACCCAGGGGGCGGGAAGGTCTCTTAGCAGATACACAGCAAAGGCCTAGGACAAGATCAAGATCATCTAAACATCTAATGGAACCTGGGTTTAATCTCTGTAGAGCACACTGAGTTTGGGCTTGTTTGTAATTTGCCCTACACAGAATGCAATGAACTCTTTTTAGTTAATTTAGTGAAAAGAACAGGGTTTACATACAGAGCAGGGTTCAAAATAAAGGGCTTGATGGGTGCTGCCTTTGTGTGCCTTTTTATTTTAATATTAAAATAACTCTTGTATCATGAGCATCTGTAAAAGAGGTTTTAGATGCAAAATATTTTGACACATTTTTTTCAAGATTGTACAAAGTCATTGTGCAGACTTGGTGAGAAACCACTTGATTCTCCTCCTCTGGTTTTCCTCTTACCTGGACTTCCTGGTGATATGGTGGGGAAAGAGCTGTGTGTGAAATCTCACAGAAGCAAAGAGGAGATCAGGTTTCCGTGCTGTGACATTCTATCCTGGCAGAGACATTTGATACCGAGGCATACCACAGCTCAGTTCCTGAGAACACAAAACCTGACCTCTCAGTGCTCAGCAGCTCTCATTGTTCCTCACTGGAAATGGGTAAATTCCACGATCTTGTTTATTGATGTGTTTACAATGGACTAAAAGTGAATGTTTCTGTTTTTCAACATCAAAAGAAAGCTCATGGCAGCATTTGTCTTTTTCTTGGAGGAATTTGAAAGGGAAATTATTCTGTCTGGCATGGTACATCATTTGAATACTACCTTTGGAAGTTGCACATGTTCTACAGAGCATTCAAAGGGTATCACAGGCTAATTATGTCCTCTGTTCAATAAACTGTACGTTAACCAGCCATCAAGATGCTATCTGTCGCTGTCAAAGAGAAACAGCAGAGGAAGGCGAGGGTGGAATCTGCAGAATTCCAGATGAGGAGAGAGACATGACAGCAAGGCCAACGTGAGGACAGACATATCTTTCATTAGTGCCTGTCTGTCTAATGAGTCATTCCTTGGCTACCAGGAGGGGTGACCCTCTCTAACCCCCCAATAAATACCCCCTTTTTTTTCCACCCCACTTTATTGTAGCCCAATGCCTCCTTTCACCTCCTCAGCGGGGTATCCCTTCACTCGCCAACACTGACATAGATAGGTAGTGGAGCGGAGAGTGTGGTGAAGGCATGTACTCATTCAACAAACCAGACAAAAGCCTGACACAGATATAAACTAGAGGATCAACAATTGAAGTGGGTCTGTTTGGGGATGGTGACAAAGACAGCTTTAATACAGTTAAAACAAGTCACCCTGAAGTTATTGTAACTGGTCATCAGCATTATATCTATGCTCCTTTAATAATCCCTTTTGGAAAAAGCCTGGGTCGTGGCCTTTTCCCATGTGTTGCTTGGCAGCTCCACTGGCCCAAAAGATTTTTTCCTGCAGTAAAAACCAGCCATGCATATATAGATGCAGGACCAGATGCTTAAAGAGTATATTTAAAATATCACACCGTGTATTTCCCCTCTATCAGGTGTGCATGGTGCTTTTTATTTTAGGATTTTTATCTTTTTATCCATAAAAGAGACAGATCCACGTAACCAAGAGCTTTTCTCAATTTAGACTTTATGATCCTGAAAATCAAAAACATTTCATTCCATGTACTGCAATTAAATGAGAATTTTTGAGAGAGTTTTTTTTTAACCTTCAAAAAGAAAGGCAAGAAAATATTCTCGACAACGACCTCAGTGACTCCCACTCCTCTTGGCTGTCTCTTTGCTTGTGACTTACTCCGCTCCCTCTTGTTCTTAACAACCTGACACGAGGGGAAACGCACCAGTGCAAACTCTGTCCAATAAACACAGTTGTGCTGAGACCACATCTATTTCAGACCCCACTCCAGAAATATGAAGCTGACGGATCTGGAAGCAGACACATCTGTCGCAGTTCACCATCTCATTTCCATGCTGGCCACACTGTGACTGTAGGTAGTGGAAAGATTATGGTAGCAATCTTTCTAACACCTGCAACCAACTGGAGACTTCCTCTAATTTCTCCCTCTATTTTTGCCAGGACAACATGTGTTACTCTCTTCTTCCCAGAAAAGAGGAGGAGGACCTTTGGCACCTGTCTGTCAGTAGCTTAGGTAAGGACATAATCTAGTTAACCTGACGGCCAGTCGCATACAAGCAGCCCTCTGTCATCAGCATTGCTCACAACCCATAATGACCCAAGATAATTACTTCCACCAGTCAGACACATGAACATTTGAAGACGTTTGACAGGGGGAATCCAGTGTTTTGGATTTATAAAGTATTGCTTTCCAGTTCAACTGTGAAATGTATGCACAACAGAAGGATGTCCATAGCTGGGAAAACTTTTTCTATGACTTTCTTTCAATGCACCACGGAGAAATCCATGGCATGGGTCTTTCAGAGAGGAATTAAAACCAAATTCATAGTGTGCTGAATCTGGGAGACATTAGAATAAAAACATGGTGTCAAACATATTACATCAAGTTCCAAGCAAGATTAACTTGAGTGAGATTGAGCCTGGATTGGAAACTGTTCTAGGCTCCTCATTAACCAGAATAAGAGCATATTTGAGGAAAAGTAAAGCAGTTGACTGAGCACAGGATTGCACAAGTATGGGCAGAGTGAAGAGGGGAAAAACAACAAGAGCAGCTTCTCTCTCTCACCTACATATCTTCAAACACCACTCATTTCTTGGCTTTGTAAGCCTCAGTCCATTATCTTTGAACCAAATCCACAATCAGACTGGCACAGACCTTACCTACAGTACAATCATCAAACAAGCCAGCACATGAGTTTGTTTTTTATAGTGTGTGCAATCTTTCCCCCTTGAATCTGGCCTTTAGAGTCTTCAGAGTAAAGTCATTTGTCCATGGAGGATGATCCATTAGGAATGAGCTCAATGAAATTGCTGTCTAACATTAAAAGATAAGGGTGGACATAAATTGATACCTTGTGGTGATCTATGATCACAAACATCTCTTACAATGACTATCCTGCCCTTGCATGATCACTCAGTCACGTCAGATTGTTGCACCTTGGCACCAGCTCCGCTATGCCGGGCCCTGTGTGAAGTGAGATCTGACTGCTGACAGGTGGCAGAGCTTGGGAAAGGGTCAAGTCAGCACTATTACTGACAACTAAAGGGGTGAGATAAAATAGACTTGCATGGAAGGCTGTATTTAGAAAGACGTGATGTTCTTGCTTTTTGTAGATCTGACATTTTCATTTAATAAACGCCTTGCAGCCAAATCAAAACAGTTTAATGACCCTGAATGCACATAATAGAAAATGCTTCACATGAATTTGAATGGATCAGAGGAGACTGTTTCATCCTAAACTGATAATTACCTCTGTTGTTGAGGAGGTGTTTTGTTTGTATTGACCCTGCTAAACACCGAGTTGTCATTGAAATGAATATAATCCATGTTTGGCACAGACAGTCAAAGACCTGTTTGTCCTCTAGGGCCAACCTGTTTGCCCAACTGGAACAAATTCACAATCAACATGACTGACTGCTTTCTCGACAGAATCCTACTTCACAATGCCAAAAGACTTGACATGTTGGCTGTCATACTGTTGGTGGATCATGTCAGAGCTGGTGTACAGGATTTAATATGTACTTGGCAAGCCCAAGGAGTTGAACCAATGACTGCATGTTGCCATAATAAAATGATGTGATTAACTTTTTGCAGGTAGTCAACTTGTACAAACTGATGGTGGATACCAGATAAGGTGCTCCTACAAACTCTTAATTTACTTACAAGTCTCTGCAGTCATTTTCTACAACCTAAAACAGCAAGTACAACCACAGTCACAGGCAAGAAAGAGAGAAAACAATGCTGGATTCATTTTGCTGTACTGTGCCAAGACAAAAAAACTTGCAATATTTTAAATATTTACATATATTCTGACATATTTGGACTGGTCAGAAAATATTCAGTGCCAGAGATATTGCAAAATACAAAAGTAGTTCCCCCCAATACCAGTTCCAATGACTTGATTTGAGCATGGGCCAAAGTAGAGTGCTGCTAAAATACCAGTTCAATTGAAAACATATATAAGGTCAGGGTCACACTTTCTTAAATACGTTGATTTCTGGCTGAATGTTTATGGCTTGGTACATTGATGAGCCTACTTTATGACAACAACACTCCACCTTAGATATATTGAAGGCCATGACTAATACTGGAAGCTACTGATATCTGAACAGTTCTTTACTTCACTTACTTTGCCATGTTGAAACTGTCTCAAGGAAGAAAGATAAATCCAAAAACTCTTACCTACTCATACATACTTCAGGCTCATAATTCACATCATGATGAAAAGAGATACGGAGTGGCTCCTCAAATTGGAGATAAAATGCCATAATAACTATTTTATAGATATGTGTGACACATGTGATCTCATGTTACTCTGGGAAAATCAACATGTGATGGTCCAGTTTAGTGCAGTAGACTCCTTGTCTACATTTTTTGCAGAGGCAGGCTAGGCCTCTTTCTCATCATTCATCTGTCAAAAGCTAGAAGGTATCAGCTCAGCAAAAAGGTGTTGATCAGCTGTGCAAGGACACCAAGTCCTTGCTACAATGCATGATCTTGTCTTGAAAGTTTTTTTTATGATGAGATGAATGACATACATTTTTGTCAAGCCATAAAGTTCGCAACAACACGTCTTTTGATTACAAAGAAAACCCTGAAATGAAAAAAAAAGCCAAATCATCTGCCTTTGCAAAAAGCAGCACTACGAGAGGCTGAGCTCCTGTGTTTTATTCTGTTTCTCAGTCTGACAGCCTTACTAATGTATTCCCATATTGAGGTGTTTGTGAAAAGAAATGCATGCACGGAAAATCAAACAAGCCCCATATCTTCAGAACAGAACAGAGGGGAAAATCAGTGCCTCAATAGAGATGAGAGAAGGTCTGCTTCACCACAACTGCTGCCCACTTTAAAGAGAGACATACCTGGCTTTCAGCAAACATGCCCTTGCAGTATAAATCACACTAAGATATTTTTGAGACCATCATTAGGAGCCAGTCATGCATCCCTTTAGCATGACGCTGTCAAGGTGGGAAGGGATTGGCTGACACACATAAAAAGCCCACAAATTTCTGATAAAGAGGCGTCTTGGCTTGCAGCACTACAGAGGATCAGCCTAGACTTTTGGCAAGAGAGAATGTGAAGTGTTCTTTTACCTTATTTAGCCAAAGCCAGCATACATATCAAAGTGTGTAACGGGAAAAAAAAGAGATAGAGCAGAGATTACGATCCAAAGACATAAAAAAGATCAACAGAAAAGAGCTTTGAGTAATACAGGTATTTGTGGTATGAGGATGACAAACATGTGCCCAACCCAGCACTCACATTATTTAGGGAGGAACTTAACGCCCTGGGATATAAAAATCTAAATCAGTTTTATTTTTAAGGAGAGGAATTGAGTGGATGTATGGCACTTCTTGTGACTTCAAATAAGGGAGTTAATCAAAGACTTATTCTGATAATCTGACTCAAAGCGCATGAAGCTGACATTTTTAAACATGATGAGACTCCAAAGTTTTATATCTGGGAATGAAAGATAATACTGTGGACATATGATGTATAGTTTTGTTTTTTTTTTCAACAGAACACATATACATTTATATCTGTGTGTGAGTGTGTTTGGTGTGTGGTGTTTTTACCATCCTAACCCCTAGGGGTCTCCCTCTGTTTTTTTTCCCAATGTCTTCCATGTTTGCATGATAAGTACAGTTAACGGGTTCCAACAGGGCTGGACGCCAGTGTAATAGAGGCGAAGAAAAAATGAGAGATGGACTTTACTCTGTGCACAGCAGGGGGGAGATTTACGCATGGCTGAATCTACATCATATGGAGACACAAATGAGAGAATAAAGCCCCCTGCATGATTGTGGCAACTTTGAAGTGTTGATGCTTTGCCCTTATCCCTTTCAAATAGTAAAACTAAAATATTGACAGGCTGGGTTAATAATCACAGATCTAATATCTTGATCTTATATTCTTTTTGTTTATAACGCGTTTGATTGGGCCCATCTTTTATCTTTAATATGAAATCCCTGTTCTCCTATCTTAAAGTGAGATAGAGCATCTTTAATACTTCTGTTTCTAGTATTCTCCATAAAGTTAATGTAATTTTCTCAAGTGATAGGTTTAGGTTTAATTCATCCCTGAAAATGAAAGTTCCCTTTAAAATTGTTTTAGAAAAAAATTGGTTCAGGTAAGCAGCAAAGCAGTTTAGTTTGGACCCTCTTTCACTGTGCATGACCACACATACTGTTGCAGCATAGTTTGTGTGAGAACAAGCATGTAGTGAGGGTGTAGCCACAGTGCCTTTCAAAACAGACGATTTAATGGTTGAATTCTTTTCTCTGCCTTACGAGGTTTGTTGTACAGAGGCAGTGTAGGATTGTAAATATTACATATACCCTCACCTGTCTGTCATCTTGATTGACATTGGCTTGTTAAAAAAATCTGCAAGATTTGAGAGCCAAATCTTCACAATAATATTTATGACTTCACACAACTAATATGTACAACTGTTCTTCTACCCTCAACCTCCAAAAAAAAAAAAAAACATGGAAAATGCCATGACACTGAGTTCAGGGTGGGGGTTTGATTTCTGGGCCTGTGTGAGACAGGTTTGTAACAGCCCTGCACGATCACACCGTAACATGTTCAGACACCTTAGCCTAACACTTTGGTACCAGATTCAGGCGTTTGATGTTTTAAAATTAAGCAACTCTACCCCTCTGGTACTAAGAATTCTCCTGCACCCCTCCTATACCTCCACCCAATTTTGACTCTGTGCCAGCTTCACCAAAACCTTTTCAAGTGCACCTGGTAGTGGTTAGGCTCAATCAAAGTGTATAGCTCTGGAGCTCTGCTCCAGATGACAAGAGGGACGTGACAGAAAAAAAAGCTCACATGAACATTTTGGTGCTAAGAATTGAATCAGAGAGTGGTGTAAGATGTGTGTAAATAATAAAAATGCGTTGTCTGTGCTAAATGCAGCACAGTTTGACCAAAGGAACCATCAACAGGATGCAAAGCTTCAGAGTATAAATGCATAGTTTTATTGTACAGAGCTTGTTTGTAATAATAGTCTAAAAACAGGTTTGACCCACATTCGGAGGGTCGAGTTATGAAAAAGAGTCATGTTATTGGTGTTCTCATAAAATTCCTCCACACCTGTTGTGGAGAATTTAATAGTTTAAATTCATAAGGGTGGGAATGTGTGTGCACACTGAATCAGGGTTCCAGTTCAACATTTACCAGCTCCTGTGTTACAGATTTTAGAGATGGTTTCGCTTCACTGATTGAAATCAAATTTTGCCATACATGAGAATAAAAAGTGAGCTTCAGAGCAAATTCCTTCATAATGCATCAACAGCATTAGCAGGCATTATAGATACTGGAGAGAAAATAATATGATCCCTGAGTCCAATCTATACAAATGTGTTCATGTTTACTTTAAGTCCTCTCTGCTTTCAGGGCTGCAGTGGGTGTCTGACTGGACCATGCTTGGCTCTGATCAGGTTCAGATAAAAGTGAAACTTTGGAGATGTCGGACCAGGCCAGCTGGATTCCATAAAGGCCTCAAAGCAGCACTGTGTAAAAGCCATGGGATTCTACTAATGTACAACATAAATTCTATATATTCTAAATATTACATGATTAGAAAGAGGAAAGGCTGGATCAGTAAAACAGAATATACCACACAATTACAGAGCTACAAACACAAGCTGTGTTAGGACAGAGAACAATGGCGGCTTATAAATGACTGCTGTGATTTGCATTGTATTCAAGTGAGACAAGGAAAATGAACACACTCTATTCAATGACTACAACAAACACTGAAACGTACCTAATGGCACCCAGAGGGGGAAGCAGACATGTTTGTTGACAACGTTGAGGTAGTGGCTGCTCTATTTTATTTGGTCTCCTTATCCTTATCACTTTTTGCAAGACTGGACAAAAAAGTGTTTTGATAACCTCTCTGTAGCACAAGGTCAACCAGCTTTAATAAGATCTAGACTAGCTCATTTTAGTCCTAGAGCATAAAAAATTGATGATTTTTTAAAATCTTTTCGCAGTGTTGGCATCGAGCTGATTTGATACATGCTATGGAGCATAAAACCAACGACATATCAACACGCTTTAAATTCAGCATATCTCTTTTTATTTTGTATGATATATTCATGTCTAGGTCATTGTAATAACAGAAAAAAATATTCTAACATATCTAAACAACTGTTTTAAGATTAATATTTGTTGAATCTGATTTATGTGTTTGTCTGAGTTTGATCTGATGGCAAAAAAACAGCCATCTTCAAGTTGTGATTATAAGTGATCTAAGTATGCAGTCAATATACATGCCTACACAAACCTGACTCTGTCTGACTCTGAAACTGCCCTAGAGTAAACTTCTTAAAAAACAGTGCAGGTGCTGGTTCCTGCTATTAGCTTCTCTGCTTCAAGCACTGACCTTTGACCCCCTGATATCAACAGCTCCTGAAGCAGAGCTGCCTCATCAATAACTAGTTGTCTAGGTCCCTGTCCAATACAGAGCTCAGAAAAGTCATTTGCTTCCCACTCCCAGGGTGACTTAAGCCCTAACATGAACTACATGAACTACAGTGACCAAATTGCCTCTCCAGGTCTGAGTAAGAAACAATTCAGGTGTTAAGAATAGCTTTATTTTGAAAGGTCATGGACTTAAAATTTGATCTGAAACAGGAGAAGGGTCACAGGCATTCCTCAGCGGCTGACTATGAATTTGAGAAAGTCATGTTGGGTGGCTGGCTTGCACATGTCCCGTCTTACAAGCCTGAATGCAATCAACATGAAGACTGCAGAAAATGAACAACATTCAACTGAATCTGTCATGCCGTGCTCAATACCATAACACATCTGACGGTGAACACTTAACTCAGAGAATTTGTTTTTTCTTACTCTGTTATCCTAAAGTTTACATGACGTCCTGAAGCCACAAACTGTCTCTCCATCTAAGATTTCCCTGAAACATGTAGTTACATAAATATAAAGAAATCTGTCTCCCCTGCTGTCCATGTCAGAAAGTGCATAATTGCAGCAGAGTGAACACTTTGTGTTTGCATTGCGGGAGAGCAAGTCTATACTTAACATGTTGTTTTTAGCTAGTCTTAATGTCTTCCATGTCTGGGCCCATTTGTCTCTGGCTTGACTGAGCCACATCAGTGGGGAGCAAAGAGGAGAAAAGTGAAGTCTGCATGTGTGTGATGTGTGTGACAGCTGCAGGCCTGGTTGTGTCCCGGTGACACCAGGTGAGACAGTGTGGTCGGTTGTTCGGGAGTTGACATTAATCATCTAGATACCACTTCAAAATAAGATTGACTCATACAGACGACGAGTCAGGATGACAGGGACCATTGTGCTACATTTTCTCTAGTTGTTCTTGGTCTTTTGTAAACAAGACATACCACACGAGGACATTTATAAAGTTCTTACAAAACTTTTAAAAAGAAAATCACTTTTTGAGTCAAGAAAGACAGAAGGTGTAAGTCAGATGAGAATGAGGTTGACTTGGTGGTGGGCTGGAAGCGCTCACTGAGGTTGAAGGTGATGCATGGCAGTCTGTTTGACAGTGAGGTCGGAGCGACTCCTTCGCTGTTTATCCAAACTGCCAAGCGGAGAGCTGGTAGAGGTGAATGTCTGATCCCTTGAGCTTTATATGCGTTTCCTTCTCTTCTGTTTACTCAGGGTGGGAAATAAATCCAAAAAAGTTATCACTGAATGTCAGGCTGCTGCTCTGGTACAATCATTATAATACAGATTTATTGTATTCAACACACTCTGCTAATCTAAACACTGGCTATCATGAATTTAATACTATGAATTATGTGTTTCATATGTCATGCAGCTTGTTGATGGTTGACTTGGGCTACAGTCTATCTTTATATGAAGTTGGTGAGTAGCTATAGGATCTAAACTGTACACAAGAGTTTAAAGTAGCTTATTGTTTACAAAGGGGAGTGTGGCGCAAGAATGCATCAAGCCTGTATTCAGTGCAAATTTTTTTTACTAACTGCCAGCACTAGGAAGCCTCTTTGGAAGCAGAAAAAGTGCAAAATCAGATTAAATAATGAGATTTTTCCTAAGTTGATTTTTTGGATGATACCACTACAATGAATGCAGAGTGGAGGGGGAAAAAATCCTCAAGTTTCAGCAGATTGACAGTTACATTAAAAGTTGTCATCACAGCAAAGATGAATTTCCCGTAAGGCAAAGCAGCAGTAGCCATAGTTAGCAACCTTAAGCAACAGGAAAAGGTGAGTACTGAAGTGCTGATACAATAGATATTATAGAGCTGCAAAGTTTACCAGAGATAACCCAAGGAAAAATGATTCAATTACGAAATAACCAAATACATCACTTGTGCTTGATGGCCAACTTTACTCTGCGAGAAATACTTGAGCTTTTCACCAACACTGTAACTTTGTAGACGTATCTGTGCTTGCTCTCAATGACATCATCTCTGTGAACATTTGCGATCCAACCAACAATGTAAGTCACAGAATTTCTACAATGGACATGAACTTCTTCTCATCTGCTGGATTAAAATTCAACAATGGTTTTCATTTTTTTTAGGAAGCAGGGACTTTATTCATAAAAAAAAAAAACTACCATTGTTTTATTTGTGTACATGTCTGGTTTGACACATGATGTTGTTTGAATTCTGGATTGGTGAACTGGCAGGTCTCATTTGATAATCTGTCAAAACATTTAACACAAATTCTCAGGTGAAATGGTTTGTAGAAGCCAGAACATGCTGGTTTTAATTTATTTGTTTATTTTACTAAAATTAAAAAATATACCTGAGAGTTAAAGTAAAGTAGAAATGACAGCTGAAGGATGAGAATTTTTGCAATATTTTTGTGTGTAAGGAACACAGTTAGACTTGGATTAAATCAAATTTGCCCTCTTTCTATGTATTTTGGATGCCTTTCTTTGATCACTACTTTTTAGCCTTTGAACCATCAGGTCGACAAAAATGGAAAATGATTAAAATCTCTTTCGAATCTAAAAAGGTGAAAATTTGTAGTTGATCTTAGCAAATCAGCCACAAGTATATGGAGCCAAATCCAGGCCAAAAGTATTGTAATTTGAAAAAAAGAAAAAATTGAAAAAATAAATTTTGAAACTGAAATTTCAAGATTTGTTCCTGAATTTTCTCAAAAATAAAAAGTGTAATAACTTAAATTTTATTCACATTCTAATGAAAAAAAGTCATTTTATCAAATTGTGTACTACACAGTAAAAAAAAGTCATTCAGAATGAATATTTTCATATTCAAATCTAAACTTTTCAGTTTCAGATTTTTTTTTCACCTTCAGATCTTTTTTTCACTTTCGGATCTGAATTTTTCAGATTCAAACTTTTGGCCATGTTCTGGCGTGGGGGGCGTGGTCTCGGATGGGAGGGGTGTGGGATTGTGAGTGACAGCGGAGCAAAGGATCCTCAAATCATGTTGCCTTCAGGAAACGTGGGCACTTTGATCGATTATTACTCAACACTTCTCTATCCTTTATTTTCTTGATACCTGTAAATAAAGTGGTGCCAATGACAAAAAATACCNCATGTCTGGGCCCATTTGTCTCTGGCTTGACTGAGCCACATCAGTGGGGAGCAAAGAGGAGAAAAGTGAAGTCTGCATGTGTGTGATGTGTGTGACAGCTGCAGGCCTGGTTCACAGGGCCACTGTGGTCCACTCTGTCACACCAGCCAACAAGCCCTCAACTGTAATTAGTAGATCTATGGTGAAGTTTTATTCTAACTGAGTATGTCTGCTGCTCAGTCCTACTGTCCCTGGTAACACGATGTAAAAGAGATCAACAAGAACCAGAAAACATTTGTTCTGTATGGTGTGCTCCTGTAAATATTTCAAGAAACAAAACTTTTAAAAAGAAAATCACTTTTTCAGTCAAGAAAGACAGAAGGTGTAAGTCAGATGAGAATGAGGTTGACTTGGTGGTGGGCTGGAAGCGCTCACTGAGGTTGAAGGTGATGCATGGCAGTCTGTTTGACAGTGAGGTCGGAGCGACTCCTTCACTGTTTATCCAAACTGCCAAGCGGAGAGCTGGTAGAGGTGAATGTCTGATCCCTCGAGCTTTATATGCGTTTCCTTCTCTTCTGTTTACTCAGGGTGGGAAATAAATCCAAAAAAGTTATCACTGAATGTCAGGCTGCTGCTCTGGTACAATCATTATAATACAGATTTATTGTATTCAACACACTCTGCTAATCTAAACACTGGCTATCATGAATTTAATACTATGAATTATGTGTTTCATATGTCATGCAGCTTGTTGATGGTTGACTTGGGCTACAGTCTATCTTTATATGAAGTCGGTGAGTAGCTATAGGATCTAAACTGTACACAAGAGTTTAAAGTAGCTTATTGTTTACAAAGGGGAGTGTGGCGCAAGAATGCATCAAGCCTGTATTCAGTGCAAATTTTTTTTACTAACTGCCAGCACTAGGAAGCCTCTTTGGAAGCAGAAAAAGTGCAAAATCAGATTAAATAATGAGATTTTACCTAAGTTGATTTTTTGGATGATACCACTACAATGAATGCAGAGTGTAGGGGGAAAAAATCCTCAAGTTTCAGCAGATTGACAGTTACATTAAAAGTTGTCATCACAGCAAAGATGAATTTCCCGTGAGGCAAAGCAGCAGTAGCCATAGTTAGCAACCTTAAGCAACAGGAAAAGGTGAGTACTGAAGTGCTGATACAATAGATATTATAGAGCTGCAAAGTTTACCAGAGATAACCCAAGGAAAAATGATTCAATTACGAAATAACCAAATACATCACTTGTGCTTGATGGCCAACTTTACTCTGCGAGAAATACTTGAGCTTTTCACCAACACTGTAACTTTGTAGACGTATCTGTGCTTGCTCTCAATGACATCATCTCTGTGAACATTTGCGATCCAACCAACAATGTAAGTCACAGAATTTCTACAATGGACATGGACTTCTTCTCATCTGCTGGATTAAAATTCAACAATGGTTTTCATTTTTTTTAGGAAGCAGGGACTTTATTCATAAAAAAAAAATACCATTGTTTTATTTGTGTACATGTCTGGTTTGACACATGATGTTGTTTGAATTCTGGATTGGTGAACTGGCAGGTCTCATTTGATAATCTGTCAAAACATTTAACACAAATTCTCAGGTGAAATGGTTTGTAGAAGCCAGAACATGCTGGTTTTACTTTATTTGTTTATTTTACTAAAATTAAAAAATATACCTGAGAGTTAAAGTAAAGTAGAAATGACAGCTGAAGGATGAGAATTTTTGCAATATTTTTGTGTGTAAGGAACACAGTTAGATTTGGATTAAATCAAATTTGCCCTCTTTCTATGTATTTTGGATGCCTTTCTTTGATCACTACTTTTTAGCCTTTGAACCAACAGGTCGACAAAAATGGAAAATGATTAAAATCTCTTTCGAATCTAAAAAGGTGAAAATTTGCAGTTGATCTTAGCAAATCAGCCACAAGGAGCAGGTAATTTTCAGCACTAGTATGGCTCCAAAAGTTCATGTTGTAAATCTACAGCTAAAAGACATATTCAAAAACCTACAGATGTACCACACATGTAGTCCAGGTACCCCATTTATTTGACTATCATATATGGTTTTAGAAAATCTTGCACAAACACAACAAATAGGTAATATAATCAGCAGGTTGAATTCCGTTCGGGATGAGAGCTAGCAAAGTTTTAACAATACTGATGCCATGTTTCTCATTTTAAGGATGCATTTAATGCCTGTTTTTGGTAAATGCTTGTAATTCAGTGTCCGAGAGGAAAGCATTTTAGATGACTCAGAGAACATTCTATATATAATCCAAGTACTTAGGACACAACAAAGCTGGAAATCACCATCTGTTGTTTCGTAAGTGAAACTTTTTTAAACTATTGCATGATTTGCATGTGGCCTAACCACAGAATCAGTTTGCCCCACCCACCAGCCAGAGGCAAAAACAAACAAAAAACGAATAGAAAGATTTCTTGCAGAGTTACATGACCAAGAGAGCGAGTCCAATTTGTCCACTCTGTCATAAAAATATAAATGCCTAGAAGAGCAAAATACCAGAAAACTAGACAATACTGGGGTCCATTTTTCTCATTATGCTTACATAAAAAGAACTCTTTATGTTTGACAAGATTATACCATTTACAAGTACGCAACAGAGATCAAGAGAAAATGACAGCCTCGTGTAGTCCTCAGTGCATGGAAACAGACCAACAGTATAACAAACAAACAATAAAATGAGCAGAAAGAAATAACAACCATCATATCCATTTCATCTAACATGACATGCTCAANTAGGTGTTAAACTAAAAAAATCTGGCATATTTTCCAGTTTTTATTTATCAGGAACGATCACGAGTTGTCTAGAATTACTCATAAAGGGTATTTTTTGTCATTGGCACCACTTTATTTACAGGTATCAAGAAAATAAAGGATAGAGAAGTGTTGAGTAATAATCGATCAAAGTGCCCACGTTTCCTGAAGGCAACATGATTTGAGGATCCTTTGCTCCGCTGTCACTCACAATCCCACACCCCTCCCATCCGAGACCACGCCCCCCACGCCAGAACATGGCCAAAAGTTTGAAACTGAAAAATTCAGATCCGAAAGTGAAAAAAAGATCTGAAGGTGAAAAAAAAATCTGAAACTGAAAATTTTAGATTTGAATATGAAAATATTCATTCTGAAACTGAAAAAAATGACACATCATGTGTTAAACTATTTTACTGAAAAAAAGTAATCTTACACTTATTTTAAATTCAATAATGTGTTTTTATTTTTGAGAAAATTCAGGAACAAATCTTGAAATTTCAGTTTCAAAATTTATTTTTTCAATTTTTTCTTTTTTTCAAATTACAATACTTTTGGCCTGGATTTGGCTCCATACAAGTAGCAGGTAATTTTCAGCACTAGTATGGCTCCAAAAGTTCATGTTGTAAATCTACAGCTAAAAGACATATTCAAAAACCTACAGATGTACCACACATGTAGTCCAGGTACCCCATTTATTTGACTATCATATATGGTTTTAGAAAATCTTGCACAAACACAACAAATAGGTAATATAATCAGCAGGTTGAATTCCGTTCGGGATGAGAGCTAGCAAAGTTTTAACAATACTGATGCCATGTTTCTCATTTTAAGGATGCATTTAATGCCTGTTTTTGGTAAATGCTTGTAATTCAGTATCCGAGAGGAAAGCATTTTAGATGACTCAGAGAACATTCTATATATAATCCAAGTACTTAGGACACAACAAAGCTGGAAATCACCATCTGTTGTTTCGTAAGTGAAACTTTTTTAAACTATTGCATGATTTGCATGTGGCCTAACCACAGAATCAGTTTGCCCCACCCACCAGCCAGAAGCAAAAACAAACAAAAACGAACAGAAAGATTTCTTGCAGAGTTACATGACCAAGAGAACGAGTCCAATTTGTCCACTCTGTCATAAAAATATAAATGCCTAGAAGAGCAAAATACCAGAAAACTAGACAATACTGGGGTCCATTTTTCTCATTATGCTTACATAAAAAGAACTCTTTATGTTTGACAAGATTATACCATTTACAAGTACGCAACAGAGATCAAGAGAAAATGACAGCCTCGTGTAGTCCTCAGTGCATGGAAACAGACCAACAGTATAACAAACAAACAATAAAATGAGCAGAAAGAAATAACAACCATCATATCCATTTCATCTAACATGACATGCTCAAAACCCCAAATAACAGCCATAAACTCCCGGGGGCTCAGCAAACAGACATGTGAATTCACTCTGTGTAGCAGATTTGTCGGGGTTTTGTGCTTATTGCCAAAAGTGGCTTTTGTACCACACAATTCTTCAGATACGCTTGACACACTGATTTGTTTGCCTGTTTGTCAAACTGTCATCTTCTCCCAACAGATAATCAGTCACAGATATTTGTCTAATCCAATTGATTATAAGAGATATGGGATTAGCAATTTGACATCTGATTTCTATGTATCTGTGCTGGGTGTGCATAGAGTTTGGACCGATTATCTCCTCCCTGGACACCACTAACTTTTCCAAACAGCTGTATTAGCTCATATGACTACACGAGATAAAGCTCTCTTATTATACTGTGAGCCATGAGACACAATCATCTGAATCTGCTGACCCATTTTTTGTGCTATTGCATTGTTTTGTCCCTAAAGTAATATGCAGGGGTGGGGGAGGTACTTCCCAGCTGTTCGTTTGTTCACATCCACATCTGTCCATCACAAACCAAAACTCGGACACATACAAGTAGAGATTAAAGAGAAACTAGGAAATACAATGCTGTAAAAAAAATATGTAAAATTTCCATCAACACAACTGTGAGGAATATTACTTTAAATAACTGAATCAAAATTATGGTTGCATGTAAGAAGGCCTTCATGTTTGAAGACTGGGCACACACTGCTTTGATTATGTAAGTGTTAAAGAGCCTCAAGCTACAGAGAGGTGTGTCTAAAATGCAATTATAATAAGTTTTCAAACTTTCCAAGTTATTAAATGTAGCAAGACAAATATGAGGTTGAAAAGAATATTGACATCATGTAGCAAACACGTCTGTCATGTCAGTACAGATGAAAAATGCTAAAATATTTGGTTGTCTTAAACCTTTGGGGCTACACAGTACATGAGTCATGAACAGCAGTTAGATTGCCTTTACAGCCATGCTTTTAATCACTTAAAATTAAAACTACACATTATGACATAAAATGTACTACCCCAGCAGTGCATGTTATTTTCGTATTTTCTCATGCCTGCTGTTCAGTCTGCAATCTGACAAGCTATGTAGCACCAGGTGCACCCTTTGAGGGTTTTTCTTTTTCTCCTCAAAAGTATTTTAAGAGATGGCAAACCTTCCTACACAGATCTAAATAAACACAAGAGTGATCCAAGAACCCCTGGATGAATTCCAACACCTCGAAATATCCTCATACACAGTTTAGTACTTCTCCAGGGTATCTAAAATCACCCCTCAAAAATTTACAAGAAATAAGTGAAATAAAATTTCATATTCACATACACTGCTTCTCCCCTTTTTGGGGGGGTTTCGTTGATCCTGAGAATGACCAACCCCTTGCATGTCCTGTTAAAATATCATTTCCTCCCTAACGTGGGTATTTAATGGGAGGTGAAATATTGGAGCGTTGCACATCAAGGCACAGAGAAAACACTACCTCACTTTAGGCATGAACAGCAGTGTAAGCATCTTTGTGCTGCACCTTGGCAAGACTAAGAGCAGAGGACAGATGCAATGTTACATAATACTTAAAAAGATAGAAGAGGCAGACTTTTACTTTTACTCTATGCTATGAATTATATTGCATTTCCAGCAACTCCTGCATGACATCACAGGACCATAAATATCTGGCACATGGGGTTGTACAGAACTCTGTGACCTATTATTGACTATATACCAACTAAAGATAGAGCATGCTACTGCACTAATCAGCTGGAGAGCTGATACAGCCGGGCATGCTCTATGTATGCAAGAAGAAAGTGACACCTGTCTTCACCCAGAATGTATGTGGGTTAGATCAAAAAATAAATTAGCATCCTTGCAAACACTTTTAATAAGTCACCAGCTGAGAAGGGAACACTATATATAAACGCAGGCACGTGTAAAAGTATGAGACAAAAATATTGCTCTTGACATGCAGCACATACCACCCTCCTCTTCCCCCCACCCCCCTGTGACAGTCAGCACTTCTCCAAAAGGCAAATAATAATTGACAAAGCCTTTCTGTTAATATCCAGGTCACTCTTTCATTACCACTCTTTATCTCAATGAGAATAATGTCAAGAGCACAGCTGATGTGGTATTTTAGTCACGCAAGTAGACTAAAATACCACAGAGTGCTTGGTCTGGTGATGGAAAGGGAATGATAATAGTTGTATTTAAATGCCTGACAAATGCTATGTTGTAAAAACAAACCCTTCAATGAAGTACACAATTTGGTTCTTTTCCTTCCTCTTTGCTAAGTTCAGACTTGGTTTTTTTTTTTTTTGGCTTCTCTCATTTGTCTGTTCTTTATTTTAAGTTACGATGACACCTAAACTTATCTGAGTCTCCTCTTTTATCTCTGTTAACCAATGTGAATGAAAAGAGAGGGTATGGTATACTTGTTGCCTGAGTATGTATTAAAAAATAACTTGATACCATAATGGCTGGGTTTTTCCTACCAATAGTATTCTTTTTTGACAAGAAGTTATCTAACGTCTTGTATTTCTCTCAAGTAGAGATAGAATGATGGTCATGATGATAAATCCAGTCATAAAATGGTATTTTGAGATGATTTGAATCAGCTTATGCCTGTGCTCACAAAGTTCTTCAAAGGAATAGAGCAAATATCTAAACATAGTGCAGGGGACCTTGTCTTTGTGGTTGCTAAGCAAATTGATAACACCTTTTCCCATCCCAAGGGACATCAGACAAGATGCTAAACAGTTCCCAGCTGGTGTTTGATATACATTCTGTAAAGGTGTATAGAAAAATACATAATTCTGGTGTAAATACTTGTTGTATTCTAAAAATCTTTACAACTGCAGTGTATTTTTCAACACATCTTTTTTTTTTCAAACACATCACTAGAAATGATAACCATAAATAAGAGATTTGAGTGTAAGAGGAGTACAATTAAATTTTTGTAATTTATCAAATGCAAAACAACAATAACAACAATTTGATATGTCATTCGTCTTTCTCTGTTAGGATTATCGACCGTTAGTGAAACGATTTCAGTCAACCACGATTCTTAAGGCACTACAAAGTAAAAACAAACATGAAAAGTCTAGTCTGGAGCAGAAACAGAAACAGTTGAGATGTTAACATAGACTACAACTTATCACAACATACAGAACAGTTAACTTATTTATACTGTAGGCTTTTATATGACTCTGGACAGGAAGCCCCGAAATCAACTAATAATAATGAGATGAGCCCTCACATTGTGGAGAGCAGAAAATGTGATGAAAAAGTGTCCCTGTCCAAAAGTCTCATGAATGTTCCTTTATCCAAGAGTCCACTGCTTGCCAAGTCAGGAAACAGCCATGCTGTTTTGATGAGACAAACATCTATAGAAATTCTGCATTTCTGCAGGGTGCTAATTTGTCATGCCCCGCCACAACATGCACAATGTATAGGAGGCCATCCAGTCTCCTGCTGGAGTCATTATGAAGACAGAAAAAAAAAATCACAGCGATATAGACAGGCAGAATGAGATGGATTCCTGCATTAAGTGGATGAGGCCCTCTGCACTGCAGGACTTGGGTTACATTAGAGCCTTTTGCACATATGGAGCTCTTTGTCCCTAAACTTTTTCATGACAGAAAACCCCCAGTATGTCTGCTGGAAGCTGTGATCTATATTGGGCTATCTTATTTGATCATACAGCTTTTAGTTTTAGAGGATGGTCATCATGTCCTCTCATCTGAGATGTAATGACAATGCTCATAACTTAAAAACACATCACTTTCTCAATGACAGAGACATGATCAGACCTGTTTTTACCTCTGAGTACAAATCAGTGCTTGGAGTCATTGCGGTGCTATTTCCTTTGATTTCATCAACTTATCCTCATACTGGTGGAGCAAAATTGTCTCCATCTTTGCTAGGTAATGGTAAGCCTAGGATGTCTAGCTGACACTGGACTCCATGCTCCTGGGTTTCTGTGGACTCGACACTTTCCAAAGATAACACGGGCCAAAGATTTCCACTCACGGGCAGGCTCTGAGGCCCTGCTGAGGCAGCCCGCCTGATGGGGAACAGACGAAATAAAGCTGGCTCAAGGCATCGCCTACGATCCATGACTCTGTACTATGTGATATGCCTTTAAGGTCTTTAGTTAGTTTTATAGATGAGAAGAACAGAGACCAAAGTGTAGAGATAAAGAACATACAATGTCTCACCGACTCAATAACAGGCCAAAAGTAAAGGGAAAAATGCCATTAAATGCAAAAAAGGAAACTAATCCAGTGCATTTTTAAGAGTTTAAGCACCTCCCTTCTCTATAACTCTTCACTAATAGCTCCTGTGCTCCAATAACTCCCTCTTTCATGTAGACATACAATACATGTTTGTGATTTATTGTCCCTTTTCTATTATTCAGAGGTAAATTGAGACTTCCAGGAAAAGCTTGTCACTCTAAAAGAGCCTGGAAAGCCTGGCCTGGCGGTGCATGCAGTCATACACCACATGACGTCTAAGCAGGGGAACATTCCTCCCTGTCTTCCCCCTCCCTTTATAACCATCTTTCTCGATTTAGAAACAGGGGGCATTAAAAGTGGTTAGGCGCAAAAAATATGGGGCAGCAGATTAATGCAAAATTAAGCCATAAAAAATCTGACATATGTGAAATGTCCCAGACAGGAGATGAAATATCACTTGTCCTATTCAGTAACTTTCCACAGGAAGAACTACATGAGACTGAATTCCACTTAACCCTGATTTTCTGCATGCCAACTAAATAAAAAGAAAAAGATGGTTGAGAGGTTTACTACTGCCAAACATAACCATTACCTAACAGAATCTTTCTAGGGGGAGAAGGT
Source organism: Thalassoma bifasciatum (assembly GCA_008086565.1). Classification (NCBI taxonomy): domain Eukaryota; kingdom Metazoa; phylum Chordata; class Actinopteri; order Labriformes; family Labridae; genus Thalassoma; species Thalassoma bifasciatum. The sequence goes on from RPOG01000082.1 coordinate 767,895, forward strand.
ATGTACAATATGTCCAAAAGGTAATGTCTTTAAAGGAAGTCAACACAGCTCATGCCAAATGGACTCAAAGATATTTTCCTTCAAACTTTGCCTGACAAAACACCACAGAGGACTGCACAGGACTGAAATGATGTTAAAGCTTCAGTACTCAGAGTGGCTTACAGGAGCTGGAATTGTGTCTCTTCTCCATTAATCATTTAATTGTGACAGGAGGTGGTCCTCTAGTCACTCAGCCAGCCCCCGCCAGCTGACCTCAGGGGTGACGGCTTCCCTTGAGCGTCAACCCAAACAAAGAGGGGGTGCAGCTAGCTCCCATAGCCGCAGCTATAGAGGTCACTCTATAGCTGTGCCAAACCAGCTCTTTCATCCTGTCACATATACAGAATCAGCATCCCAGAAACATAGGCATCAAAGGCACAGAGAAAGGGGACAGAAAGAAAGACACACAGACAGAAATGACCTCAATGACCCTTATATGTGTGCAGCTAATGTGTGGGAGGGTGATGGATAATCCTAGTGGGCCATGTAGTGGGGGTCTCCAGGTGGCCCAGAGGGGTTAGACAGGGTTAACCCCAGTTGACCCCAGCTTTCTGCTGTCAGAAGATGGATATCTACTTCAGCTTGTCAAGGAAACCAGAGCAATGTGGCATGTACCTCGCATGAGACAGTGCCTAACAAGAGTTGGAATGGGATACGTGGCTTTCATGTGTCTTCCTTGCACAGATGTGCATCAGAAAAAAACATAAAATCACATGATTTATTGAGAAAACAATGGCCATTCATCAAGAACAAACACTCTCCTCTTAGTATCTTATCAAAACTTTGCTTTAATGAAATCCATCTGTTCATGCTGTCTGAGGATTAAATGTCATACAGGTAATATGTTGTCAAGCCCAAACAAAAATGTTCAATCCAACTCTTGTTATTGTGAGCCAAGTTTGAAGAAGATACCAGCTGTGTCTGCTCCAATAAAGTGAAACGATAGTCTCAGTCTCAGGGCAAGCCTCAGCAGAAGCTCAGTGCTGGCTGACAGCTTGAGCTTTAACGCTTCCTCTAAATGCTGAGACACAAAGGTCTCAAATGGCAGCAGATGACAAGCTGGAGGTCTCCTGTACAGCTCCTATTTGGTAGTCCTGAAGTTCCTGCAGTCTTCAACAACAGACTGTTGTGAGTGAGAGGTCACAATCTTATATAACAGATCAATTCAATACTATGAAAGCCTAACTACATCAATTAAACACAGTTTATGAGACACAGACATGTATATGGGACATAAGGCTTTATCTGTGCAGAGACTTTTTCTGCTGTTTTCCCCTATGCCTTGACTCTGTGGCCCTGAAACACAGCTGTTGGAAGAGAACTTGGGTTTGGAAATGAATAACTGCCATGCACCATAAACACGTCTATAAGTCTGTAATCGAGCTGTTCTGATCAAAAATTTGATGTATGTGTTTGTGTATGCGTCTGGCTTCTCTCCTGCGACACGCTCCTCGTGGGACAAAGCGTAGCAGACAGCGGCTGTCAGAAAGCAGGTGTGTGGTTGGACTTGCATGTGCAGGCTTTTGGCACGGTTGACTCCAGGAACTGTGTGTTTAGAAATGTATAACAAGACAAAGCACAGCACCCAGTGTAAGCCAATGATGGTTTTGATGAGTCTACATGCCTAAAAATGCACTGGCTTTTGGGAAATGTGCCTGAATGATAACTTACTTGCTGAATATACTCAGTGCTCAGCAGAATCACTCTTAAAGTGCCACAAATGTGTGAATTAAAGGACTTTTGATCTTTTGCTTTAAAATCTCAGTGTGGCACCTTTTTTGACTGCATAGCCCTGAATCTGGAGGCTCCAACTTTACAGAAACATAGATGTTCAGAAAAACACATGCTCAAATTCCAAACCACTTAGAGCTGATCTCAGCTGCATGAGTGGAAAATTGAGATAGACAATGGGGCTAAAATGTGTTTGTTTAGGCAAAATAAGACTGTCCATTTGCACGAAATAGAAAAGCTTAATTCAAAACATTTTCCAGATGAGGTGCACAAAAAATTACAGGCCGTCTCTGATACAGGTGGTTGCTGGTACAAATAGGCTCCAATAGGTGGAGCATACACAAGTTAATCCAGATTTTGTTGCTATTCATTTTGACTTTCACATACAATGGCATTTTCGTCACAATTTTGTACAATCAAAGATTAAATACAGTGGTCATGATGCCACTTTCAAGTCTTTTTTCCCCCAAAAAAATCAGTGAGCTGTTATGGCTTTAGTTTGTTTATGTCTTCAAATGGATTACAATGTCTCAAGGTAGACAATCACCTGACATACCCAACTTCTTGAAATAAATAAATAAATGAATGAAATAAAACAGAAGAACAGACTAAAAGAAATAGTGCAAAAGAGGATAATATAATGTTTGTAAATTCTGTCCACCCCCTCTATTCAGTGTGTGTCTGTGTGTGAACAGCAAATTCTGAATGAAACCTGATCTCGCCTCCCTCAGCTTTGTCTTGGGCCTTCATAACACAAAAGGCATTCATCAGAGAACAAGCAGACAGAGCAGCCACTGATGTCACTGAATGGTGAGGTCCAGACACCAGGAGATATTCAAACATTTTTCTCATTTCCAAATACAGAGCTTAAAGGCTCATATTCAAGCTTTTATCTTAAGAATGAAAGCTCTAAGCAAAACATTTTAGCATTTTCTGAGTGCAATGATCCTTAAGTGACCGCTGAGAAAACCACCATGTAACAAAATTGAAGAGATCTGAATGGATCAGGACAGTGTTTGACATATTTACTGCAAGATGAGACTTAACTTTACACAGCTTCAACCACAACAATGATGCAAACATGGCTTGCTTTCTTCACGACTTCAGGACACATCACTTGTGATTTATGTAAATACAGATTTTCACCCCTCTTTATAACTCAAACAAAGTAAAAGCATACAATGTTGAATGCTGAATTTGTTTTACGCTGCTCAAAAATCTGTCAACTTTCATGCTGATCTAAAAAAACATCTTGAAATGTCCTCAGTTGCTATTGCTAATGTATAAAAGCTGTTGTAATTCACCTGTTATGCCCTTTTCACAAATGAGTGTTTGTGTGACAGTTGCATTTTAGACAGTAACTGGTATGTGCCTCTTCATCAACTAGAGCCAAACATGCCTGAATATGTGAAGTGGTCCTTTGGCTAACATTCAAACAACACATTGAGAGCTCTTCTGTTCCTTTTTTATCAATCAACTGTATGTTGTTGTTTTTTCTCCAAGGCTCCAAAGAATGTCAGAAAAGTTGTCCAAAATCTCTCTTCTCCTACTAAGACCACTGAAGTGGCCCCCTCCAGAGTCATGGGTGGGCTACAAGAGGGGATTCTCCTGGTGCTTGAGCATTTTATTTCAACAAGACTCTTCAACTGGACATCCTTTGGTACGGGGATAAAGGGACAAAAAATTCCAGCTTTGGTTGCCTGCTCAAATGAAAGTCTGGAGAAAAAGCATCATGACTTTTGATGATCAGATTTTACTTTAAGTTTGGTTGATTTATGTGAATTAGTTGCCTTGATCTTCATTTAAAGCTTTGGTAAGGAACTCTCTATTTGAGTCAATTTAAGTACCCTACAAGGAAAATTAGATACTTTTTGTCTCTTTTTTCTCTTTTCTTTTTTGCTTTCTTCGTAACAGTCACTCATTTCCTATCTATGCAAGGAAATGCAGAAAGGCCTTTTTTTGGTTTGGTGTGACACCTACCCTCTCACTGCTGTTTCATGATTTTAAATTTCTATAACAGAAATTGTAAATCTTAGTGCAACTTTTTATATTCTTCTGTAACTCATGAAGATGTTGCTGTCTTCATACATTTCATCATCAGCTAAAAGTCTTCTCATGAGCTTTAAGTTAATCCCCTCATGATTGATTTCTAACATATTCCCAACCAGTATCACATTCTTTTATAAATAGAAATGCACAACTTGTTTTCCCCTGTTTGTTAGAACTGCTTAATTTTGTCCTGCTACAGCGTCAAGTCAGCCAAGTTCAACTGCATGAACTTGATGTGTTGAGGAGATGACAGTGGAAAAATTATATTATGTTTCCAATAAAAGGCCCTGTTATGATGATATCAAATTTCTCTCCTTGAGTCAAGCTTACATCATCTCTAAAAATACCCACTGAAGATGTGTCTTGGCCTTGAATAAATTTGAAACTGATAGAAACAAAGAAGCATCTAATGGCCAAGCTAATGTTCACAATAAATCAGTGTGGTTGGGAATACCCTGCCTTCAAGAAGGGTGGTTACACAGAACCAGGGCACGAGCAAACTGCTATCAAATCATTGACACATCACCACAAATCGCCACATTACTTTCTACCTTTGCAAAAAAGCTCTTGGTGAATAACTCAAGAGTTTCTGTTGGCCCTCAGCCAGTCACCACAACACCATGTGAAACATGGGAAGCCACAGGTGCTCCAGTGCTACAGCACAGAGTACAGTCATGGAGAGATTATAAAAAGGATATTGTTAATCTATCACACACCGTGAAATGAAACAGCTACCGTTAACCTGATAAAACAGAAACATAAAACCTGTAATCATCATATTTTCACAGAGCATGAAAAGCTGCAAGATCAGGAGGAGGAAGGTGAGAAAGCGGAGTGAGTGAAAAGACAAAGACAAGGTCAAAGTCAGTGTGCTGCATGTGCTAAGAAAATCTTTCCAGACCAGTTTCAAAAGTGATATTTGCAGTTTATTGTTCATCTAAATGAGCTTTACAAAAATGGCAGACATACCCCCTTAAAACTCAGATCCAAACAATTCATGTCAATATTTATTTTCCAGATGATGTCAGTTTCAAGACAGAGTCAATCATCACACATGAATGTGACAAAAATCCAATAAATACTCCTTCAAAGACAAACAGAAATAGTAACTGATTCGAAGCCAGCCAGCTGTGGCAACACTGCGTGATCCAAGGTGAGAGCAGAAATAACATTGCAGTTTCACATGAGTGACAGTTACTGTAATGACAAACTGAAGAAATATGAAGTTTTCTGCTTCTCTAAAGCATTTCTCTTATTCTCTTGATTGATGCAGTGAGGGAAAGAGACATTTCCTTACAAAGGCATTGACATCAAAGCAGAAGGGGAGAAAAGGAGCCAGCGTGACATGTGAGGGAGGATGTGAGGAGGAATTCCATGGCACACTGGGATTTGGCTATGGGCCAGAAGGGGGACCGAGTTGTAGGTCAGAGTTTTTTTCTAATCAGCACTGCCATTCAAATTCTTCCTGCTTACACACTATAACTACTTTTCTGAACTTGAAATTTGGCCATGACAAATGGAGGTAATTAAACAATAACTAAGACTCTGCCAGGAAAGAACAGATGGAGGATATGAGATGGCAGAGTTTCAAGTTTTGATTGAAATTTGGATTAAAAAATGTGCTACTTTTTTTGCTTATTTCACAAGAGTGTTGGGAGGCTCTTGAGTGTATGTGGGACAAAGTAAGATATTTTGAATAGTAGGCGGGCATTTTCACTAATTACTGAAAATATAAGTCTTGTCTATAAGACAGCATCTGCCAGGTTAACACGTTACTAAAAAATGGTGTTGCTGCTCCTAACTTGTTTATTCAAATAAAATGCACTGACAAACCTATGCATTTTGACAACTCACAGTGGGAAATCGATGTACTTGTCTTCTCCTCCCTCTGTTTAGGATACACCAAGAGTATCCTGTGCAGGGGCAGATCAAACCTCAGCTCTAAACCATCATGGATCCTTGTGTAAATATACAGTAAACAACTCTCTACAGACATCAAATAAATGTTGGTTTGGGCAAAAGCAAACTCAGACTGCCTCCAAATTCACCTTCCTGTGAGTGGTCAGATGTTTAGACTCTGTGGCTGCTGAGGTTACACACCTGTCCATTTCAACGAGGGCTACCCTGACTTCACAGCGGGGGAAAACACAAGAGTGAATAATGTGCGCTCCACTCAGAGCAGTTTAGTTTACGTTTGCTGATGTGCTACTTTGAAATCTTAGGCTGTAACAAGCAGGCTGTAAGATATAAGTTACCCAATTCTGAACAGATCATATCCTTTTTGGCAGAAGTTTGACTTGTTGTCAGGGGTAAAGGTGAAAGTAAACGGGATCGATTATTTACTCCACTGAAACTGAATCATGAGGCTATATGATTCTTTGTCATCTACAAGAATATTGTTTTTGTGTGGCTGTGAAGCTACATGCTCACTCATCTCTTTCTATCCTGTAAACACAGCTCGGAAAAAACACTCCCCTCTCGGATGAAAACATAGACAGTTCTCTTCTTTTTGGACGGCTGAGTAGCAACTCTGAGGGGCCTTACAACTGGAACCAGATGGCTTCTTAATACATGAATGCCTTTGCTTGAGTGTGCGCATGTGAACATGAGCATGCTTACATGAATTAATGTTATAGAGACAAACAGCCTTGTGGAGTGTGTGAGGCATATCTAAAAAAACAGGTAACAATTAGCCCCAATCAAAACAAAATATGGAGTATGTTGCTTTTTTTGAAAAGTAATAAAAGAAGGAGAAAATGAAACATGTTGTTATCTCTTTGCACGTGAGTTCTTGGACTCATGATCAAACAGAGAGAGTATAAAAACTAGTGTGAGGTGAGTGATACCATCAGACCCTTCACTGATCCACTTTTGGTATCAGCTGGGATTTGAAAAGCATGACCTGCTCTTCACTCAACTCTCTTTCTGAGAAGTTTGAAGGCTCTGGTTTCTCCTTTTTGGCATGATGTTGTTTAGGTTGGCCTTGTGGGGTGACTCTAAATCCATGATTCCATTTTGGGTCTGTTAACAGGAAGTCAAACAGAGGAGAGACCAGGATACTTGATCTTCTTCTGTGTCTCATGGTTGCACGGGTGTTATGTACATTTTCAATTAATCCCTTGCTTTCCCTGCATATGATCAGATATTTGATTTGACCAAAAATTTCAGTGGAGAGTCTTCCGAGTGTGATCCAAAACAAAGGTGCTTTGTGACAATTAAGCTATGATACGGATATAACGGGACAAAAGCCATAACCTTTGTTTTGATTAGCAGTCTTGGAACCTACAAAACAAGAGCACATTTTCAATCTAACCTTTTAATCAGTGAGCCAACTTAAGGGTTTGTTGATGTTATGCATTCACAAAACTGCTGATGGCTTGATGCAGGTCTGGCAGAGTTTGTGGAAAAGACAGACACCACCATATCCCGCAGGTGATCTTATCAACTCAAGAAAATGTGCCAACATCCCATACACATCAAAAACACACACATAATCACACAAATTAGAAAAGCAAACAACAATGGGGGCAATGTTAACAGTAAATATAGCTCTGCAACTAAGTTGTTGACTGCTGAAATTCATGTCCTTCCATGGTTTTCAGAGGGATAATCGCATAGAATTTACTGCTCATCGTCTTTCCTCTTAACAACCACAGAGTTTGCAGTTGTCAACCTGGAGATCAGAACTAACAATTTGAAAAAATTATAGCACAAAAACAGAAACGCAAGTCAACAGCGGTCGCCATGAATCATGCTCCAAGTGGGGATCATAGGAGGTTGTAAAACATAAGGCGGATAATCCACTAAGAATGTGTCACCTCTGATTACAGCCGTCACTCCTCAGCTGGGATCAATGTGTTGACTGATGAACCTGCTGTTAAAAGGGACACTAAAGAAATTCCAGGTTTCAAATTTCTCAGTTTTAGGTTTGTAAAAAAATTTGCCATGCATTCAAAAACAAAAGTTTGCACTTCCCACTGATCTACTAAGGTAGTGTGATCCAGGTCAGCTTCATATAAAACAATTTGCAAGACTGAGATTAACATCATTTCCCAGGGGTCAAGTGGAAATATCTAGGTTGCAGTTGACAGTTTGAACTCATCAATTTTAGCCTAGCATGGCAGAAAAGTCCTTAATTGCCAGAGAAGTAGCTTCCTGGTGTACATCTGTGTGAATTCAAGGAAAGTTTATTAGAACATTTTTACTTTGCAAAAGCTGGTGATGATTACAAAACATATGTGACATTTGTTTGTTCTCAAAGTGGTTTTGTCTCCGTCTCCAGTTTCTTCTCATCACCACCTCAGAGTAAGTCAGGCAGACTGAGAGACAAAACGACACAGACAGACTTACCCTACTGTACTTGTGGACAACAATAAAATAAGCTGAAGACTGCTTTAATCAGGCCCTCGATACCACATCTATTTCACCGACAACAATAACAGCCCAACAATTTAGACAGGCTGCGGCCAACGCTAACACGCAGAGGGAGTCAATTTGAGTTTATTTTCATGATCTCAGGCTGTAGCACTGGTCAAACAAATATAAACAAACCCTCACCACTGCTGGTTTCCTAATGACATAAAAACATTCAAAAGATATTTCCTGTTCTCTACAAAAGGACTAATGCACGCATCAAGTTATACTGAATAAAATGCATAAAAACATACTTTTTTATTGAATGAGCTAAATGCCATCTTGATAGCTATCACATGAATTAAAAAAAGCTATTTCTGGGAGCGAGTTAGGACGCCATAAATTTTTATGATTAGGAAAAAATGTTGTAGTAGAAAAAAATTTGATTCTGCAGAAAGAAATTTTAAATACACCCACAGCCTCTCTCTGCTTCTTACCAGGCCAATGGGGGATCAGTAAAAAGGTGTTGCACACAGCAGCAACTCTACGTCCCAACACTTTCCTCCCACAAATGTCTCTCCTAAATAGATTTTCTTCCTGGTCCATGCAGAGCCATATGTATGTGAGAGCTTATGCCAGAGATTAGGCAAGTCTGGATTAAGTCTTCCTGCGGTTCACGACACAGACACACTGACACACAGACCCACATGTTCGAACACAGATACACACTAACAGAAAGCTTGCCCTGTGATGTGTACATTTGGAAAAACCTCAAACCAAAGAACATAAACAAAGTTATGTACTACTTCAATGAAACTTAAAATACATGCGATGGTTTTTCCACAAAGCAGTGCTAATGACACAGACTGCATACGTGACTGTGACCAACTCATCACTCATGTTAATGAAGGGGGCCTCATGGATAAACAAAGTATCCTGACAACATGGGAGTGCTAATTTAGCACCCATTAACAAGTGAAAATACAGTTATAATGGGAGGTTTTCAAAAAGCAAACAACATCCTATGAGAAATAATACGCAAGAATAAAAACAAGAGATGCTATTATTTCATTCATACAAAAGAAGCTCCTCTCATGAATTTTCAGAAAATAACAAAAGCATTTTCTAGAAACTACTCTGATTTTTTTTACATTTTGTACTGGCTGTTCTCCAAAAGAGATGTTTATAACATTGCAGCATTTTTTTTGATTATTTCAAAATAACACACAAATAGAAGAAAAAACTGCCGTCAAATCAATGACAATTATTATAAGGGGGCTCCCCTTTGGAAACCTTTTCTTCTTTATAAAACGGACAACAGGAAAGTGCTCAGTCTTATAAAACCAAGTGCACTGTCTAGTGATGCCATTTGTCTTCAGTAGACTAACGAATTATCTCCCGTGTGGAGCAGCAAAATCACCCAGTAATTCTGCTCCCATGGGGGCTGTGAGGTAAGCCCTCCAGTCAGATAAAATTAGGCTCAAATGTCTGAACAAGTTACAGTAACAGTGACCACCTCTCCGGCAAGAAATAAATCAGTTAGCCTTGCGGGCAGTCACTGAAGGAGGCTAGAGCAGGGTAACAGGTGGCTGTCAACTTAGAGAGAAAGAGGGTCATCATCCACTTAAAGAGGAGCAGCAAGTCTGTCTGCTGCTCCCCAGGTTTCCACTAAGCTGAGCAAAGCGCCAGCAGGAGAAGAAAGAGGAGGGTAAAGTCGGTTCAGAGTGGTGTACAGACATTTAAAGACATTTTCAGGCCTATTGCATCGGCAAAAACTAGACTTTTTTTTTTCCAATGATGCATCATGTAATCAGGGAGCTTTATATTTTATTATTAACAATAGAAATGTTAGAACTACCAGCTATTACTCTTTGTTATAGCCAGGCCAAAGCCTCAGAATGAGACCAATTCCACAGCCAACCTGATCATGCATTGTATCAATCCTATCTGAAAAGACTTGTGCCTGTGGACACTGTGGAAAAACAGCTCAACATCAGGCTTGTTTTGATGTCAGTTACCAAGCACAGATGTTTGAGCAGGCTTAAGTGGCTACAGGGTCCAAATGTCTCTGATATGAAAAGTGGACTTAGTAGTAGTCCACTCGCTCAGTCAAGTAGTCTTTCTCTGTCATGACTCTGGTTGGCTTAACCATCTCTTCACCACACATTATTTCTTATGTAGTTAAAAGACATCACACAGTAATCAAACTGAAGATAAAGCTGCCTTTTACTCCTATTTTCAAGTGTCAAAATGAGCTGCCAAGATGAAACGATCTCGGTAAAATATTTACTCTGAAGTTTCCAAACTTTCATATTTAACGTCTTGCATCAGCAGGAAAAATAAATAACCAGAAATGACCTTCAGAGATAGTTCTCAGACTATAATAGTGACTTCACTCAAATGAAAATACGTCTGGGCCTTTGGTTCAATTCTATTGCATTAGAGAAAAATAACCAAATGCTCACGATTTATAGTCTAATAGCTTTTCCAGGCACCAGGTTATTTTTACACTTGGAGCCTGTGAAGAAGGCAGCATGTGCCTTTGTGTGAGATTGTGTGCTTCTCCATGTTCTGCTCCTGACAGCCACAGAGCTGACAACAAACTTCATGATTTGCAAGGGCTTTTTTTGTATTCCTTACTTTTTCAGAAGCTGTAAACAAGGTGGCAACAAGATTAACACCTATTTATCAGTTACGTCTCACGAAAAAGATGCAGGAAAATTAAGGGTCTAACAACAGTTTAAACCAAATTCTCGGTGTACAATGCAGCAAAAAATGTTTTAGTAGTTAGCATTAATAGTTTAATCAAAAGCTGAACTCTGATAAACTACAAGTGTGTATGTGAATGTGTTCGCGTGCATGTCACAGGCAGGCATGATGCATATGTTTCCACTCAGCTCTTTGTGCTAGTTTCCCTGCATTACTCAAAGACACCAGGAGGTCCAATAAAACAAAGTGACAGAACACAGTAACTCTAAAAACAAAGTGTTTTCACTCTCTCTCATGTGTTACTGCTCTGTTTTTCACAGTGCTAAAATGTCGTTAATTCTCACATGAATTAAGACAGTGGGCTATTACTCAAAACTGCCACTGTACAAGTTCAACAGGAACCTTCACCAAACACTCCACCAGTTACAGAGGTACGTACAGCTCCTACTGCTGATGTGATAGAGACAGGAAACTGAGCATTGTAAAGTAAAACATAAAGTTGAGATTAGAAGACAGCATATTACTCACCAATGCAGGCATGAACTCTGACAGAAAGCTGTGTCCGTAGAATAATGCTGTGCTTCTTGCCTCTCCTAAAAAAAAGAGACACATAAAGGGAAGGAGAAATGTTACTTGTAAAACATAAAGCCATGTGAAATATGTATGTTTGCTTTGTCTCATGTGTGAGAGAGTGTGGGATACACAGGCAACTTTATCAAAGCAGAGATAAAGAGTTTCACTTTGCATTAGAAGCAGAAGAAAGAATACAGCTTACATGTAAAAATTAGTCTATCTTGGAGCATTTACAAACATTTTCAGTTTGAGTACAACTGGTGGCAGAAGAGGACAGGAAAGGTCTCTGAAGCTCAGAGGTCAACTCCACCCTCCATGTTAATGGAGATATGCCAAGACCCTATCACCATCCTGTCAACAGCTCACAATGTCTCTGTGACAATCCAAAACAAAGACGACAACAATGCGGCCTGGCTCTATTCAGTCCTGAACGTGAATGTGGGAGCAGTATCGTCTGTGGCAGCATGATAATGTGGCTACTTAGCATTAGCAACGGAGCAGCACTTAGCATTTTGATCAATGTGGAAAGTTTTGATGTAAAATTTATCTTTTCATTAAGTGATGCATGCATTTGAATGGGGTAGTTTCAAAAACAAAAATCTATCATCTATCCCTCAGGGCTTCAGTACACTGTGTTCGCTATAGTTTGCCTCGAGCTTGATCATTTCAAAAGATTAAAATCTGTAAAAAACTTCACAAATGTTTCATTTTATTTTTGAAAATTCTCATTAAATTGGTAACAGAAGTTTCAACCCATAACACTTCAAGTGTCTAATTTTTACAAAAGTATTTTTAGCCATGTATGATTATATAAACACAAAAAATAAGTAAACATCTGTGATAATGAGTATGCTTGACAGACACAAAATTCCCTATATTTTTTTGCAGATATTCTTGCTTAAAGAGGCTTGTCAAGGTACTTTTTTCCAAGTCTGAGTAATGCTCCAACCTCCAAAGTAACTATGTACATCTTTGGCTCTCCAGTAAATACTTTCTAAAGACATTGCTGGAGGAAAACATTACCCTCCCCATTTTGGGTTTTTTCAGCAAGACTCCTTTAAACAGTTCTGCTTGTCTTTGCATCCCAAATGTGACTGAATTCAACAGATAAACTACATTCCAATCCAATGTTTTGAATTTCTCTGGAGAGGCCCTCTGTTTTAGTACCTTAGATTAAGCCTTTAACCTTCTGACTAAGAAGTATTCAAATGAACCCAATACATACAACTGTAGACAACAGCACAGCAGGTAGAGTTGCTCAACAACCCCCCGTTCTATTTCAGCTCGCTGACAAATAGGCTTTCATGCCGTCTGCATGAAGACTCTGTGATTGTTCAGACTGGCACAAAGCCAGCAACAGGCCACTGCTGTTAGTGACAACGATGAGTATGACACAGGAAGTTAAGTTTATCACACTTTATGAATGACCCAAAAAAAATAAAAAACAATATATGCAACAAATGGGCATAAATGAAAATCTGAGTCTGCATGGTCATTCAGGGACTAAACTGATGCAAACAGCTGATTACATGACTGTTTTATCAAACATAATATCCATCAACAAGCAGGGTGACACAGGAGCAACATCTGTCAACATGAACCTGCACTAGTGAGATGAGACGGCAAACGGGAACTTAATCCTCTGTGATGCTGTAGAGGCGAAGGGGTAACCAGAGCCATTCTGTCACAAACGTCTGCTTTCTCTCCGCTTGACTGCAACAGTACCCCGGTGCTTAACCAAGACCTGAGGCTACACAGACCAACATACTCATTATCAAATTAAACAAATGTGTGTAGAATATAAGTGAGGTTTAGATCCCCCCTTCTGCAATTAAAGCTAAAAACTGGACATTCCCACAGACAGTGCTATGAGCCTGGGGTCCGAATATGGAGAAATAATCAAACCTATAGAAGAATGACAGAAAAGTAACAAATTGTCTTTGTGCTGTGATTTATTACTTTCTTATTTCTTTGGTTTTCTTCTGCTTTTGGAATGCTCTGATTTCTCCCAGTGATCTTATACACGGCTAAATCTGATTAATCGTGGTGTGCAACATCATGATTTGTTGCTACCATTTTAACAAGGCAATGCCTCTATTTGATAGACTATTAAATAGCAAACCTTGATTATTAATCAACACAATACCTTTTACCCAACTTTTACTGTATTTAACCCTATTACCTTACAGGTCAAAACTAGAGGGCTTTATAGAACTTATAATGAAAACATATGGCCATATATATGGTTTATTCCTAAAAAGAAACACTGCACATAAATCTCCCACCTCAATAGCAAAAATCTAATATTCATCATCATCACTATACCTATCAAAAGCTCAAACATGAATGCAGCTGTGGTCACAAAACCACTTCACCTGCCAAAAAGTTCCTGCAAGCTCCACATTATTTTCACCTCCATTCTCTCGTTGCTGCTCTATTGAACAGCCCCCTCATAAAGTCAAGTCTTAATCCCAAGACCAGGGGTAGCAAATACTGGCCGGCTGGATGGTTGCCAGCTTTATCTATGACTGGAGCATTACCTGCACTGAATATAAGACAAAACAAAATGTGTACCAGCAGAAAGGAAACACATAGTTGGGATGCAGCAAAGTCAGTAATACTCCTCACAAGTTAAATTAATGCCAGACACGAAGGCCTCAGAAAGGTTGACTGAATCAGCATTTCTTAGTGAACACCCCTGCACAAGGGACTCCTGCATCAGTGTTTTCAGGAGGACCCGCAGCGATCAAGTGAGACAGGGGTGTGAGGCAGAAGAAACAAGGTAGGAGGCTATGCACTGCAGTAATTTCCATTGACCAGGTCATGGATCATGTATTCCCTCAGTCAGACCTGTAAACTACTCTGCAAACACAAGAGGAACAACTGGTGTTTCATTTCCCTCCTTGAGGTTGAGGCTGCACTTGGTTTGACAATTCCTCTGTTTCTATTCAAACGTGCCTTTTCACCTCAAATGAAAATCTTGTGTATTTTGAGCGTCTATGAATCAATGTTGAAGTGGGTCAGAAAAATTGAAAATAATGAAAGCGGAGCTGCCCTTAGAGAGATGAAAGGATCTGATGAGAAACACTGAAGAGTTGAGGCCTATGAAAAAAGGACATTTGAATTTTAAAGGCCAAACTTCTAACTGGTTGTTGAACACATCAAAAACACTCAATAAAACCAAGAAGGGCATATTCAGCACTATTTGTTGGTTTTCAGGCGTGGGCAGTAGATTGCTGAAAAGTGACTTCTTCTGTGCACTGTATCAGCTACACATTTCACATACTGAATGAATTTTAACGTTAGTAACAGGACTCAATGTTATCTTCTAAAGTCAAGCCAGGGAAAATGTTCTTGAGAACTTACAACTTTACTGAATGTCGAATTTGAACAAAAACCAATAAGCTTTGGACTCATGGTCCTTTGAATCTTTAAAACAGGCTAAACATCTTCAATCCATACAGCCCACAAAAACACTGAAGGTAAGGAATATTTGTCATCACACATAAAGTGATCTGATCCTGTGCTCATCCTACATGATGAGGCAGCTGACAATCAATCTATCACAGTGATAACCTTAATGACTGGATAAAACTGTAGGGTCATGATCATCTGAGCGCATGTCTGTGTTATTCACTCAGTTTATCACCTGAAGTGAGACTGTATTAGAGATGGGATGGAGATTCATGAGTCACAATCTCCTATAGCTGGACTTCACTCTAGATGTGGAAGTGATTATGGCCCTTAAGCTTCTATGACATGGATATCTCCTGGCTTTGCAGTGCTCTGTGAGAAGATCATACTTTAATCTGTTTGTAAAGACACTAGGTATGACAGGCGCCTCAGGAATGTAACCTGTCATTAATATCAATTACAGATGGATCAGATGGCCAATGATCAGGGGAGTTCAGGAACTCAGGCGGTATATGAAAATATGACTACTCTTTTTTTTTTTTTTTTTTTTTTTTTTTAGAGCGTATGTGGCAAGGCTTAAAGGGAACATAATGAAAGCAACATTTGGGTTGTTAACTGCTCTGAGTGTGGTGCTACTACTTTGACACCAACTTGTTAAAGTACAAAAAAATGTAAAATATGAAAACGTGTTTCTCCAGGTTAGACGTGTTGGAGTTGGAGAGTTTTGTTGAAAGACTGCATGTAATTAAAGTAGGCTAAATACAAAAAAATAGAACAAGCAAAGGTGAAGTGCCTCTTCAGACCTTTTATAAGCTCAATAATCAGCAAATCAACAACAGCAAGCAGTGGGGGGTGTAATCGTAGGCACATCAGCACCATAAAAAAACAGTGAGCAGAACTACCCCATTTTCACAAAATAATTGGCTAACCACCTTCACCCCCAGCCTCCTCAGACAACACTGTGTGGGTTTAATGACACATCCATACCAGCCTGTGCCAGCTGGCACAGCAAAGGCCCCTGGCAGGCTCGGTCTTCGACGAGAGAAGAAGTGGACCACTTTAACCTCACAGCTCTCAATAACCTCCCATAAGCTCCTAACAATTTAAGATGGAGTTGGGAAAGGAAGGCACTCTCAACATCCAATAGAAACACCAAGCCAGAGAACAGCTTATGAGTTCCAAGTTAGACAAATAAATCCATACATGTTTGTGGTCCAGCCGACCAGAGACTCGAATGCCAACCTTCGGTTTGTGATCAGCTAAAATAGGGCAACGTATGAATGATTTATCAACATATTGTGAAGTACATGAAAAAACACATGGAGACCAATAAAGTTATTGGCCAAAGAACATGCAAGAAACAGGATAAAAGTATTACAATTTGAAACTCATCATTTCAGCCAGGTAATGTTGAGACAAAGCCTCATCTAACTTCATAATTCAGGACACAATGCTGTTAACTTGGCCAAAATTTGGGTGATTGAAGGGGCGCAGTTCAGCTACTTCCAAAGAGAGCACTGAGGTAACATTCAACAGAGATGAGGATGATTACCCATGAGACATGTCTACACCTCAAAAGTGGTTTAGGTGACCTCAGTGTTGCTGCGGAGCCAGGGGGCCAGGTACTTTAAAGGACACGGGTAGATGAATGCCATGGAAACTCTGAGATATGTAGTCTTTGATTAAAGAAAAAGGTCACCAGTATCAGCTTGGGACTGATATAACACACAAAGGTATTGATTTCTGATGAAGGTGTTTATAAAATATGGGAACATAATTGAGCAAATGATTTAACTTAATGTGGGCTGAGATTTAGAAATTCAGAGCCACAACGATTTTCTCAGTGAATGTGCCGTGTAGTTAATGACTCACAAGGGAATAAGGGGAGCTCAAGACAATAATAATCAACCAGGATTGTTCTTCCACTAGAATACTTTTTTACTTATTAAAACTGTTTTCCGTCTTTTTGGGGGGATTAATGAGAAACAAAGGGGGAAGCATGTTGCTGGACCGGCAATCCACTGGGTGGGATGTAAAGAGATTAAGTTACAACTGTATTCTCTATGATTTATTATCATACTTTTGTCTATTGTTTTTCAGTCACTGCTTTATTGCTCGGTTTTGGGGTTTTGTTGTATTTTCAGTTTTGGTACAAAACTTCCCACAAAATTTACCCACACCTGATGCTGATCAGGTGCATGCTTTAAAACGATCAGTGTTTCTCTGAAAACTGTGTCCCTCACAAAGGTTTAGTACGGATATGTTGTTCCATATGACTTTTGCAAACTTAATTCTTCCACCAAAATCTAAAATTGCTAAAATGAAATAAAGTAAGAAATTTCTGGAAAATGAAAGTCTCTTAGAAGGAGCAGAGTGTGTCCCATCAGCTCTGCGATAGACCTCACCACCTCCTGAGAGCAACTCTCGAGCGAGAGGACTCAGAGGACTCTGAGGCCCCGAAAAGGGATTATTCCACTAACTCATCCTGGAAGAAGATGGGGAACGTTATGATTCAGATCTTAGGTAATAAAACAAAATCAGGCAAAATAATATAACACCAGGATATTAATATGCATCCCCAGAGCCAAAGATTTAAACCCTGTATCTTTTCCTTCTCATCTCCCAAACACTTTTCTGTGTCTCTCGCTGGAACCAGACAGCAATCACATTGTACTGATCATCTCTGATTTAGAGAGCAGTGAAATATTTTTGTTGTTTTAAAGCCAGATTTTTGCAAGGTGAAGTAACTTAAAACTATCATCCTCTATGGCATTGCCAGCTCCCCTTGCATTTCCTATCTCAGCTGCCCTGGTACAAATAAAACGAAAGTACATGCCAAAACATATCATTAATTTTTTGCATGGATGTCTAATATAAATGAACTATGATTCCTTTTCTTTTTACAGAGGGAGTCATTTTTAAATCATTTTCTGTCTCAGCATGCTCTCTGTTTGTTTCACTGAAGAGTGTAAAGGTAAAGATAAGAAAGACAGAGGCAGACATGATTTTTATCTTACCCTCCTTCCTCCTGAAATCCCTCCAGTTCATCCCTTTGCTCTGCCAGAGTTGACTCCAAGTCCAGGTAGTTTCCATTATGGGACAGCTGCAGGGCACAGTCATCCGGCTGGAAGAGAAGAAAACACAGTTAAACACTGTGAGTCTTCATTCCTCTTCTTTTTAATATGTAAAAAGGCTAAGTAAATGTGCATAGTCCATTCATTTTACAATGCACTGCTGTAGCAAATGCTGGTCCTATCTGATCAGATCTAAACCCCGAAATCAGCTGAAACAGGTCAAATCAGGGCTTTTCAGTGCCCAGCACAACCAGGAACATGTGTGAAACTAAAGTAAGGAAACCTTTTCAAAACTCCTTGGGGAAAATCTATCAAAAAGTTTGTTTTTTAAAAGTGGCAGTGCTCCTGGATGGTTAGTTTTCTGCATTTGTAAAACTGCACAATGACGGATGAACTTCTGTATTTCTAGAAATACATACAGACTTGTTCATGACCACATATTTTACATATGCCAGGGTAAGGCTTAAATCTCTCAAGGAAGTACCACAGTTGCCGAAACAATATCAGTTATCTGTATTGCCTCTCCATAAAAATGACAGCTTTGTATCATCATATGGGCCAATGAGCAAGTGCAACATATATTGGAGCTTCATGTCTAGTAAGTTGGCCAGAGAAAATTATGTTATCACAACCTGTCAGTGATTCAGTGTTTTATATTGACAATCAGGGCAAGGTTTAGCAGAAGTCATTCAGAGCAGCCAGGTGTCTTTTATCTCAGTGCTCACCTGGCCTGATACACTATCATAAGATGAGATGATTCTGCACAGGAGGTCTGATTTGTCTGGTCTTGAATGGTTGTCATCACCTGACTGAGGTCAAGGAGCTGAGGAATGAGACTGTTCACTTGTGTGGTTGACCTCCAAATTGGAGACATTCACCTATTTATATTCAGTGTATGTTCACTCAGCAGGAATGCAGCTTCAACAGTGAAGCAGAGGACAGAAAAACAAACAATATAACAGGACAGCGATTTAAAGTGGATGTCCAGTAAAAGTGCCTCAAAAACCAATACATAACACCAAAAGCATTTGACCTTCATCTTGAAGGGTTGTCTATAGATCAAGAACAATTAACTCTTAAAGCAACCTGCAAGCGACTCTCTCATGAAAGGGCAACATATGTCAATATATATGTAACATGCAAAACCATGTGTTTTTTAAATTAGACCTGTTATTGCAGGGTCTTATGCCTGATCTGATTTCCTCTCCTATATGACAGTAACTTAATTGAACGTGAAGGCAAAAGGCTGGGAAAGACATTATGGGTCTGATGGTTTGATCTGTTGGGCCACTCTGTTTGCATTACTGCTCTCCAGAACTAGAGGACTGTGTCATATTTGAGAACTAAAACAAAACATGTGGTTTAAGGATAACGCTCACTCTTTGCCCAACTTTCTCTTTCTCTCTGACTTTGAGCTGTCTTGTTTCCTTCCCACGATCTTGGTAAACCAAAAGATTATTGGTAATATAATAGTTGAGATTTTATGGGGCTGAACATCTTTTTGAGGGGAAGAATAAAGGGGGAGCACAATGCCAATGCTTTAAACATACAAAAGAAAACTTAAATTGTGCAAAAAATCCCATTGGCGAGTGATTACTTTCAGCTAAATGGCTGTTGGGGATCTATCA
Source organism: Thalassoma bifasciatum (assembly GCA_008086565.1). NCBI lineage: Eukaryota > Metazoa > Chordata > Actinopteri > Labriformes > Labridae > Thalassoma > Thalassoma bifasciatum. Next base: position 787,465 of record RPOG01000082.1, read on the forward strand.
GTAAAGCAGACGGAGATAAAAGAAGACAGAAAGAGAGAAGAAAATGAGACAGGTAGACAAACAAAACCGCAGTGAATGCAGGCAGATGAGGGAAACAAGTGCTTCTCCAGATTACAGGAGAGATTCTGGACTGAAAGGAATTCCAGGCATAAAGGACAAAGTCAGGCTATGTATTTTTATGCCTATATGCACTGACATGCCTTTGAAAATAATGGGTGTGACAGTGATATGAAATGTACCATGAAGGAGAAGACAACCTAAATCACATATATGCTGACAAGTGGCTGGGCCAACGCTATCTTCAAAACACTGAATCGAACCAGGAGAGACCATGAAGTCTTTTACAGACTGTATGCTTACTATCTGGGCAAAGGTCATCCTTCATAGTCATGAATTCATTTATTCTCCATTTATCTCGAACTCCCTTACTGTTTAAGTGTTTTCCTTTAGTAATGACTAATGACTGTAATAAACCAACTCCACAGCAACCATGAAAAATGTCGTGTCATTCCAACTATTTGGAACCAAACTTAAATATGTTTCAGGGGGGTACCCTTAATTGCTGCCTATCCAGACTTTCCACTATGACTATGCAGAAAAACTCAGATATTTCACAAGTGTGACAGCTTTCAAGAACTGGTTACCAATTAAACCATATCAGAAAACAAGTTGTCACATGGAGTTCAGGGCATTGACAGCATTTTCAACATTTGTCGTCAACATTCTGGGGGACTGGATTAAAGTGAAATGAAATGTTTTTGTTTCTTTCAGCCTTATGCTCTGTATCAAAGCCTGAAATAGACAAAACATTGGGCTGAATTTGTGGCAGCAACCAGCAATTAGCTAACTGCAGACACAAAAATGCACTTCCCTCACAAGGTTTTGGCTCACAGACCAAAAACAAAAAGTCAAAGTAAACAACCAAACTTTGCTGTTAATCAGTCCCTATCTTTTCAACCATCTAATTAACCGAATGTCCCAGCACTCATCTCCACACACAAGTCACTTCTAGTACTTGGTGTTATCAACCTGGATTACTGTTTACAACTCTAGCTGTGTGTAACCATGCCAGGCCTGTGGATCTAGACGGCCCTTAATCCAGGAAGAGTGCACCAAGATTAATCGTGGCAGAGGCTTCTTCAGTTGTCCCCCACCCAGGACTTGAACCCACGATGGCCCTGCAATGGCCAAGTCCAGAGATGCAACCACAAGTGCTCTGCTCACACACTGAGGTCTGGCCTCTCCCTTCAACCACCATACTGTGGTCCACTGACCAGGGAGGCAGTTAAGGCAGAAAAGACTAAAAATAAACACCATGCAGTTTCCAATTAAAACCTGCTATCTTACTCCAAACTTCCTCTCTTCCAAACAGGGGAAAGCATTTGGAAAGAGAAAGAATATATACTGTGTGAAAGGTGCATATATGAAACTCAATAGCTTTACAATAACAATACCGTCTCTTCATAGTTTAGCCAAATGTGTCCTCCAACCTTACACATTTAACTATTAACTGCTCCATGCTTCACTCAAGCACGTCAAACAAGAGGAATTCTAGTTTTCCACTTTAAAGCTTAAACTTCATTAATGAAGGTGAGGATGGTATTTATCATCTATTTTCTAAGAAAAGTGACTTAGAACATATCGGCACACACTTAATGCATGAAAGACAAACCTCAGCTGTAATCTCAAATTTCTGTCAGGCATGCTGAGGATGAATCTACATCCACAGATGCTACATTCTTCTGAGAAGGAGCCGTGTGCCGAGACAGACAGCCCTTCAAAATGCAGAGACCGGCAAAACCTCAACTCTGCATAACAATGTGTAAAAGAATTCAAAAGAGCCCTGACAGGCATGAAGCAGGAACCTGTATTTTACAGCATTTAGCATAACTTCTCATTATAGGACTATGTAATTTCTTCAGGGAAAAAATGCAGGAAAACAACCGGTCGAAAAATTAAAATTGGTGAAATGAGAGTCCATTCTCCAAGACTTAGCCACATTTTCCCTCCCTTAAATTCTGCCTTGGAGTTTGATGCCAGGATTCAAGGCCATCAGGCCAAAAGCTACAAAGCACTGACTGAAAAGAAAGCATGAGAAGGACTATTGATCTATTGACTTGTGTTGAAATTTATAGCAGAATTGGATCAACTCCAAGGTATTTTTTATTAGCTTGCATACTTCACCACCTGACGGAGACAATACATTTGTTATGACAAAATCCAGAGCCTGAGTAAGATGATGACTTGGTACAAAAATATGTTTGTGATAGGATCCTAAACTGTAGTTATTAATGAATATGAGTTACTCTTTTGTAAGTGAGCACAAACAAGTACTGAACACTTAACTGCAGCATTAGAATTGGTTATTGACTGTACAATGATTTTTAAAATGGATAAATGGACTTTAGAGTGTTTCCTGCTGCTCTAACAAAGCTGTTGCTGCTTTATATTGACTTTTGGAGCTTAAGATCCTTCTTAACATACTATAGAAATCACTGCCTCAACTGTTTTTGGTGTTTCAGCCTAAATAATAAAAATAAACACTTGATTGTTATTGATTGTTGACCACCCTGATCACAACACACATCTTAAAAACAAGCAACCACACACACTTATGCAGATCCCCCCCCTTGAGGCTGCAGACTGAAACTGACAGGAGCAGCACAGAGACAGCATATGCTAGCTGTTTTGACTCCCTCAGCACCATGTGTTGGCAGAGTGCTATTTATACCAGAGTGACCTGCTCCACAGAGACAGACAGAGCTCAAAGACAACAGGTTTGATGTCTAAGGTATTTACAAGGTCACACCAAAGTCACTTTGTCAAATCCTCAATGTGTGAATCAGAAAAGTCATCCCTCAAATGTTGAGAAAAGAGACGTAATCAACCTCATAAAACGTATATAGTTTTCTCCTTACTCAGGGTTAACCAACATGACCAGATCTCAGAAACCAGGCACTTCAGAGCCTTCAGCTGGTACTCCCTCTCTGTCTAGTTTGTGGTCCAGCTGGCCTCATGCTTAACTGGGACCAGTCGGCTGTGCAAAGTACATCAGCTCTTTGTTTGTGTTTTTAATTCTGCTGGCTTCCTTCTCTTCTCTCCAACAGTGAAATAAAGCATTCCCATCCTATCCTGCTGATCAAACTGAGTGGGCTTCAGAATGAGAGCCAGACTTGTGGTCTTCCACAGCAACCTGAAGCTTCTATGACTTATCTCACCAACTTTACCCAAACAAGAAGGAAAACCATTGATGTGACACAATGAATAAAGACTCCAATTAACTTTCGATTTACTCGACTACCAAACTAGACTGGGATGAATACTCAAAAAAGAATGTGCCATTGATGCTAAGGCACATCTTTGTTTAAATCTAAAGGTCAAAAGATGAAACCTTTGACAGTTTCTTGGGTGGCAAAAGGTCCAGAAACTGTCTTTTATCAGGAGATATCCTTCAGTGGCACCAAGAAAGAAGAAGCTGGAAATGTGGCTCATCATGACATTTTGTTGTCTTTTTTTCATTTGGAATTTAAAACAGAGCTCTTACAACACACAAAGCCAGAGACATTCATTAGCGCTCGTGCAATTTTGGGAAAGCCAATTAAGGCTGCTTAAACAACGTGTCCTGTCAACAACTGAAACATAGCTTACCAAACATAAAGAAGTAGTAGCACACAAAGAATGCACTCCAATTTGGGAGTTAAATACAGAAGACGGATCTAAAAATTAAAGGTAAGTGTCAAACAAAATGAACAGAGACCCAAGTGAAATTTTTTTTGCCTTGATTTGAATTGTTTGGTGACAGGGTTGTTTAAAACCCCTGATCCAAGATTGTGCAGCAATCCAGAAAGGGGAATTACCCTCCACTATCCCTCGACAGCTGACCAACTGGACATTTGACCCCACCTATTACAACTGGGTCTGTGTGGTGACATGAGCTCAAGCGGTTTCTAATCCTGACTTCAAGATAAAATCTTGCAAGTTTCTCCCACAAAAAGAAGGAAGAATAATTTACATAAATGAAAATGACTGCTTTTGTCACAAAAGTGGTTGAGGATATATTGATACAAATGTATAATTTTCATAAGTAAAAATCTGACAACCACTTTTTGATTTCTTCATTAGGATTTGCATAACCTAGCTCTTAACTAGGCCTTTAAAGACAAAATAGCTGTTACAATCAAAACTTTTACAACTTTTGAAAAGTATCTCCAACTTAACAGATGAATACTGAGATAAGCAGGTTAAAGTGAAGATTGCCATTGTAACTTAAAAAAAAAACATTAACAGATGCCTCTCAGCTCGACAATGGTTATCCACTCCAATATTACCCAAAGCAGCCAGATGATCAGGTAGTACAAAGACACTACATTGTCCATCTGCACTAAACCTTTAGCATGTTGATGCTTATCCAGCAGCATCCCCATCAGCAAACTGCTCCAGTTCACTGACTCAATAAACGGTCCATTAGGTTTGTTTGGTAGTTACCCCATCAACATGTTCAAGCTAATTATTAATTTAGCATTTTGCCAGGGTTAACTTTTCACCAAGCCTATTCAAAGCAACATGAACACAACTTAGATCACGAAATATAAAACGCATTCCCATACCTTCTGCGGAGCTTTCAGCAGCCTGTGGACTCCAGCGATCTGGTTTATTAGAGGAATATCTTCCCTGAAAGTGTACAAAGGTGGCCTGGTGGGCTCGGGGAAATTGGTGCTGTTAAATGGATCAGTATCATCTAAGAACTGTACCCTGTATACAAACGTTGCCATGATGTATCCATGCAAGGCGATTTGAGAGAATTAAAATAGTGGATGCGACACCACAGCCTCTGACAGACAGACAGGCAGGCAGGCAGCCCCCCGGGGGGCAGAGAACTACCGGCAGGTTTTCTGCAGTAGCACAATCCTGCACCCTCTGTTATCCTTGGAGCTTCTCCATTCGCTTCACGCAGCGCAGAGGTCTCGGGACAGTGAGGAAAAGATCCAGAGCAGCACCTTTACAGATAGAGTCAGTCAGAGCAGTGCAGGAAGGAGCGGGCCGGCAGTATCCAAGGACATTGCGGGCGGATGAGGTGCTGAGGCAGAATGCGGACGGGACTGCTACACTTGGCGCCTGGTCTGCATGAGCGATGGGAAACGGACGGCTCCCTCCTCCAGCACGAACTCTGCCAGCGGAGACAGCAGCCAGACTTCAGCCGGCCGAGGGGGCCCATGTTACAGGCGCAATGGCAGCCTCCAGTGGCGACGATGGAAAAATACACACAACTCTGGCTGGCAATGACTCAGCTCGACAAGTAACGATGAAGCAGTCAAAGCTACCAGAACAAAGCAATTTGACTGGATAAGAGGTATCAAAGTCACATTGACGGTGTACATTATCACAAGATTGTAAACTGTATCACTCCACCTTAGGTGATCTACATACACTCCAAAAAATGAAAAACATTTATAAAAGAGCAAAATCCCACTTTTTAACTCTGCAGTCCTTCTGAATAACAGATAACTAAGATTTTATTTTGTCACACTTGTTTTAGTGATGAAGAAGTTGGCACTGGGTGTCATTTACAATAGAGGCAGGGCCGTTTCTAGCTTTGTGGGGGCCCTATACAAGATTTTTTTTTTTGGGGGGGGCTTAGAACGTCATACTACAATGGAAACATTCACAACCCATGAACATCCTGTCATTTGCTGTGAGTAACTCAAGGTACAGCTCTAGCCACTACACAGGAGGAGACAGACAGGCGCGTGATGTTGTTTGCTGCCATGTTGCTCAGAATTAAAGAGCTTCAGGTAAGAGTACAAGAAGCGTCCAGTGCAATCTTTACACATACCACAATCCGATACACTTCACAACTTAGACAGGCTTGTAAAGTATTTATCTGTTGGCTCTTTCTCTCTGTAATGCCCTCATTTTGCCCCCTTCACCCAAGCCACCCCCCCATTTACCCCACATGACAAACAAACGGCCTGCATTTATCATTAGACCATTTTTTCCCCCATTGTCTTTTTTGTTTTTCTCCCCCTCTAGGACACATTCGTTTTAACCACAGACTGTATAGCAGATGGACGTAGTCTCCCGGACATCATCTGTTTCTGAAGCTGAGTTTTAAAGCATAGCTGAAAATAGCTGGAGCAGCCACATTATGACAGGTGACGAGTGCCTTAACTCAGCTATTTTGCACCCGTCAATCACGTGATCATTGTTGTGCCTCTGGTCGGGTGAGCTTATGATCTCAACATCTTCGAAAGTACGGAGTTGAAAAAGAATTCACCCCCAGTACGGTGAATGCCGTTCAGGAAATAACGGTTCAGAAGAGAGTTTTTGAACTAGGCTGGAAATGTTTTAATTTCTGCACTGAAAACAGCTTTTTATTTGGCTGGGTGTGTGTGTGACTTCCATTACTTCCAGAGCCAGTCCCAAGTGGACACTCAGGGAACAGCAGATTATAGCATATTCTTATTTTTTCAGAGCAGAGGTTGCTACTTGGTTTTGACACCATACAGCTGTTTATCTTTTGTATCCTCGCAAAAGGAAATTATGGGTAGGTATCAATTGTCCCCATTGTACATGTCGGAGGCTCACGTGACACCCATTGTTCAATAGTGCCACCCAACGATGGTGACTTATTTTGTTCATGACACAAAAATATGTGATATATTTGCTGCTCCTGGTACATTACGTGACTCTGTAATGAAAACCACTAAAAAACACTTTGTAATGTTTTTTATTACTAACTGGTGAACTAAATGGCATGAAGCCAAGGTTGTGTGAGGAAAGTTATTTTCTATTTACTACTTTTGCTGTTTTTGTTAATAATTAATCACAAACAATTTACAGTTGGACTGCAGACAGTTGTTTGTTCAGTATTATTGACTGCAATGTCAATAAGATGCTGTCATATCACAATAATTTACTTTTGTGCCCCTACTCTTCTTCATTAGATAAGAATCAGATAAGTTAAAAGTTAACTGACGTGTGTTTTCTTGCTTAGCCAGGTTTCAAAGGCTGCTGCATCTTAACAGGCATGTCTAGTCAATCTATTACAGAAGTTCACTGCAAAGGAAGATCTCACGTTGGGATCAGCAGTTTATATTCCAACTTCATACGGTGAACTTCCTGTACTACTACAACACCAGGGTGTATGAAACATCATGAAGTTACAGCTCCCCAATCCAGGCCTGGAGGACAGGATACTGTCCCACCAAGAGCTGGACAAGCTGGAGGAGGAAGAGGCTGGAGACAGACCAAAGTGGGATAACAAGGCTCAATACATGCTGACATGTGTGGGGTTCTGTGTGGGACTCGGAAACGTTTGGCGTTTCCCTTACCTGTGTCAAAGTCATGGAGGAGGCAAGTGATACTTTTTTGTTGACTGGGCTTATATTGTGTTTTTAATACACCTAATACCTTACATGTTTTAATTTCTGACTTGGGACGCAAACGAAGTAAACTGAGACAGAAAGAATGAAAGAAATAAAGAAAGAAAATGAAATGTCTTTTTGGCTTTGTGCTCTTCTGTTTCAGTCAGATTTTTTTCTCAAACTCATTTCATTTGTATAAGCATTTTTTTACAAGCACTAAATCTTCTTAAACTTTTAAATTTTTAATTAATCAATAGCTTTCTGTGATTTTATGTTCCATGGTCCAGTGTAACTCAACTTACGTGACAACTGTCTTTGAATAATACCAAATTGAATTGCATTGCAATTGATTGATCACCATGCATAACAGTTAAGCCTAAATTGGGTGGACAAATTTCTCCAATTCATCAATAAATAGCAAAAATGAAAGTTCAGTTACATAGCCAACTTGAACAGTATGCCTTTAGTGATGCATGGGTAATATGTATCATAAAAAGCTGTGAAGGCCAAAACATGGCTTCAGTCTAATCTGTTCAGATAAGAAGTTTAATACATCTTTGCTGCAGAAATTTCTTGTAAAGTGTTCAGTACAAAGGTTTCAATGGGTTGTTAATTGCATCATAAAACCAACCACATTCATTATCACTGCAAGTGCTCATGTGTCTCATATGATAAGCACTCCGATGTCATCATCTGAACTCTGTTAAATGTCTCCTTTAAAAAAAAAAGAAAAACTACCAATAACTTGACAGTTTTGGAGGGAAAAAGCAACTATGTATGGCAATTTAACATTAAAAGCCAAATTGTCAGTTTTATTACCACTGTGAAACCATGAACAGCTTCTCTGTTTTTCTTGTAGGAGCCTTTATGATCCCATTTCTCATACTGCTCGTCCTTGAGGGAATCCCACTTTTACATCTTGAGTTTGCTATTGGCCAACGCTTAAGAAAAGGCAGTTTGGGAGTGTGGTCTTCAATTCATCCATGTTTAGCTGGCATTGGTAAAAAAAAATGTTTCATAATTATTTTTCAATGGTAGAAGTAAGTATAGTAAAAGTTTCTCAAAGGATCTTTTGTTATACTTTGCAGGAATTGCATCAATGTGTGTTTCTCTGACAATCAGCCTCTACTACAACACCATCATTGCCTGGATCATGTGGTACTTTTTCAACTCTTTCCAAGAGCCGCTGCCATACAGCCAATGCCCACTAAATGCAAATTTAACAGGTAGTAAAGCATTGGTGATGTTTGTCTCAAGTTAAATTCTGTACTTTGGTGAAGTGACACCCATTATTATCAACCCTTTTAGGCCCTGTTTCAGAGTGTGGGAGGAGTTCATCTGTAGATTATTTCTGGTACAGGGAGACACTAAACACAACCCCATCAATCGAGGATGATGGCGGTCTGCAGTGGTGGATACTGGTTTGTCATATTTGTGCCTGGTCTGTGCTCTATGTTTGCATCATTCGTGGTATCGAGACCACAGGCAAGGTACAGCAAATGAAATACATCAGTGTGAATAAGAGAAGATCTTAATTAGGATAACAATATTTGACTTACAATACAAATACTTTATTTCCCATAAGGCTGTGTATGTGACTTCAACCCTTCCCTATCTGGTGCTGACAATATTTCTGATCAGGGGACTGACCCTTAAAGGCTCTCTGAGTGGGGTGAAATTTCTTTTCACACCAGACGTAAGTTGCAAGTTTTGAATTTGTTTCTGCATATAACAAAACAGAACATATCACTATAAGCCTATACAACTATGCTCCAGTTTCTCATAAGTGATCTGATTAAGCCTATTTAAGTAATAACCACTTGATCCCTAACTGTCACATTTATTCATTGGTATACAGTTAGCAGAGCTGGCAAAGCCAACTACATGGCTCGATGCTGGTGCTCAAGTTTTCTACTCCTTCTCTTTGGCTTTTGGTGGTCTTATTTCCTTCTCAAGCTACAACTCAGTGCAGTAAGTTTGGTCGTTCCAGTTTCAACCTGCAACATCAAAGATATTTACAGGATAGCATGCAATCTGTGCACTTAAAACATGTCTTCTTTACAGTAACAACTGTGAGCAGGATGCAGTGATTATCTCCATCATCAATGGAATCACCTCTGTCTTTGCTGCCACTGTCATCTACACCATTATTGGCTTCAGAGCAACAGAAAGATTTGATAACTGTCTCTCTGGGTACATTAACTTATTTTCTGTTAAAATAGAATCTAGTAGCACATAAATATTTTGTCCTTTTCACACACAAATCAGATAAAAGGTCTCAACTTGACATATTGTGTTTCAGAAACATCTTAACCTTACTCAATGCATTTGATCTTGCTGAGGGGGACATCACTGACAGCAACTATGATCAGGTTGTTGGATATCTCAATGAAACCTATACTGGCATTTTTCAAGGGCTGGATCTGAAGGAGTGCAACTTAAACTCTTTCCTCAGCGAGGTGAGATATCAGCAGGGCTCTCCAACATTAATCATGTGCCTCTGTTTCAAAGAAAAATCAGACTTTTTCAAATGATCTCTGCCATGCTTTGCTGTGACACCATGCTGTGTTTGGCTCTAGGGAGTTGAAGGAACAGGTTTGGCTTTTATTGTGTTCACTGAGGCTATCACCAAGATGCCCTTCTCGCCTGTGTGGGCCATCCTCTTCTTCATAATGCTGTTCTGTCTTGGCCTTTCTTCTATGTTTGGGAACATTGAGGGAGTTTTGGTGCCACTGCAAGACCTCAAAGTTTTCCCTAAGTCATGGCCAAAAGAGGCTCTCACTGGTAGGTCCCACTTTTAAGTTCACATTTTGACTCATGACGGCCTTTTGAGTCATTTAATTCTTTGTTCTCTTTCAGGCATCACATGTGTGTTCTGCTGTCTAGTGGGTTTGATATTCATCCAAGGATCTGGGAACTATTGGCTCTCACTCTTTGACACTTATGGGGGATCTATCCCTCTGCTGGTTGTTGCCTTCTGTGAGATGTTCTCAGTGGTGTACATATATGGAATAGACAGGTAATGTTACATGACATTTTTATTTCTGACTTATGTCTACAACTCCTTTGGTGTCTGGTGTTCTTTGGGTGCTGTGCAATGAAGATATAATTTGATGTTAACCTTTTCTATAAGAGTTGATTTTGATTACTATGCAAAGAAACCAGAATAAAACAAATAAATACTTATCATATTGAAAAAAAATACTTCAGGTAAGCTAAAATTTATATTTTCATGCAATAATTGCAACAAAGATCTGCCAACAAAGCGATGATGAGAGTAGGAAAAGCATCATCATTCAAAATGTTGTTTTTAAGGGGAGCTTGAGTTTCATGGTTGTGATGTTTTTCTACATACACATATCAATGCAACATTTCCTGTCTCTCCCAGGTTCAATAAAGATATTGAGTTCATGATTGGACACAAACCCAATATCTTCTGGCAGGCAACATGGAGGGTCATCAGCCCGCTCATTATGCTTTTCATCTTGATCTTCTTCTTCATCACTAAAGTTACAGAAAAGATTTTTTACAAAGCCTGGGATCCTGAATGGGTAAATAAGTCACGATCGTACTGTGCATTTTAGATACAGATTTCAATCTTTATGACGATTATTCAAAACGCTTTATTTCTGCTTCCCTTTTTCCCTTTTTTTTCTTCCTATTCCTGCTTCTTTTTTCAGGAGGGTTTCCCAGTACTGGAGGAAAAACCATACCCTGTCTGGATCAATGTGATCATCTTCATATTGGCAGGGATACCCAGTCTTGCTGTCCCTTTTGTTGCTGTCTGGAAATGTTTCCAGTCAAGGAGGAAGACTAAGTCACATTTCTCTGAGAAAAATCATGAAGAGTTCACTAAATCCCCAGCCTAGAGTTGGAATTTCAAAGTGTTTACTTTTCTTTATGGGAGCCTTCACAGAAGCATATTCAATTATTCTAAGGTGATTTTTACACCTCTTGTCTACTTCTTAACTGGAATATGAGGTCCAGTTTCCTCTTGTAACTTTAGGAAAACCTTTGTTGGCAGAGGTATTTCTAACCAAATTAGAATTTTGTAGGAGATTATTGCTGAGAAATTATAATGGATCAATGCTAGTAACCAAAGGCTCTTATTTTCCTCTCAGAAGATTTCTATCACAGGCTCCTGTCATGGTTCAGAATTACTCAGGGTTGAGTGTACTTTGTCATCTTTTGTTTTTCATGTGGTTAACAAAATTAACTTAAAGAGCAGGATGAGAGGCGCTGACCTTAGTGTAGGCCATTTAATGACAGTGGTCCAATCTGTCCAGCTGAGGTCACTATTGTGCAATTTTTACAGTGTGGTATTTTTAAGAAGTTAATGGTATCTAAAATTAAGATTACAGCAGCAGCAACAGCAGCTTTTCCCCATATTCCATTCCTTTGTTTCTGATTTCTTCTTTTGTGTCCTGATTTGATATGTTTTAATGACGTTTAAATGTCAAAATGTATTATATTTTGAAACATATTCTATACTGATACATTTAGTCAAAGCTCTGTGTAAGTCAGTCATTGTTTCTATATTGTGTATACTTTAACAGTTTCCTGGTGGAAGAGTGTGGGTGTACAAATAGACTTTTGCTCCTTTTTAACGCTAAAGAGGAGCGACCTAAAGAGGATATGAGGCTACATTTGCCAAACTTGCAAAGGTTTGTCAATAAAACTTGAGAATTCCATCTATCACAAGTCAGTAGTGATTGCTGTGTGCTTCAAAACGTGCAATAATCTCAGAGCTTCAAAGGATATTCCCACAAAATAAAGTATTATCAGTCTGCAGACTGCCCTGAAATTTAGTCTCTTTTATAACGTCAAATTGGCCCTTGCTGGTGATTAACAATATAACAAAGAGAAGAGATAAAATCTTAGTTGTCCTCAATGATGTTTGTCTTGAGCCAAGAACATGAAAACATAGATTGTATAGATAACAGCAGCAGGACAAAAAGTGCAAAGTAATCATGTGAGAAGTCATAAAAACATTTATGTGATTGCCAAAGATGACAATCAAGTCCTGAGTTTCAAATTAAGTGCCATGGGGTCTTATTTAAAGAATTGAAAGTTGAAGACATAGAGTTCTCATACTTAATCATTAGACAAACCAGGAAACAGTCCATGCGAGCAAATGTGAAAATAGCTGATCAGTATACTAATCCTGGAGATTGAGAACTGTGCATCCCTATATTTGTTGCCGTGCTTTGCCTTATGTCTGCAAAACCCCCAGAGGTTAAGGACAGGGGAGAGCAACCTGTTAAATGAAATTCAATGCTAAAACTTTGTGAAAATATTTCCTTTTCCAGACTGCAGCCAAAATGACAAATCAGTGGTTATTTATTTTATTGTTGGTGTTGTGAGTATCAGTGTCTAAGTTTAAGAGCTGCACTGTGTTGTTGTGGAATAAAAGATTTTTAACAAAGGCACCAGTAGGGTACGTGCACTCAAAGACTTCAAAGGAGGCTTGAGTACCCATCATTCTTGCCCTTTATACAGAGAGTGCCCTTTTTTAAATAAAATGCTCCTGTATAATCTCATGCGTCCGCTCAGCCTGGCCCAACAAACACTATCAGTTAGAGAGCAGTATGATCAGTGCAATACCCTCTGCTCCATCCGTGTGTGCTCACACACACCCACTTGCCAAATGGCATATGCTCATGCATGGGCACTAAGTGCTCATTAACGCCTGCTAGTGCAACTGCTTTACAGGATCACTGTGTACCTGCTGCCCATTACATACCTGCTGTTTCACCTTGTCTATCTGGCAGAACCTTTGCACATTTTGTTCCTCTTCAATTAAAAGCCTGTACCATACAACTTCTCTTTACTCTCTTTTTTTCTGCACATCATACACATCATTCGAATGTGGATGGTTTGCTCTGTCCCTATAAAAAAACAATCATGACCCAGACAGGAGGGGAAAACCTAGTTAAGCAGCAAGTAAGTTGAGCCAGTATTGTAGCAGGTGGAAAACAAAAAAAAAGGGTCAGAGAGGCGATCGCAACCTACTGGTGCCCTCATTCCTGAAAAAAGCTCAGCTGAAGTGCCCTCTTGGACTCTCCTATTCACGAAAGATTTCAAAATGCTGTGTCTGGTGTACCCCCAGAAAAAAAAAGAAAAAAGTTTTGATTATGCAGTCCAGTGGATTGGATTTTAAGAAAGTTCCCCCTGCTCATCTACTGAGTTAATGTGTCTAAGTTTACCTAAGAATTGTGAAAAATGATGTCCTGATGAACATAAAAATATGATTAAGTGTTATCTTTTTCCTTCCAGTGGTCTCAGTGCCTCTTGTGTCATGCCAAAAAAAAAGAGCTTGCTAGAGCTGACACATCCTTAATTAAAACAATTAAATTCATACAATTTATCTAAGTGGAAATGAAAAATCAAAGCAGCCCTTTGATTGTATCAGAAATGCATGAGATGTTTCTTCTCTACATAACATTTTATCATGTTAGCTCATTTTGAAACAATGATCCAAAGAAAACAGACAGTTTTGATTATTTTAAAATATAAGATCATTGTAACCCTACTTATCGTAGTTATTATTCAATTAAATTGTATAGATAACTGGCATGTCTTATTTACTGTAGCTGTAACTGCTATTTAAGTGTATTCGTAAAACATAAATTCTCAGTTTGCAGAAGTACAAAAAGTGTCTAAAAGCAGACACTGTCAGCCGGATCAAATCAAGAAAGGATAATATCCCTGATATTAACAGCTGCATAATGCAAAGATGAGGGGTTTTGTTTTATTATTTTTCAATCACAGCAAGACCATAGTTAATTCCATGTGTCCACATTTTAAACAAGAACAATGGTGGAGTGACTGGTTACTTCAATTAGTGTTTTGTGATGTGTCACTCTCAATTACCAAAAAAAAAATTTCCCACCTATTATTAGTGCAACTGTATGCAATGTCACATAAACCTGCCACAGTGCTGCATGTTACACATGAACTTTTGTCATTCGTGGGACTTGTGCATGATGTTATGAGGTAAATTTCTTTTGTGTCATTATATACTCTGGTTATCTGCTTTCTTCTCCACTAGTCTGACAAGTGATGCACTATTGCACAGTGTGTCCTCTATATAAGTATCTTTCTTCAGTCAGCCAGTGGTGTATGTGGGTGTATATAAGTAGTATGACTATGCCTGTGTGCTTGAGGGTTGCATGTTGTCACTGGCCATGCGCACAAGTTGAGTTAAACAGTTGTGCTTTTTGTGGTGTGGGTGGATGCTGATATTGTCCTCCCAGTGACACGTGCTGTGGAATATGCTGGCTGCCTTTGTTGTCCCGCTGCCCGTTCTGCTTTTCTGGCACTTTCATTCAATGGTGCACTTGAACACTGTGATGTTATTAAGCCTTTCAAACTACTACAGCTTGAATTCCTGCTCTCAGGAAAGACTAGCATCCTAATGTAGGATATATGGCAAAAGATACATCATTGAGAAACAACAGCGAGGACTGAGTGTGACATCAGAACAAAGGTGATGATTGACCCTGCATTGACTTGTGAGCACTTGAACTGTAGTCAGCTAAGGGCTGCATTTTAGAGCTATGCTAGCTGTCATGCTAATGCTATCCTGTATCATACTATATGATAGAACAATTTGGATTATTTGACAATCTTATTTTTCAGCAGCCATTAATTATTTCTGTTATATTTTAAAAAAGAATAAAAACACTGAGATCTCTGTTGTAAAATACATTCGACGTAGTTTAAGATTTGGTATTGCAACACAATGTTTCGATGTCCAGCTAAGTTTGGAATGATGTGTGCTTGAAGTTTTAGTATAAGGGTTAAGTATTTGTGAAATATTTCCACGTTGATTGCTTCAATCTAAATATTATATCAGTAGCAATATTAAAGTTTGGCCTACACAGTGTTCTAGTCCGTAAAATAATGGTACGCGATAATGGTAATGCTATAAAGTCTTGAAATTCATGTCATAGCCTACAGTAATGAGACACTGCAGTAAACACAGTGACAGAAGTGGGATGAGTTCAAAAGTTTTTGACCTGTGGTTCTTCAATAGGCAATGTCCCAGCGAGCAGATGCCTCCCAGTGTGGCGGGGTTGTGGTCGAGTTTGAGTCAGAACACATGAAGAATGTTAGAGCAAAGAAAGCTAAGAGTATACCAGGTAAATCTAACTTTTCATTCATGTAAGGATCTCTGCAATAGGTTTGCTTCGTCTCAGATGTGATCATAAACAGTTTTCTTATATGTCATTCAAAGGCTCAGCTCTTATCTACCTCAAGGGTCCCAAGTTTCTCATCTATGTCAGTGGGGCATTGTCAATGTGGGTAAGAAACTTTTTCTGCAGAAGTAGATGAGTCTTTGGAAATTTAGTCTTCGAGGTAAACAACTGTTAACTGTGTGAATTTTGCAAAACACCACATAATGGTGACTTTTGTTTTAAACAGGGGGACCGCATGTGGCATTTTGCAATCTCTGTGTTCCTGATTGAGCTGTATGGCCGTAACTTACTGTTGACTGCTGTGTTTGGATTGGTAGTGGCTGGGTCAGTGCTCCTACTAGGAGCTTTGATTGGAGACTGGGTTGATCGAAATCCAAGGAACAAAGGTATGCACACTACTTTCACACCCATTCAAAACTTTTGCATGAAGTTAATAAAATTCATATCAGTAAATCTAAATCTTGGACCTTGCATTCTGCTGTGTTCCCATCCCTGCAGGTGGTAAATTACATTTTACCCTTGCTGTTGGAAGTATGAATGAGTCATGGTTTGATAGCTGAACACCCGCAGGACTCAAGGCACAAGATACACACCTAATGATTCATATCTGTGAAGGCTGCCATCACTTCTGAATTAGAATAATACCCCATGTGCTGAGGGTTTAAAACTGTTTTTCTGTCTTCTATTTTAGTTGCACACGCATCCCTTTTTATTCAGAACATCTCAGTGACAATATGTAGCATTGTGCTGATGTTGGTGTTCTTGTATAAGCAAAGGATTGCACAGATCTGGGATGGATGGCTTACTGTGAGTATACAAAATATTTCATTGTATACATTTCATACCTGCAAACAGAGTACTCACCATGATGATAACACAGTCGAGTTAAAGCAGCTGTTGTTCCCTCTGTTTTGTGTCCCTTGTTGTCTGTGCCTCTGAGCTTGAGCCTACTCTGTGCTGTCATAGTAACATGTTGCATCGCAAAACTTACACAAGGTGGTTTGTTATACGGTGGTGATCATCCTGGCAGATGTGGCAAACCTTGCAAGCACGGCATTGACCATTGCCATTCAGAGGGACTGGATTGTGGTTATTACAGGATACAACCGAGGTCACTTAGCTGGTGAGGAGATTACTTTGAGTTTGATGGGTACAATGGTTTCTAGTCATGCATTGCATGCTTTTTACGCCGTATGTGCATGGTGAATAATTTCATTAAAAAGATATCAGGTATTGTCCAGCCTCTGATCTTGTTGAAGGTCCTTGTGGAGCCACATTAACCACTGTGTCTTTTATTCTCACAAAAGGAATGAATGCTACGATGAGGAGGATTGATCAGGTGACCAACATCCTGGCCCCACTAGCAGTGGGACAGGTCATGACCTTGGCTTCCAATGTAGTTGGCTGTGGCTTCATCCTGGGCTGGAACCTTGTGTCTCTTATTGTGGAGTTCTTCTTCTTGTCACGAGTGTACCGCATTGTCCCTGCTCTTTCAATTAAACCACCTGTGGTGGAGGAGGATCAGGCTCAGGTGTGTCTGCAGAGGATGGAGAGGAGACAGTCACAAGGTATGATCTCATTGATGCTTTTTCAATGCATAGTGTTTTTTCCAGTGGGGATGCTAAATATACTGCAAGGTGAATAAAGGCTGGTCAGCAAAAAATCAGGAAATATACACAAAAAGAAGGTATGACAATTATTCAATGTCTGTGAAAAAGGCTTAGACGTTTTCCTAAAACTTAATGCTTGCAAAAAAGTTGTAAGTGCATGGACAGAGATTTTTACCCTCTAAAAAGCCTCCAAAAAACATAATTAGAGACCGACAGATTATTTTTAATGCTGTTTTTGTCAACAGCTATTTTATGCTCTGTGCTTCACTTTCAAGGAATAAACAGTATAAAATAATGAAGCCTTGCTAAAGCTTACATTTTTTGGAAGGCATAATTCACATTTTTTTTTACAGTATTAAACTACCTCTTGGTCTATGATTCATTTTTAGGTCATGTTGATTAGTGTAGATGCATGCTATTCGAAAATGTCTCTTACTCACCATAAATGAGAAAGTATTGCAAAAAATGGTTTGGCCATCAAAACTGATGGATGTCATTCTTCTCCCCCATCAGACAATGGTGATGAAGGTGACAAAACACAACCTCAACCTCTGACAGAAGGTAACTGCAGCACAAGTTTGAACCTTAAAGAAATCACAGATCTGCCGCTGTGTTTCCGGAGGTTTCGCTGGCTGGTGAGCACCTGTAAGGACGGCTGGAGGGCCTACTATCGCCAGCCTGTTTTCCTGGCAGGAATGGGGCTGGCTTTCCTATACACAACTGTCCTGGGCTTTGACTGCATCACCACTGGATACGCCTACACTCAGGGCATAAGTGGCTCCCTCCTCAGCCTGCTGATGGGTGTCTCAGCGATCACAGGGCTGATGGGCACCGTGATGTTTACCAGACTGAGAAAGACCTATGGTCTGGTCAACACTGGCATCATCTCAAGCTGCCTCCATCTGGGCTGCTTGCTGCTGTGTGTGTGCTCTGTTTTTGCCCCAGGCAGCCCCATGGATCTTAGCTTGCTGATGCCCCCTATTGCCTCCAACTCCTCCTCTGAGCTCGGGGGGATGGCAAGTCAAAGGCAGAAACACACATACCCCCTGCGGGGGGGCAGTAATCAGCCTCTGCTACCGGACCGCTCTTCCATTCACTGGACCAACAACACTGTCCTTTTTGACAATGTCCCCTCAGGCACAGCACCAGAATCATACATCTCCATCATCCTGCTGTTCTTGGGTGTCATCACAGCACGCATTGGTAAGTCGTCAAAAACCCCAAAACTGAAAGCTTTCATTCAAAACTGAAATTTAGATATGTTTGTATATTTTATTTAAAAACAATGTTGAGGAATACCGTCAACTGCAGAGCCTGGTTCGTGCACTGACATGTTGGAAAAACGTCAGTCATTTTTAACATTTTATCTTTTGAAGTTACACATTGAAGAAAGAATAACAGGAAACACAACACTACAGATGAGTGTTAAAAAGGATAGATAAATGTCCACCTGTGGGATCTACTGTCTTGTGTAATGGACATGCGAACTTTTAAACCCAATGGAAATGTATCTTTTAGGTCTCTGGTCCTTCGACCTGACGGTGACCCAGCTTCTGCAAGAGAACATCTGTGAGTCAGAGAGAGGTGTCGTGAATGGGGTGCAAAGCTCAATGAATTACCTGATGGATCTGCTTCACTTCATCATGGTGATATCTGCTCCACAGCCACAACACTTTGGAATTCTTGTTATCATTTCTGTATTATTCATCACTGCTGGGCACACCATGTACTTCCTGTATGCACACAAAGCCAAGAGAAAACTCAGCCTGGACACATAAGGAGCAGACACGGCCCCAAATGCATGCATGAAATGCTTGAACCAGCACCGACTCCACTCTGCGCCTGTGAAATGAATGTCTTCCTCTTGTTCCTGCAGCAAACTTATTGCAACACTCCGTTCCCGACTTAGCCATTCATTTCAGCACAACACAGCAAGTGCCTGTCCCACCTCAGTTGCTTTATCCCTGCAGGGCAATGTGCCAAAGCAGCAAACAACTCAGGTGAAATGGAGTGGGAGATAGGTCTCCCTTCGTATACACATGTTGAGGTGGCTACAATGAATGCAGCAATGATACCTCCAGGGGAAATGTCCTAATCAAACGCACAACGGGACCCAAAGGCATCAGCATGTGCTTTTGGAAAACCTTACAGGATTACTGCAAGTCTTTCATCAAACCTGTTAACTTTCATAGCTTTTTCAATGGGAGGGTGGATGGAAGGAGAGATTTTTCTGACCCTCACTCAGCAAAGAACTTGTTTTGTGAGGAAATCTTTACAATGATGCTTCAAACTATAAACCACATGAGACAGTACTTCTACAAGTGGCACTGATGTTACTGATCCGTCCACTTGGAAATATTCCAGGATGTCCAAAAAAGGAACATAAAGGGAACTCATTGTGAGATTGTTTGATTAAAGAAAATATTAGAAAGGCAGCCACCCCTTTAAATGGACAGAAGTGAAAGGACAATGTATGTCCTTCCCCTGGTTTGTTTCTCTGTGGATGAATCAAAAAAAACTTTGCCTTTCTTTTGTGCATGTAAACCTGATTTATGGATTACAATAACAAAATACATTAGATCATAAAATCTACTGTCAAAGGCAAAGTCATTAATCTTAGGAGCTTGTATACAGAGTTAAATTAAAATAGTTTTCAAAACTTTCTTTCCTTCCAGTATAAAGAGTGCTACTAATGGTTTTATGGAAATTCAAGAAGAAAGCAATCTTTTTTGTGATATGTTTGAAATCAGTGATAAGCTAAATGTTGATTACAAATGTTTATCACTGCTATTAGCAGTGTTTTATTACACCTCGCCTCTTTCTTGTGTAGTTCAGATGAACTAAACATTACCTTACCTCAACTAAGAGCAAGAACATTGTTGGGTATATGACTTGGAATTTACTTTTAGCTACTGTTTGTTTTCATATCTCTTTCGTGTACACTGGTAAAAATATAAAAGTTCAGCAAGCTGTCATCAAAACAGAAACAAATCTCAATATATTTGTAACATTTCCCTGTGGACTTTCCATATTGTATGTTGTCCTAATTTTTTCAGACTTGTAATCATGAAAATAAAGATGACTGAATATGATTTCTGGTATCAAGTCCTCTGATAAAATAAAAAAATACTAGACATACATTGCATATGAAAGAAAAGTTAAAAGTAGGGTCTGCAGGATTTTAGAAGAAATAAAGTGTCAACTTTTACATGAATAATCCTGCGCAATCGTCATCAATGAGCCTCTATACTTGTGTGTCAGTGACTATGTCTGCCTCAACCCCCTCTTCTGCCTGTATGTTGATGTTTTGGTTGACTTGGGACTTATCTTGGCAGAGAGACAGTGTGGTGAACCTAGCCAATCACAGCAAGCCCAGTGCATAAGTGATTTTGCATGTTGACATAGTGAGTTGGGAATTGCATTCTAGAGTGGCTACAGTAACGGCTGTAACATGGATGAAAAACGAAACAATATATGCAGGATACCTCATTTAGCTGCAGGAAGTCAGGTGTATGACTCTTCAGGCAGAAGAGTAGAAATGCAGTGCTGCAGGTGCTCACTGGACTGTTGAATGTGTTCTCATAGGTACAGATGGAGGCAGTGAGCATATGCTGTCGTTGGCAATTGACCACGGAGAAGGAGCCTAGTTTGGATATTGATATTGTGTTTGCAAACAGTAATGAGAATTCCTGCAGACCCTAACCTTAAAAAATTACATCTAAAAGCAATTAAAATATCATACATGTGACTTAAGCTCCACTAAGCCTTATTGGATTAATTGGCAGCTTGATGCTTAACTATGGTTGTAAACTCAGCCTTGAAGAAATAATGTTGATAATGAAATCATTACAGTAAAAAATAGCCACAAAAATCAACCCTCTCTCTGAATATTAGACATACAAACTTGAATATGTCATGGCTCTTCAAGGCCAGTAGATGTCAGTGTCGTCTTGAAGTGCTCACTGCATGCCTCTATGGAAAAGCTTTGTGCCTTTCTATGAAACCAAATCCACAACCTCTTTTCTCAATAGCACTGTCAGTGTCATCTATTTGTTCTTGCACTGACAACTATCTCCCACAGGCAAAAACATGATGGTACAAAAATGATGTGGAAACAGTAGATACAGCTTTAAAAGCTGAAGAACGTTGGGACCCAGGGTGGAGCATGGCTTTTTTTTTTCAATCATTCCACCATACAGCAGCGCCACGCATCTTCTATTCACCCAACAACTGATGCACTAATCACAACCACACAAACCTTATTTATTTTGTGAGTTATTAACATTTTCTTTCATTAATTAACATTTGCATTATTTAGCTGATCGTATATTTCCCTCAAGTCACATCTTGTGAGCCTGGTCATGGCAGGGTGTTAAGATTGTGTTGTGTAGTTGCCTCAGTAATGAGCAGAAGCTATGAGTGGACTAGTAAAGGCAACTGGCAGGGAAGAGCTGTAGTAAGAGTGGGTGGCTGTTTCACTGAAGAGGATGGAGCGTCAGTCAACTAAAAGCTCTGGAAAAGATGTATGTCCAGGAGAAAAATTAATCAAAACTGGTCAACAGCCATTTCACATTTACAATACTAGTTAAAACAAGTCACGTTTTGGGAACCCTATAAATACCTGTTACAGTAAAGAGATCTTTCATGTTGCATTCATGTCTGTAAATGTTTTTGTTAGCTCTTTTTTATAAATTGCAGTGGTCTCTGTCAAAATCAGTGCTTGTGCAACATATGCACCAGAAATAAAAACAGCTGTCTCGATAGAACCCCGACACAGCTAAATTTCCTTTAACAAGAGGCTATGCACCAGATGAGGATGTGCATGGTTTTTGAGGAGCCCGAGCTTTAACTATACTGTGGCAAGTTAAAGGGACTGTGAGGAGAATCTGTATGAAATGGATTGCAGCAATTCCTTCAGCCGGAGGACTCACGCAAACTGTTGTGAAAAATGAACTGAGATCAGATTGTCCTTCTGAAGGCTAATTTTTACTCCCTTAATTCCCCTAAACTTAAACATCAGTTTCAAACAATGTTACTGTCACTGCTCACATACTTCATCTTGGATGGCATTGCTGTTAACCAAAACATCTACCAGGGGTGGCAGCCCAGAGTCAAAAGTTTATGACAACAACAAACTCAAAAACAAGCATGGTGACTGGGGAGGAGGTATTGCTCGTGCACCTCTTCCATAAAAGACAAAAACAGAGGCAGCGTTGTAGGAGACAGTGGTCATTGAGGCCATTAAACATTACGTTTTTCTTCCACCATTATTACTTCTTCTTTGTGTCTCACTTGAGCTACACATCAGGCAGTAACAGCAACACTGCCCCATGGTTTGTGGTGGTACTATGAAGTTCAAGTTTGAACACACATAACTTTGGCATGTGGGTTGGAATGAACATTGTGACAAACAGCTTAACCTGCATTTTAGCTTTTAGCTCATGTGTTAGCCTTTATCCCATGCTCTATCATTCTCCTGTTTAGCTTTCTTCTGCTGTCCCTTTCCTGCCAGGAAGTCAAGCTCCACTGTCCTCTATTAGAGAAAAACACAGATCTCCCTCTACAGCTAAACTTTGTCAGCCAGCATGGTGTTGTCATAGCGACTTCTACCCAGTCCGACCCTATTGAGAGAGAAATAGCATTTAGAAATAACCTATTTTAGCACTGATAACCTAATTTTAAGTTGTGGATTGTGGTCAGGCATCTAGAGATGAGACTTGGTGAGATCACCTAGAAAGTCCTCACTGCGCCTTTAATGAATTGCTGAAATGATAACAACACCATGCGCACCTACTGTGAAAATGCTCGTCATGATGAATAGGTTTCGAGGCCTTAACAATGACGATTACACTTTTTTTCTCAGTGTAATAGTCTTGATGACACGTGTACACTGGCCAACCCATTAATACCACGCAATATGGCGCGCGCACACACACACTAGAAGGACGCGACGCTCTACGAGAAATTACTATAATAGGCCTATATGTTTTTCACACTTTTTCAATTTGGCACTAACTTCAGCTGGCTTGGTGTAGGAAGTTACCAGTAGCCAGCGCAGAGAGAACCGCAACAATAAACGTCAGTTTTTGCCTCGAAGCAACTACGGGGTTCCAAACAACCAACAACAGGTAACCTGCATGCGCGCTACAGTGAAGCCAACCAGGTAATAAAAACAGTACTTGTAGGTTGAAAATCTTGACGTGACTTACCATTGCCCTAAATCTACCGTCACAGAGACACTCGAGGTTTCCTGCTCGTTGGACAGCGGACATGAAGGCGGCCTACGTTTGTTTTTGTTTGTTTTTTTTTTTGTTTTGTTTTTTCCTCGGGTAGACAATTATGGGAGGAGTAGGTTAAGTTGACCAAGCCCCTAATGGTACACGTTATATGTCGTATTAGCCTACCATAAATTCTCTCTTTTTGATTTTATTTTGTTTATTTTATTTTTTTTTTTGTCCCTGTGATTGTGTAGCGTGGGCTCATGTTGTACGTATGTTTTCTTTACAAAACAAACAAAAAAACACAAAAGAACGTATTTTTTGTTTGTTTGTTTTTTTGCTGGTCAAAGTAATTTTTAAGCTATGATTTTCCAGCATATTAAACCATGTCAACCATTTAGCTCAAGATTCACCTTAATTGCAATGCTAAGTAAGTAGTGATTGTGGGGTAAAGTGAACAAAACTGATCCATTGCTTCAAACGTTGTAAACTGTCAGATGACTTCAAGCACATATTAACGTCATAAATGAACAGTTTTTTTTCTTCTCTAAACTAGGTCTACAAAGCAGTTAAAATGACTTCAACAGCTTGCATGCAACCGCAATACAATACACGTTTTTTCAATTTGTGATATTTTTAGATTGTTTCTTAACACTGGGTAACCTTTTTGAACCATGATGGAGTGACAGATGTTCAAGTTCAAACTAGACAGGTTTGTGCATCATTTGCACAAACAGGATCTTTGTGAGAAGGTCCATCAATATCCAGATAAAAACTTCAATTCCTACTTTTATTTTAATGTTCAGCTATTTCTCCTTGACTTGAATCTATTACTTTGTTCATTCAGCATTGTTACCTTACTTGGCATCAGGACTTACATAGTTCCTGTCTTGGGCTATTTTAATCTTGAAAAGTTTCTGAGAGAAAAATAGGCCCCTACTCTTTGAGGTGATGTCATTGTTTCTGTTGTTTGGTATCTTCATATATTTTCTTGAGGGTGCAGAGAGTTAAAAGAGATAAACTGTAACAAGTTCATCAGCATTTCATCATTTGCCCGTTTGTATGCAGGGCTACAGGCCTACAGTAGCTGTGTACCTCCTTTGGTTGTCATGGTAGTCCCTGGTTAGAGACAGCGAGCATGCTACCAAGTCTGTCTTAAGGCATTCTCACTTTGCAATTCATTTACTTTAGAAACTGGGTCAGTGTGGTAGCACATTGGAGCTAGAGTTGTCCTCCTGGCTTTGTATTCACTAAGGACTGTTCACAAAGAAGGAGCAGGAAGGAAGAAGAGGTTTTTTTTTAGATACTCAAGGCCAATGATTTCCTTGCTTTCCTTCCTGCAGTGAAATGGTAAAGAATTATATAGGTTATGACTATATGATGGTAAAAATGCAAATGATGAGGAATGAAGGACTTAACCGATATTCTTGAGTATATATGGTTCAGTGTCCTCTTAAGACAGGTCTTCTTACTTTGTTAATTCTTGAGAAATGACCGCTCTGTGTTTTTATCAGTTTTAACCCCACATGAAAGAGACAAAAGAGAACCTACAGAAGACATGAAGACCTTTCCTCATTCTGCAATGTGCTTTATCAGCAGTTTGGAGCAACACTACAATTGAGTGGCTTTGCAAGGACCCAGTCAAGCATCACAGTGCTGACAGAGGAGAAAAAAGATATAACGCTAATAGATTAAGTGTTCATAGAGAGAATTAATGTCCTTCCTTTACCTAGGCAGGATCACACAGTTCCCTCTAAAGCTGCTCTAAGCAACTAACAAGCTTCCCTTTATTTGCAAGGGTCTTACAAGTAGGCCATTTTCATTAAAACAGGAATAAAACACACAGTACCACAGCCCTGGTACTGTTAAGCAAACCATAGGGTAGGGTATTAATATTATAATTATTATTTTTTCTTGAAGCTTGTTCATGCCAATTTGAGGTGCTTTAAAACTGTCTAATTAACAGTGGTATATAATTGCCTTTTGCCTTTTATGATGGACTCTGTCCCACATTTGATGCACTCCTGATGGTTAGCAGTTTGAATGAGATACCTTTTGTCATCAGATTAATTTTGTCCTACCAACAGTCCAAAAGCAAATAATTTTCAGAAAACTTGTGCAGCCATATGCTAAATTTTTTGTTCTTTTGTCTCACAAAAATGGTTTAAAAATGGTTAACTCAGTTATCATATTGCCTTGTCAGGCAAATAAAACCCTTAAAAAAAGTCTTTCATAGTGTATCTTTGCACCTTCACTAACAGGTTTCTTCCATCCATCTTCCCCAATTTATATCCATGTTAATTTGTTTTTCAAAATAGTGGAACGTTTATTCTTTAACTTGAGAAGCTGCTCCTGAGTGACATTCATCTTGATGAAAGCAGAGGCTGAAAGCAGAGCTGTAAAGTGTATGTGTCTGAATGACCTCAAACCTGCACATACTTCTCCCCCCTAACAAGTGTCTGACCTTCCAGTAAAACACACCCTGCCCAATCCTGAATGTGGACTCTCTCTTTCTGTGGAAGGTTTGAAACTTCCTTTTTTGGGACTGTCTGGCTCACCAGATGTTTCCTGAACACACTGTGTCCCTAACTCTCTCCCCTCCTCAGCGGTGAAAGGCAAGGGATGACGAAGAGAGCGAATCTGTCATTCACTCGAACTGAATCCGAGCACAGAGGGATACCTGGATTTAAACTGAGCAAGACTTATTTGCGTGTGTCTCTGCAGAGCTGACTGGGGCGT
Source organism: Thalassoma bifasciatum (assembly GCA_008086565.1). Taxonomy (NCBI): domain Eukaryota; kingdom Metazoa; phylum Chordata; class Actinopteri; order Labriformes; family Labridae; genus Thalassoma; species Thalassoma bifasciatum. The sequence goes on from RPOG01000082.1 coordinate 813,597, forward strand.
TTGGGGACTGGGACTTTGGCTGCAGTGACAGAGGACGTTCTAACTTAACTGGGCAGCATACACAGAAACACACTCTGTTCGAGACACTTTTTTTGAGCTCTCACCTTCTCTTACACTTTTTCCGAGAGCAGTGAGAACTCACTCACAATAATCTGTTTGCTGTCGATCAGGCAAAGTCGTGGGATTGTGGTTTGAGGTACATGTTCTCTGTGCCCCCTGCGCTGCAGCAAGGGAGCATATGCATCCTTCATGACAAGGAGGACCTGTCCAGACTGGAGATGGTCCAGAGACTGGCAAAGGATGGTTGTCGCTTTCTGCAGAACCAGAGCAAGGGCCTGGAGAAGACAAGCGAGGTGAGATACAAAACACTAACACCCTGATGCAGCTAGAAATTTGTTCTAAACATTTTGAAAGTTTTCTTTTTCCTTCTTTCTTTCATCAGTTGATGGATGCTAAGTCAAGTACTGTGAGTGAAATGCAACATTCTGAAATGGGTTACTTGAGTAGATATTTCTGCCCTATCAATGAAGCTACTCATCAAGTAGTCCTCTTTCTATTATCATGACTCTTACCTAATGAGTATACTATATCATTGAATTTCCATGTCAAGAGAAGTGGATGATTTTTTTTACTTTGTGCTTGGTTGTGGTCTTTCATGCTGCAGCTCTGTGACTGTTATGATTTTGGTGCGTTATCCCATCCTTCCTAAATCCTTCCTGGATAAATAGATTAGGAAGAATACAGAGAAGAAGAAACAGGATTTAGATATTTAAGGATTTATTGATGGTATACTATAAAGTGAAGTGCGTCCACAGGCATAAAAATAACTTTAGAAATGAACTGCCTTCATAGATACCATACAGCCAGCTCTTTTTACCAAAGACCACAGCAAAACAACAAGAGTATTGAAAAACACTGTCAGTATCATCACCATCTGTTTTAAGATTTAGTCTGTGTACATTTTTACATAATTAGAACAGAGAACAGAATTTCAATCAAAAGAGACAAAACAAGTCAAGGGGTTGATGAAAAATTCAAGGAAGAATTGCCTATTAAAATATCTCACATGGAAGAATGGTCTAATAGGGTAGGTAAGCAATTGTTTTACAATCCATCTCTTTCTCAAATTGGCTTTGTCTTAATACATTTCACAGTGGTCAACAATGAAGCTTTTAAATCCTGGAACTATTGTTCTGGCCAGTGTAGAAAAGTCTAAGTTGAATTACGGTTGAAAAGTTATCTTAAGGTACTGTATGTTCAGTTTGCACTGCTCTGGAAAAAAAACTAGGTGACATCACCTGCCATTTGGCTGTGTGGCAGGAGTCTGATTGGCTGACCTCATGGTGGGGCTCAGCGTCTCCCTTCCTGCCAGCTGTATCTGCGTGCTGAACTGTCAGACAATAGCAGGAAAGGTTGACGCAAGTGGTAAGACCACCATGCCAAGACATTGTATGGTTTCGGGGTGGATTCCAGTGCATCAAGTTTTTGACCTTTTCCGCAAACACAAGTACGAGTGATATCATCTTATCAAAGTTGCTTTTCAATAAAATGACCTTTCATGTGCACCAAACAAATGCCAGTGGGTGCACAACAAAATGTTAGAGCCGAACAACACAACAATAGTTTTACCTTAGTTGAGTTGAACATGCCAATGTGCAAAGTATCTCATATTTTTGTGCTTGAGTGTACATTAAATGCATTTATATGATCCATGAATTATGTAATCCAAGGGAAAATGGTTAGATATGCCAATCTCACCCTAATACTTGACATTATCTAAAAATGTAAAGATTATATGGGATTATCCTGTAGTGTGTCTAGATGATAGCATGGTTTTAAAGTAATCCAATGATGCTACAATGCACATACTGTGACTTAATGTGACTCATGTTAATGTCTGGGACTGGACATAAAAGGGTTTAGTGGCCATTTGTTAAGCCCCAGCTGGTAGAAACGAGGATGCTTGACATTCGTTTGTGCGATGTTAATGCAGAATTATGTAAGAAAACTGTTGTGCATAAAAGTCACAAATGTTATGCAATGTCCATCCTTTGAATCTAGGCATGTATCTGGGTCTTTACCGTCGGTAGTTTTGGACATTTAAAATTAATTTAGCACTAGAAAATCGCAAGGTATGAATGCAAAGCAGAGTTTTGTGTTTGGAACCATTTCCTTACATAGCTGATCAGAAATCAGAGTTTCTGCTCTCATGAAATATATGAATGCAAAAAAATTTACATATTACACACATGATCTTGTTTCCAGTATATTTACAGAGCTTGAAGAGAACATTGAGCTAATTACAGCCTGGGATAATGAAGTTCTCCTGCATCAAAGGGATTTTGAAAACAGCATTTATCATCTGTAATTTATCATTTTTTCCCTTTTTTTCTGTATGGTCTATGCTTGTACTTAAGAGTGACTATATTTCAAGTTAGCCTGCTGTCAAGTCTGACACCGTCCAGGTTTCATAGTATGCATGCCAGAGCTGCTGTAGCTGCAAATACAACTGCAGACAGGAAACTTATGAAGCTCCAGCTTGTAAACTGCTTCTGAAACACAAAAAAAGACATGGTGGTATAAGACTGTGTGAGAAGTTTTGTTTCTTCTTTGCTGACTGATGGTGTCTTTGTTGGGGGAATTCTCCGAGTTGGAGTCTCCTCCAGGCTCGCAAAGCAACGGTTCTGTCCAAGCACTGTGACTCATTACAGACAACCACTCTGAGGGCTTGGTTGTTTTTTTGTTTTGGTACAAAGATAACCACAAAGCCCAATTTACACAGAGAAGGGGACTGCAGGAACAGCAGGATCAATAATTCATTGTGAGGAAAGGTTTGTTTGCTGTTTGACCCGCGTGGTAGCAGTACACTGAGACGCTCTGTTAATTAAAGCTCAGCATTGCTGCTTTGCTGTCAGCCATAGGAAGACAAAATCATTTTACTTTTTTCAGATAAGCGCGCAGGGTTTACATGTCATGTGTTGGCATAGATTGAACCACCAATTTATTTTTCCTGAGAATCAGGAAGCTAATCAGGGCAGCTTTCCTTTCTGGGAATTTTCTAGCTCTGTGCTTTACCTCATTTGAGAGAGGAAGCCTGGTAGTAGAAATCAAGCTGGTGAAATCTGCTTTATCTTTTGAACCCCTTCTTAAAACATGTTTACTCATAGACAGTTTTTTATTGCATTCAAACATCTTGTAGTTTATGATAGTCTCATCTTTTCCATATACAAATTTTAATTCGATCTGAACCCCTGCCCGTAAAGAGAGGGGATTAAAAAACTCTATCATCGTGTAGAAAGTTAATCAGTTTTGTTCTGAGCCATGAATCAAAGCATTAAATGATCTACCAGCAGACATTACCATGAATGGTCCTTTCTGCTGGTTTGAAAACATTGCTGCTATTTAAAGTTGTGACTGTGCTTAATGTCACAACAATGGTGTAAACTTGGCACTCCCATTCATGAATATAATTTTGCATCTTCACTGTTTGAGTGTAGAGATATTCATCTTTGTGTGAGTTGTTTGTTTTCAGAAAACTTGTTTGTGTATGCATGTCCAGGGGTCCTATAGATAAGCATTAATGTGCCAGGAAGTCATGCTTAACTGAAGGGTCCTGGTTGCTTTCTGCAAAGGGCAATTAGAGCAGAGAAAACTGCAACCACTTCCAGTCTGTCTGTCTGGCTAATTGCATGCACAGAGGCTTGTGTTGCATTGACTGATGGCTGAGGCTGAAGGAGGGGTGGGATAGGGGGCTTGATGTAGGATGCATACGTGCACTATACAGTGAACTCCTCATTAGGACCAATATCTCTGGTGCAGACCGTCTTTGTCAAGCAGCAACCAGCAATCTTTGTACTTCAGAGATGCTGCTACCAGCTTTTTTGTTAAACCAAGTAGAGTTAAAAAATGTTCACTTTAGATTAAGCACAAAATGATCAGTGATGAATAAAATGATATCCATCATATGGTTGTACGCAGTTAGAAACCTGCATGTAAAAACCTGGTCTCAAATGAAAGTGAAAAAGGGTGAATGTGCTTTTTATTTCAGCTTATAATTGCCTGTTTTTTTTTCTTGAATATGTTATAATCTGTATGGATTAATGTTAAGATGTCAATTGTTCAAAAATCAAATTATTTAAAAATTATTCAAAGCTGTTTTAACCACGTTAACAGTGAAAATATTTTCATGCAGTTTAATATCTCTATTCTACTTTTTTAATTGAACTAAATAGAAAAAACAATCTAAACATGTCAGTTGGACCTGTGGAAAAATGCCTCTCACTCAAAAAAAAAGAAACATTGACTTTAATTAAATCCATTATGTCAACTGGTTCTGTCCCAGTGCATTAAGTTTGTTGAAAGCAATAATTGTAAGATCAACTAAGTTGACCCTTATACTATTGCTTTCAACCAACCAACTATATTTGCATGGAACCTGTTGACATAATACATTTAATTAAAGTCTATGGGGTTTGTTTTGCTATTTTTTTGCAAGCACTGTGTTACAAATCTTTGACAGCCTTGAAAAACAGTGATTAAGAAGTATAAATCTGTCTTAAGAAGTATAAAGCAGTCAGAAACAAGCCAAATGCTTGTTTCTGACTGCTTTACCAAATCCAAGCATTGAGTGAGTTCTTGTCAGCTTGGTTAAGTTTTGAGACTTCAGCTATTTGATTATTTTATTTATGGGGAGAAAAAGAGAAACACTGTAAGATAGCCTTTTATAATCATAAGCAGTCATGCTGGTTATAAAACACTGACTTACAGTGTAACTTAAGGTCTTAACTCTGAACCACTAAAGTATTGTTGCTCAGAATTAAACCTTAACATGACAGCTGGAAATAGACAGTGGTCTCTAGACACCACCCATAATTTAATAGGTTCTCCTCAGAAATCTGTAATTAAAATTTGTGTGAGTCTTTTATGTTAATCCCTGAACAGGCTTCACTGATAAGGACTGAATAATGATATATGGAAATTCACCTTCAATTACAGTGCAGGCTTTGGACAGCGTATTATGATGGAAATCAGTGGTGATTTGTGTGAGTGAGAGGCAGAGAATTCAGGGGAATCTCCTTGGTGATAACACTCCCCCCTCCTCTTTATTCTCTCTCCCTCCAGCCACACAGTGACGAGGCAGTCCGTGTGTGTATAAGGGAAAGGGGCCACAACGTGCTGGTCCTCCAGAGAGTGTCGTCACAGCAGCCAGCCCCTTCTGCAACGTCAAGGGGAGGGGGCAGTGAGGAGGCGAGGAATGGGAGGTAAGCTTCTCCACTCCCCCTCCTTCCTAGATTCCCTCTCTCTCTCTCTTTATCTCTCTCTCTCTCTCTCTCCCTCCCTCACTATCTGTGTCACTCCCTTAGCACTCTCCCTCTCATCATTCTCCTTCTCTTCTCTCTGGATCACACACTCACTCACACATATTGCATCACAACTCCCAGCACATCAATGACCACATTCAACACATAGAAGTGATCAGCATGGCTCTGTGAGGCTGCAGGCTGCATCTCATTCAGAAGCTCTCTCAGCTGTGAACAAACCGGGGAAACCTCAGTGTGCTTGAGGGATTGCCAGTAGTGGACTCAAGGTTGTGGCAGTGGCAGGTGGACGCATGGATAGGTGAAGAGGGCATGCAGCTGTAACCACAGCAACAGTGGCCCGTGTGTAAAGACACAGGGACTCTCCAAAAGGATGGGATCTCGACCGCATCCTCCAAACCTGCGTCAGGAGGAAGGCAGGCTGCTGCATGCTGCTCTGGTGGAGCAGGAGGAGGATGAGGATGATGAGGAGGGCTCTGAAGAGAGCAGCTGTGACAGCACCAGCCGGGCAGAAGCAATGACCATGCCCACCTTTGACGTCCCTTACTTTCGCTACATAGATGATGAGGGAACTGAAGGAGAGGAGGAATGGAGCAGCAGTCGCTCTCTGTCCTCTATAGAGGAGGACTCGTCCACTGACTCTGTTGTGTCCGACAGGTATGTGGTGGTATCAGGGACCCCTGAGAAGATCCTGGAGCACCTGCTAAATGACCTGACGCTGGACGAGGAGCAGGGGACGACACAGGGCAAAGAGTCAGGTCAGCACTCTTCTTACTATGTCTCAAAAACCTCTTTCTTGGGCTGTCAGAGTTGAAATGAGCATTGATGTATTCTATAAAGTACACCAAAAGACAATCAAGTCATGGATGCTAAGTTGTCAACTTTATCACTACATTATAATCAAGATGGATTTCTTCTGTCGGTTACAGATATTTTTGCTTGTTTATGAAACAGATAAAAAAGGAGAACAAGAAACTCCCTTTTCATAAAATTACCATGTCCCCCCCCCACCCCTCTCACACAAAAGAGCTGGTATATTATCCCCCTCTGGACAACATTACCAAGCTAATATCATTCCCAGAATGCCACTAAGTTGGAGCCTGTTCATTTAAAAGCCCTTGACAGAGATAAATGCTGCTCATATCTTATGAGTGATGCCATAGCGGACTACGTGACACGCAGTCCAGCCTCCCAGCGACGACAAATCAACACATTTCCTCTCATCCCAGCAGGTACATGATAATGTGACACTGTTGCCAAGGCAGAGGAGACTGTGATTGAGCTGGAAAGCTGGTTCAATCGCAGATGATAATTGAGAGCAGTGGCTCAGTCAGTCAAACAGAGGGAGATTACAAGAGAGAACAGTTTGCCTTGCACTGGTTAGCAGAAAGGGAAGGGAAAACAAGGAAATGCTAATTCTCCCTCAGAGACTTCAGTGGTCACACATCATGTCTCTCAGAGATGGAGGCAGGCTTAACCCCATACCAGAGATCATTACTCATTTTGATGAGGAAGTGAATGAAATTGATCTAAATGTCCTCTCTGGAGACATGCATTTTACATGTAAAGCAGAGAAATCTGTGGAGCAGAATTGCTTATTTTATTGCTAGATGTGAGCAGTCATATTGATGTCAAGTGAAATATGGAGGCTTCAGCACATTCCATGTACATTCACCCTTTAGCGTGCGCTCTGGTTTGCCGTTTTTAGACTTGTTTAGCATCAGCTCACTTTGAAAATTCCTACTTTAAAGCTAACCTTTGTTGTGAGCTAAAAACCTGAGCATGATGTGAGTTGTATTCAGGGTCAAAGAGCCATGGACCTGAAGAGGAGACAGAATGACCTGAGTGCTGAGCAGCCATTGATCTGCTCTCAGTGATGTTTAATAGTGGGGCTCCTGCTGGCCTTGCGAATGCTGAACCTCTTCATGCTCGGGTGTCCTTGAAGGTTTAGCTCAGGTGAATCATGAGAGCCTGAGATCCTTGATTTCATCAGAAAGAAATTTATTTCAGCATTGGCCTAGCTGTCGGGTTCAGTCATTCACTCAAGGAAGGCTTGGAGGGAGATTGTTCAGCTACATGACGGATGATTGCAGCAGATTATTGATGTTAGGTTCATGACTTACAAGCATCACAGCACATTAGCAAAGCCAGTTTCATCTCATCATTTGCTTCCATTTTTTACTTAATACACAACATTAAGAATGCAGAGAAGCTTTCTGTGTTTCTGCAAGAGGTGGCAATTTTCTGGAAGCACCACAGGCATGTTAGAGGCAAAGCTAAATGAGTTACTGCAACTAACGAAGCTGAGTGAGTAGATCTCTGATACGCTGTTTTCTTTCTGTGAGCATTTTAGATAGGACCCACAAGTTGGCAAAACATGCAATGGAAGATTTATATTCATATCTTGAGGATGCCCCAGCGCTTTCATGATGATGCAAGGTGTTGATACTTATTTTACGGTAAAACAATAACATCAAAACAAATATGCTGATACTTGTTTTTAACCTCTAACCCAGGTTGTCATAATAATTTAAGGTTTTACACCAAGAAGTTGATTTCTGGTGATTTCCGGGCCACTAAGAGACACATTAATATTCTGTTTGTAAAGGTTGCATTGATTAATCTAACAAATACTTATTGAAATGCAAAATAGATCGGCAGGTTGACTGACAGGATGATTGCCTCTCGGTGGATTGACGAGCTGGATCAATGGATCCATTTTGCATTTCCCATGAAAGGAAACACAAAATGTTTTGTTGTCTGGAAGCATGGACCCTACCTTGTTAGCAATAGTTAGCTCACAGAGTGTTCTTACTTTACTTTCTACTCAGTTGTTGTATAAATGTAAATGGGATGCGAATATGAATTTATGGTGAGATCATTAAATATAATCACATTATTCTGTATTTTAAAGAATTGTCCTGGAGTCAAATTGTAGCCATCAAGAACCAAATCTGATAGCCTTGTTAGTAAGAGATTTACACTCCTTTCGGAGGATGGCCAAGTCCATTTTCTCAGGTAAGATTGTAAATAATGGGATATACTCGTGGATTCAGAGTTTTGGCACTATTAGTAACATTCCTGATTCACCATAAATCAAGTCAGCTTGTCTTTCTTGATCCAAGCCAAGTGAAAATGATAACTGTAGACTCCTACAGAGACATGGCATCATTTATGCGTTCAAAAAACTACTCAAAAGGCTTTATTGATACAGCCCAAGTCTGAGATCAGTGTTTTTTGGGTCAGTGGATCAAACATTTCTTTTGCTTAATTGATTTTTAATAACTCTGCTCTGCAGGACATTCCCGGCTTTTTTACTGTGTTATCAAGAGAACTTGAGAATATGACTTTAGGTTGCAGATTAAATATTTATTCTGTTTTCCGACTTCAAAAAACTTTCACTGTATAGCCTGGGGTGTTAAGTGTAAGCTGTTACTCATGAGATAGTGTACTAGTTGAAATAGCTTGGAGAAAAAAACAAAAAACAAAAAAAACAAATACAGAGCAGAGAGAGTGAGTGAGTGAGAGAGTGTACAATGAATGTGTGTGAAGGGGAGGAAGTACAGTTCACTATGTGGGTGGATGATGTACTTGAGTTGTTTTCTGGCTTTGTTTTGAGCTGCTGGTGTGTTTTTTATTATTATTGGAGCTACATGTGTAACCCCTCATAAGCAGTGAGTGATGCATGCACAGCTGCTCAGCACGGATTAACATAATGATGTCAGGGAGTCCTGTGGACCAGAACGCACACAAAGGCCTGGGGAAACCAGTGTGAAATTAAAGAGCAGAATTTACAATTCTGTGTATGAGGCACACGTACAGAGGAGCTGAGAGGAGGCTGGACCTAACAGGATTTGTAAAGGTTGTCGCTTGCAGTTGGGCATCACGTCAGAGCGTTATTGTCCTGCTCTGTCTCACCATGTGAAAAAAATGTATTCAGGTTGCTTCTATGTCCGCCTCTGAAATGCTCCTGAACTGCCTGGTGTATTAGTGAAAAAACACTGATCAACATTTTCACAAAAGATTTTCAGAGAAAAAGGCTTTTAACAAAAAGTAACAACAAAGAAATTAAACTTATTCTTAGCTCATCATAATGAAAATAAAAGCTTGGATGCCGTGAACTGTAAAGAGCACTTCATGCTATGCGGACGTGTCAAAGTAAGCCAGTTATCAATTTGATCAGATTTAATCCAATTGGTGACTCACTTCCTTGTGTGTAACCTTGAGAAGAAATCACACAAGGACAAAGGAGCAGAAAAATAATGTGAACACATTAGGAAGGTGGCGAGACAACACCAGATTGCTTTTCAGATTTGAACAGCATCAACATGATACATAGACAGCATACAAGGTCAAAGAGAGTTGACTGAGACATTAACATTATTAGCTTATCTGCAATGATACAGCCTGCCATGTGCAAGATTGGTAAAGCAAGAAAAATCTTGATTGAACTTGTTGAAGAAAAATTGAGCAAAGAAATCAACATTATGATGATCTAAGCCTGACCGAGAGGAAAAATGAGACACTAAAATTTCTCGTCTTATTGAATTAAACTAATATTTCACAGCAGGGACTGAGCTCTCCAGCAGGTTTTATTAAAAAGGGAACTATTGAAAATGTTTCCTGCTCAATTAGAACTACAGTAGTGTTGTTTGAGCAGCAAACCAGCCATAAATCATACTCTTGTCAAGGTCACAAGTGAACACCTCCCCTAAAGCGACCTGTAACAAATGTAATGAGGTGGAATGTGTAGAGTTTATATGATGGTTTGCGCAAAAAGATTGGAGGTCAGAGAGTTTTCTTTTTGTAAACAGCCTAAATGATCTGCAATACATTTTTTTTCAAACCTGCAGTACTTTAAGATGGTAACACTTTTGTCTGTCTGTGCTCTCTTTGCAGATACACTCCTAGATGACTTCCTGCTGACGTTCCCAGTGTTCATGTCAACCAGTGATTTGTGTCAAGCTCTGCTGGGACAATATCCTTTACCTCAGGACCATTAATGCATGAATTTATTCAATAATCCTTCTTGTGACAGACAAACAGGCAGGCGTAGATGTTACATGTAAAGTCATGAGTGCCTTCTTGAATTAAAGTTGCTCCTCTTCTGTCTGTCTTGCTGCCCATCCTAAAATCAACATCACACACATTCGTGAATCCTTATACACTTTATTTGATATCAGGAAATAGATCTCTTCTCTCCGTCTGTGCCTTAACTGAATCCCACCTATTGCTCCAAGCGATGCAGAGGCAAAGAGGACAGGAAGGAGGCTCTGGAGAGGAAACGAAAAGTCCTGCACCTGGTGTCACAGTGGGTGTTTCTCTGCAGAGATTTCCTGATGGAGGACGAGCATGTCAAGCTGTTCATGAAGGTAGACAATGTTCTGTACCAGGAAAAGGGTGGGGGAGACTAGATGGGAGGTGAAGTGAATATTAGAGAAATGAAAATTGACATTTCCTTCCAGACTCTGTGCCGTTATGTTTTGGATGATCTGTACGAACACCCAGCGCTGGAGAAGGATGTGATGGAGCTGCAGCAGCTGTACATGTTGCAGCGCAGACAGTGAGTGACTTCTTCTTCTGTCATTGCAAGTTTGTAACAAAGGGTAATTTAATGCATAGGAACATAAAAACAGCTGCACTTATTGATATCCGTCCAGATTGTTTACACCAGTTTGACTGACTCTGCTTGAGGCCTAGATAGAAGTTGAGGCGCTTGCTGTGAAGACATAAAGACCTCCTATTCTGCTCTGTGGCTCTCTGCAGTCTCTTATCAATGAATCCATTCAGAGATTGAAGAGTAATCGCTGTGCTCTGGCTGTTATGCTCGGAAACATGAAGGTCACTGAGCTTTTTATGTCCAGATAGTTGAAATGAGGAAACGCAGGAATTATAAGAATTGTTTACAATTTGCCAAGATCTTTTTTTTTCTTGACTTGAAAAGATGCAGTGATGTAGACCATGAAGGCGTCTGGCTTGTTGAGTGTTACAGGGATTATGTAACCTAGCACTAATACAATGTCTGGTATCAGCTCCAATACTGGCTATTTAAAGAACATGTGTGGTGTGACTGATCCAAATGAGTGTTAGCTTCCTTCATTGACTGTATATCAATTTGGACAGTGTGCCTTCACCTCCTCCCATTGAAAGATGTTAACCCAAAATTCAGCCTCAGCCAGTGCAGACATATAGTACTGATGGAGTCAAGGCATGTGCAGAAGCATTTAAGCTCTCATTATTCAAAATAAAAATTTAGCTAAACTGAAAAAAGAGCTCTCAGATTCATTTAATCCATGGCTATGGGAACTTTACGAATGTGTGTGATAGTTTTTTTTATCATGTTTTATTCCACTGTTCCTCCTGAACTCTTTATATTTGGTTAAGAGCACCGCAGAAACCAGATAATGTATTAAAACTTGACTTTTTTTAAAGTCAAATGATGGCACTATGATAGAAAAAGATTAAACAAGCTGCTGACACTACAACAAATTAATGTTTATCAGGACAAAGAGTTAACTTCAGTCCCCGTAAAGATGTTGTCTGAAGAAAACAGAAACACATTATGCCTGCATTCATAAAAGTATGACAAGATTTTTTCTGACAAGTGTTGTAGATATTAAAAAAAAATGAAATATATGAATTTCTGACGTACATCTGACATATTGGTGACATTCTTTATAATTTTTGAGGACATGAGCATTGTCTGTGTTGTTAAACTGAATCTGTTGCTAAGCTACTATTCCTCAGTTTTATTAAAGATAAGCATCACATTACTGTTTGACATCCCAGTGTAAACAATCCCCTCCCCAGTCACCAGACACACTGACACACCCCTGTCCCCCTTCAGCAGCCTCCAATCAGATCTCGTCCCATGGGACACTACAACCTGCTGCCCATTAGAGAGCAGAGCAGATAATCCAGCCTGACTCCTCTGCCTTTATCTGTGCCCGCTTTATTCATGTTTATATCCACAGCATCCACTCTTTTAAAGCAGTAGACTCTGTGTGGGTGTAACTTACTGTCATACTCGACTATTTATGAGCTTTTCACAATCAGGCTCTCACTGCAGGATGACATGGTTGACTGCTTTGTGGCAATCTGCAGGCTGAAAGGTGTCTTGTTTTCTCTGAAGAGGAGTTTTTTTGTCCTTTTGCTGCTGTCTAGTGATCTCAGGTTATGGCTGACTTATATAATTTTGACCCAAAGTGGCTGTCTTACTGGAGAACTTGAAAAGTGAATTAGATCATGCATGCTCTGTTTTGAAACGACACTGGGAATCAAGGTTTTCATTAGAGCTGGAGTGCTGCTGTGGCCTGGGAGAGGGGATCCCTGAGGGCAGGCTTTGTGCCAACATGCCTATTGTGATGCAGAGCCCAGTAGGAGCTGAAGGATGATAATGGACACCGGCTATCCATCATGCTAGCCAGGCTAACCGATGAGAATAGGGTGATTAAATGAAGGGATCGAGTTGGAAGGTCTAAAAATCTACAAAGCACTCCAATCTCCCCCCTGACACTTATCTTAAACAATGAACTGAGTGCAGCAGTGGAGTAAAAATGCTCCCTCACTTCACTTTGATTATAGACTGCATGGATAAGAAATAAGTAAAAACTGAAGGAACATCACAGCTCAACTCAAAGATATTTAGAGAGCGTCTCTTATTCATCTGTGCCATTAAAAATGTTCACATAGGAACACAGATGACAAAAGTACACATAATTGAAAATAATTCTAATAAATTTCCTCCTTTAATTGCAGCACAGTGGATGAATATTCTCCTCAAAGAAAGGTAAGCCTATGTTGAATGTTTGCCCTCTTCACATCCCAAAGGCAGAAAGACTTTAATTAAACATAACTGGTTGTCTGCTTCAAGGAATAAGTTTAAGTCTCAGAGCTATTGTTTTCCCATTTCCTGCCAAAGACATTGTTCTACCGTACCACTGGATTGCCCAGTGTTGGTAAGAAAAGTTACTGGGTGTCAAAATCCATGCGTTTCCCTCCTTTCCAGAGCAAAGTGCTTTTCCACCAATTGAGCCTGAGGGAGAATGGGCTGCAGTCCAGAGGAACACAGAAGGAGAACAAGGAAGGTAAGTCGTAAAACACGTCGCTCTGCTCACATTCCTCCCATCATACGCTGTTTCCAAAACTGTAGACGTGTAGTCTGAACAAGAGAACAATGGGAAACTTTCCAGGGAATGACGGAGAAGGTTTGGAAATGCAAAATTCTCAAGAAATGACCTCAGAGCAGTTTTTTTATCTTTAGGTTGAAAAGAAGGTCCTCATGCCATTCAGTCACGTAGAACATCTTCTTTTTTTTATTTGATGATGTCAGGGGGTACCCCTCCACAAAGCCTTTGCTCCTGGACAGCTCATAGTCATCATTTAAAGACTTTTCAGTTAAAAAGAATAAAGTGTCTCTACTGGGTTTACTCAGGCTACTGTACAACATGACTCTAGAGTTTGTTACCTGGAGCAGATGAAGGTCAATTCCTGAGCTCTTGGTCGCCTTACCAACGAAGAGAAGCTCTTTTGTCTTCCTTCTTTGAGGTTGTTTAAGTGACTCAATTGGTTTGTTGTTTCTAGGTGAAGATGAACTAAATTGTTAGAAACCTTGTTTGTGTTTGAAGAGCAATCTTACTCTAACTCTGCTCTCCACTGAACACAATGGTTGATTGACCCCCTCCAGAGTGACCCCAACCTAAATGCTTTTTATCAATTCTCACAGCCAACTGATCAGGACTGGGTCCCACAATGCCCTGGGGAAATATGGAAGATCTAATCATTTGAAAATTGGTAAATAAATGGTGCTCAACAAATTTATTAAACCACTACCCAGCATAGGGCGTTTTCCTATCTGTCCTAAATTATGTTCACCAACTTATATAAAGCTACTGACTTGTATTTCTTCATTTGTACTGTGACACTTTAGGGACTGTGAGGATTGAAAAGGTTTCCCTTCTACAACAGTTCATAATCCATGATTTAAAATGAGGTTGCATCAAAATAAGTTTTTTCAAAATGCTATCTCTCAGGGTCTGTGGTCGGAGCGTCCAGGACCTGATTGATTTACAGCACAAAGAAGTTTCTATAACAACACGTGCTTGTTGTCACATTTCAAACTAAAGCACTACGTATCTACAAATAACTGCAGTACCTCATTGCTTTGTATCAAGCAAATGTATTTTGCTTCCAAACAAACACACACCTTGGAAAGAGTCACTTCCTCTTGACAGTGGGTGCTAGTGCTCATGGAAAATGCAGTCTTTATTCCAAAAAAACCATTAGCTTTTTTGGACAGTCCCCACCGCCTCAACAGAAAGGTTCACACTTATGTTCACAGGACTTTGGCAAATGGACAGCTAAAAAACCAAAGCATTTTATTGCTAGCACAGGATTATGCAATTTCCGTGGGTCTGTTTCCACAGAACTTCCTGCGGGACTTACCCAGAATTCAGTGCAACATTACAGTCCAGTGCCCATGAGAATTAGACAAATGTTTGTGAATTGAAATGGTTTTTTGAACAAAACTAAGTGAGACTTAAAGAAAAAATCCTGTTTGTGTTTATCATTGTGATTGTTGTCAAAAAATTAACATCAATTTGTCTTGGAATTTTACTCGCTAAAATATTAGCTGACCTGCATGAAATGAAAGAAAATCACAACTTCAGACTTCAACCAGGGTTTTTTTTCTATTAAATGATGCATTTTGTTTCAAAGCAATACATTACCATGACAGTGTTTCCCATTCCTCATTTTTAACACTTAAGCCATCACAGACCCCCACACACACATTGCACACTCTACATCATTAAAGTCTGTGAGAATTCAGTAATGAGGTTGGTAAATAAAGAATCATACAGACAGTAAGGGATGGATAGATTCAGTGGTCTGTTTTGCTGCTTCAGGTTTAATATGGATAAGTGCAGAACAGGACCAAATAATAGGAACATTGTTGTACATTATTTATAAAATTGTGACAGTGTTTGTGATGGTTTTTTGTTTCAGTGCTCTGTCATGTGTACATCACCTTGGACTCATATGTGAGTATGAAGGTCCACGTGGGTGTAGTAGCCCAGGAGCTGCTGCAGGCAGCGGCAGACAGGATGGATGTCCCTCAGGGCGAGCTGGTGCTGGTAGCTGTCACTTATACTGGAGGTAAACACTGATCCAAAACAGCACTACAGTACAAGGGAAAAGAATTGATGGAGAAGTGATGAACCATCAGTGTATGATACACTACAGAGAAGATCAGAAAAGGAATTCTAAAGATTTTGAAGAAGTTATGTGTAAATAGATTCATTCAAATGATGTTTCTGAGCATTTAAAATTTCCTACAATTTATCCTACACAGCTTGTTTTATCTTTTCTGATTTGTTTTATGGAGCCCACCCATAGATATCTGAGACTGCAATCATCTGTGCTGATCCACATTATACCTCTGGTTTAAAGTGAGCCGTGTTTTCAGTGAGGTGATATGAAGTCAGTGTCTCTTATCAGTGGCTGAAGTGTCTGGCTACCTCAGAGTCGAGGTCTTATCTCTTCGTACTGACAGCCGTGCACATGCTGCGTGACAGATTTTTAACGACATTCTGCTGTTGCTGATGTGCTTTTATTCTCTACAGGCCGGCTCCTCCTGCAGCCTCACGACAGAGTCTTCTCTGATTCTTCACGGCCAGTTGGGAGGCTGCATGTGTGCCGGAAGGACCTGGGGGAAGTCATGGTGAGAACTGAAAATATTTTTTAGCATATAGTATACAGTGGTGTCAAAACACTGTCTCCTGTATTTAATACTTATTTACAAAGGTTAGAAATAGGATGAGAGTATCTTTGATTTAGCCTTGACGTGTGTGTGTGTGTGTGTGTGTGTGTGTGTGTGTGTGTGCGTGTGTGTGTGTGTGTGGTTGTGTAGTTGTGGTTGTGTAGGTGCATTCAAAGAATTGGGTTTGTTTACAACTTCAGAACTCTGTAGCTAATCTGTTCAAATGATCAAACCTGCAAACATTAAATAAAGAAGAAAGAAAACAGCACTGAGTTTTTCATTGATGTTTTTCCCAGAATCCATTCACAGACAACTCAGAGCTACAGCAGAGGACGGCTCGCATGCTCAGTTTGAACACCTGGGACGTGGCTGTTGCCCTCACCAACTTTGACTGGACCATTTTCAACTCAGTGCATGAGGTCTGTCCCACATGTTCAGTAAAGACCTAGAGAATCTAAATAAAATGTAAGACACGCCTGGCTCAGCTTCACTAAATGCATGTTGTATTTTTTTTTAACAGCAAGAGCTTGTCTATTTCACCTTCAGCCGCCACAGCAGCAGCAGCAGCCACACTGCGGCGTTGGAGCTGCTGCTGCAGCGCTGTGATGAGGTCCAGCTGTGGGTGGTGACTGAGGTGCTGCTTTGCCCCATGCTCTGCAAAAGAGTTCAACTCATCAAGAAGTTCATCAAGATTGCTGCCCAGTGAGTCTCACATCTGTTATCATTTTTATCGGATGTTTACTGATTCTGATAATGCAGATAATTTCACCTCTAAATCTGAGGGTGTTCAAACTTAAATGAGGATGCTGCCCTCTCTGGTGGCAAACCTGTGAACTGCATGTAGGTAAACTGCGCTCCTAGATGTAACAGATGTGTAATTCCTGCTCTTTTAAAGCTGTAAAGCTCAAAGGAATCTCAACTGTTTCTTCGCCATAATAATGGGGCTAAATGCTGCAGCTGTTGGCCGCCTCAGTCAAACATGGGAGGTAATACTTTTTCTTTGTTCCTAGAGATATGAATCCTCCTGAAACACCTCTACATCTCATGTAACATCTGACCTCAAATTTAAAAAGAAATCTTTCTGCTGTCTCTACAGAAAATTCCTGGGAAATTCAAAAAGTTGTTCTCAGAGCTGGAGATGATGACAGTGAGTGTGATGCTTTACACTTCATGTTTAAGCTGTTTATTTTAGTCCAAGCAAAAAAAAAAAAAAGGCTGATCCTGAAGCTACTGCTGTGAAGCTTACAAGCCTTTTTCTGTTTATTTGTCAGAAAAACAAAGACAAAAACAGTTTTCCTTAGCATTAGTAGGAACATGAGGTCTTTTTAGACAACCATTATTATTTAATGCTTCATTTCTTCAGCTCTAATAAAGCATGCATGCACAGGCACACTCAGCCCTCCCCAGAGGATTGGGCTCATTGGCTTTGACAATGTGTTCACAGGATCCGTCGCTGAACCACAAAGCCTACAGGGATTCCTTCAAGAAGATGAAGGCGCCAAAGATCCCTTTTATTCCTCTGCTACTTAAAGGTATGCACGTTGTTCTGTCACCCCAGTTCCCTGGGACAGGTTTTAGATGTAAGATGAGAAAGCTGTAAAATACCCGTTGAAGGTGTCTAACTAAGTGTCTGTGTCGTACAGATATTACATTCATACATGAAGGCAACAAGACGTTTCATGACAACCTGGTCAACTTTGAAAAGCTGGTGAGTGTGTTAATTATTTAGAGCTTTTTCTGTGCGAGTGCGGAATAACACACTTTTGTGGTGAATTTTTAACGACAAGTTTAATGTTTGAGTTTTTGTCCTTTCTTCCGTAGCATATGATAGCGGACACAGTGCGGCTCATCAGGCAGTGTCAGCGAGATCACATGGGTCAGTATTTGTATCACACACTCACTCTTATCTTACCAACAATGTGTCGGAATTTCTTCGATACTTGGTCAGCTCAAAATTGCTGGAATAAGTGCATTTAGACAGAAGGTTAGAGATCAGTCTTTGGAGGGAAAAATAATCCTATGAATGCAATCACTTTATAATGTTATAAAAAACAAACAAACAAACAAAATCACTGGCATGTATGTATGTATACATGTGCATGAATTCTGTATACAATTGTAAACTGGCTCACATCTGTAGGTGGTAGGTTTCATCATTTAAATTAAAGAAGGTTTGGAAATTGATAAGTTTCCCTTCATTCTGCTCCTTTTTGGAAATGTAAAAGAAGTTAAATTAGTGTTTATAAGGTTTTTTGTTCTCTTTTTTGATTTCTTGCAAATTTGCAAAGTTTCTTTGTTTTGACTTTCTGTTCGCTCATTGGTTCATTCTTTTTTTCTTTTTTACATTTTGAAATAAACATTTTAAATCAACCATTTAATCAAATTTTAAATTGATTTTAAAGTTCAAATTTGCCAGTTCTTTGAATTTTTGATAGGAAATCAAATCTGAAAGCTTCTGGGTGGAACTTTGTTTTACGCCTCTTTTTCCTTTGCTGAACTAGTTTGTCCTTTTTCTGTCAAAAAGAATCTCATCCAGCTCTCTTTAACAGTCAGATATTTTACTCAATGTGAATATTTTATGGAGAAAAAAATGAAGAAATGCTGTCTCCTCAGTACGCTATCAACCATCTGTGTGTCATCTGCTCCACACAGATTACGACATAGAAAAAGGCGATCCTCTTGCCGATGATTTAATTTGCTTTTGGAGCTCATAAGAGGCATTACTCTTGATTTGTGTTTTGAATTATGCTTTAATGTCTTTGTACTACATTAAAAAATCACAAACTTGTCTTATAATCCAGAAACAGTCTCTAACAGGTGTTTTAAAGCGTTTTAGATATGGCTACATGACAATGCAGCAATACTAACAAGGCATGTTTCATTCAGTGTGTGTGTGAATTACTGCACAGTACAAAAAGAGTCTGTCTGCTGCTGCTTCTTTATCTTGAGAGTAAAACATATCCTCTCCCTTCAGGAAATGGCATCACACAGAAGAGCAGCCCAGACGTGCGAGCACACATTGATTACCTTCATATCATCGACAATCAGCAGACTCTGTTTGAGCTCTCTCAGCGGCTCGAGCCTCGTGCTTAGAAAGAAGCTCTTTCTGCACTCCCTGCCGTCACAGCGAGACAGGAGAATCGCCAAGGAACAATCTGTCACCTTCTCAACAATTTCTCAGGATACAATGCAGCAATCAGAAAGAATTGCACAATCCCAGCCAACCACAGGGGGGAGCTGTGCCATCAGGAATCACTATGAGAGACGTGAAAAGAATATGACTAAACTAAGCCCAAATAGGTCTGAATGAATCCACAGTTAGGCCCCAGTCTTAACACCCAAAAAGAAGCCAAGATTAGTATTAAACAAATAAGCAGCAACCCCTTACTGTGCCGTTCACAATATAGTTCTGCAGACCAGACGGCACAGCAGCTCAGCAGCCAGTGTGGGCAAGTATGTTTGGAAGTGTCAAGCTTCCTATTTAGTATAAAGCTGTAGAAAATAAGCATGAAAACAAGCCAGGTGCTGTTTGTAGATCCGACAGCAGAGAGTTTTCCATCTAAACCAAAGAGGATACAGTCCACACACTTCTGCTCTTGGATTGTTGTTGTTCAACACAATCCACATGTTGTCTCTGTCAAATGTGGTACAAAATCCAGGCTCAGTGTCTGCACAACAAGATGATATTTCGCTAACAAAATAAAGATGACTGGAAAAAAAGCAAAGAGGATACTCCACATTTCCCAGTCTTATGTTTATGAGAAAGTGGAGTAAAGGTTGAGAAGTCGCTTTCCCATGTGTTTTTTTATTTGTATATCCATAAAGTACAGTGTATTAGGGAAGGATTAACACAGCTGTGTTAGAGCAGAACATTACACTGAAGAAACACACACAGGGGTGTGTGTTAAAAGCTGTATGAAGTATAATTATATGTTCTGTATGTGAGTGTCAAAACTCAAAAGAAGCCAATATAAACAAACACTTAATGTTCATGTTAAGAATAAGTTGTGCCGTGGACAATCAGTTAACCAAAGCAGCAGACCCGGACTAAGATTACTCTGTTTAGATATATATTAACTGAAAACTGCTCATCAAATCAAAAAATATCTCCATTACCAAAAAGCAGTTTACTTAAATAACTCAGTGAAAAAACAAATAGGTATAGAGCAATAGCCAATTCAGTTTCTGGATTACCTTCTGAGAATCAGACAGTATAATAAACTGTACAGAGTGGAATCACAGTAAACATTTTGTGTATTATTTTAATTGGATGACAGATATTCTCACCATCTCTGTAATGTTAGACCGACTGAAACAGACACTGTGAAAGTGTTGTAGATGGAATTATTAAAATATTTTGTTTGTAATTTTTCTTTTTATATATCATGTATTTTAAAGATAACTTCACAGAAAGAGGACGTGGTCTAGCAGTATTCATCTTATTTGATTTGGATCATTGTCATTGGAAAGTTGAGCCTGTTTATACTGTGTATATATGTTTAAACTCTGAATAAGGATATTTATTTCTGTTTTATTTATTTGCTCTGTAGATATTTGACTTCTTTCATGTTGATTTTTGTTTTATATGCACTGATTTGGCTGGTCTGCATGATATGGTGAACCATGGATTGACCATCACTGTCAATTGTGCATGCAATGAAAGATCTTTTGTTCTTTCTTTTCTTTTTTTAGCCTCGATTTGGTTATTCTAAAAAATAAAGTTTACAACACACATTCAGGCATGTGTTATTCTCTCACTTTTTAACCCATTCTCAGGTATTTAACAAAGAAAAAAGATACATCTCAGATGGAACATGTTTAACTCACATAACTGTGTCAGGACCCAGTGTGAAGACAGCACTAACCTCAACAGAATATAAAATGTAACAAGTATGGGTCTTAAAACAGAAAATTCTTATTCATATTGATTTTTCTCTCTACTTTTGATTAAAAAAAAAAACAAAAAACAAACCTGGAACACTTGCTTGGTTTATTCATCTGTGCTTCACAGGTTTGTCCTCTGTGATATGAAGAACTGCTGCCCCCCTGTGGCTACAAAGGGTAGTAAAGGTTTATTTTATTTATTTATTTATTTATTTATTTTTACCATCAAACACTTTTGGCAGCTGAAAACTTTATCATGTATTATGCTCAATTCTTCTCAGTCTTGCGCCCTCTTTTGTGTCTTTCAAACTCCATGTTCATGAGCACACTTTCACATCATGATAAATACAATTATTTAAACAAGTCAGCTGCAAGCATTCTTGTATTTCTGCTCTATTTTGCAGATATCGCTGTGCTTTACTTTTAAACAGCCTGTATGTACACAGTCTGTGTATAGTTTTGTGGGATGTTACATGACTTACTTTGGCTTTGTTTGTGCACTCAACAGAAAAAGAAAATACTCACATAATTGAGAATGTGATGAATACCTTTGCCAAATATTTTAAGATAAAGCTTAAGGTCATGTAAAAGTGGATCCCGGGCCTGACTTTGGACATACCTGATTTGGATAATCCATGTAGTGGATCACTATGATATTTTTCATTATTAACCGCAATATATATTTTAAAGTTCCTCTGAAGAGTAACTTTTTGTACTAGATCTAGTCACCACACTCTAATATTTGGTTCGACCGCCTTTAGCTTTGATTACAGTACACATTTGCTGTGGCATGTTTCAATAAGCGTCTGCTTCATTGTCACAAGATTTATTTCCATCAAGTGTTGCATTAATTTTCACTAAGAACTAGTATAGATGATGGTAGAGTCTGGACACTGCACAAAGTCTTCTGCAGCACATCCCAAAGATCCTCAATGGGGTTGAGGTCTGGACTCTGTGGCAGCCAATCCATGAAAAGGATGTCCCATAGTGGGGAAGAAAAAATCCATTGGTGGAATAATTTGGTCATTTAGTATATTCAGGTAGTCAGCTGACCTAATACAGGTAGTGTATGTGCACAGTGCTGAAAAGATAGAAACATTCAGTCAGTTGAAGTTCAGGGATTTTGTTTTTAATGTAGCTAAATTTCTCCAGTGGTTGATCAAACCCTGACACTCTTAATTTGTTTTGTTCAAACAACATCTGGATATATTTTTTATTAACATCAAGTGTCATTCATTAGTATCAAGCCTTATAAGTTAGCACTTCCCCTCCTCTGTTTTTGTATCTGTGGTTTAAAAAGCCTAAAATATGCGTTGATCAGGGAATCATTTCAGAAAACAAAACTCTGAGCACACAATGTCTTCCTCTGTGGGTGTGAGGCAGAGGTGTGACCCAGATGCCCTTGCTGACTTTAACCAGGTGTCCTGCTTGGCCTTTAACATGACTATCTGTGGCACGACCCCTGCTGCGCCGGGCCTCGTACCCTGCCATTTCCTCCCAAACACTGCCAGCACTGTATCATTTCCCTGTCACCAAATGACTGGCTGGCTGCCGTGTCGTGCTAATGAGAGGAAGAGAGGGCAGATGAAGAGAAACTACAGGAAACCAGACCTTCATTTCCCCCCCATGCAATACAATACGCAATGCATGGTGCATCTGCTGCCAGAGAAATTAAGAGCAACACAGATGTTATTAGGGTAAGAGAAATCTCATGAGAGGAGATTAGAGTGCTGATGTTGATCAGTAAAAAAGTGAGTGACTCAGTGGCAGTGATTTGTACATCATAAGGTCACTTGTTTATCTGAGGAGGTAATATTACACCTGCTTTGCTTCTTCCCAAGGATGTACACTTGTTCAGTCGAAGTGACAAAAGAAGCCCAGTTATATTTCACACTGCTAAATACATATACAAGTCTTTTGGAATTGCATATTAGAAATAATGAGAGCCACATTCACCTGAAAAGTCCAGGAAAATGTTTAAAAAGAGTAAAAAAGTATCTGCCAGTGTGGTAAGAAAAATATCACTGTTGTGTTTCTTGTGAAAGAAACTATTTTTCCTTACAGCAATAGGAGTTATAATCTTGATGAGCTATTCAGACCTCAATTTTTGTCTTATGATGTCTTGTAAAAGACATTTTTCTTGACTTTCCAGGTTAATGTGGCTCATATTAAGTCTAACGAGACAACAGTTTAGAGCGAGGGTTTTGGAGAGCAGGTAAATGCCAGCACAAATTTCACTCAAAGCATCTCTTCTTTGTGTTAATCAAAACATAAGTGCAGTGTCAAACTTTGCTGTATGATCACAACCTTGATTCCTCTTCTCTTCTTTTTTTATGCTTACAAACAGAACATTTCAAAGTATATGAATCATCAGTGTGCTTCTCCTTCATTAAGTCTGAATATTTACACCCAAACTTTAATCTAAACTTTGTTCAATCCACCCTAATGAAATCAGTTCACTAAGATAACATTTTAGTTAAGATGGCTGTTTCTTTAAACTCATTCAGAGTTCAAGCTTTTATTTGGTTCATATTAAGTCAATCAGATGCTAACAGAGAGCGCAGACAGATAAAGGATGGGTAATCTAATGTGTTTCCTTCACATACAAAGCTATCAGTGTCTTTGAATAGGTTTCTCCAACAGGCCCGGCCGGATGAATTACACTAGTCTGTTAGTATTCTGCCTCTGGCGTACAAAAGGTCAATGTCAAATGCACCTCATTTAAAAGTCAATAGCAACCATGCACATCATCTCCTGGGAATTCTGTCCGGGAACCCTCCAGACGGCATTGTGTATCATTCAGTTAGTAGAGGGCAGCCAGAGAGCTTTTTTAATCTTGACCTTCCAATAAAATATGCTCCCAATCCAGAATTACATGGTCGAAAATGGAGACATAAGCTCCCAACAAATCATGGCCAGACTGAACCATCTCTGGGGAGACGTTCAACAGTGTGGGACACAGACACAACAGGTTCAGCTCAAGCTCAACATGCATCTCCATGTCTTTGTTTCCATTATCATTTAATTTTAAACAGACACATACAACTCCAGACTACAATGTCAACATTATCATGTCTTCTCTAAAGTGGGAATAATGAAAGTAATACAGCATCAAGAGAGAAGCATTGTGCATGATCAGTTGGTAAATAGGAGAAAACATGATAAGAAATAAAAAATAAAAAAAACATGTCATCATTAATTGGTTCAATACTGTGTAAAAAAGTGAATAATACACCTCTACATTTTTAAAAAGATCCTGCTTTGAACACGGTTAGCAAAACAAAGAGTAAGTACACTGCCTGGTCAAAAAAAAGTCACCACCTGGATTTAACCCCTGGCAAGTGATGAAATCCTGAATGATCGTGATCTGCAATTATTTCAATGTTTGGGCAATCACAAGGAAGAAAACTAACAGCAGAACTCAGGAGTATGTTAAATAGTGAAAGTCAGAGCATTTCCACACGCACAATGCAAAGGGAGCTCAAAGGATTGGGATTGAACAGCTGTGTAGTCTTAAGAAAACCACCAATCAGTTGGGCTAATCATGCAACCATCATGCCTAGTGCCAACTGTATGAGCCTGTGGGGGCAGTGTTATGATCTGGGGTTGCTGCAGTTGCTCAGGTCTAGGTTCAGCAACAATATGTGCCCAAAGAATGAGGTCAGCTGATCACCTGAATATACTGAATGACCAGGTTATTCCACCAATGGATTTTTTCTTCCCTGATGGCACGGGTATATTCCAAGATGACAATGCCAGGATTTATCAAGCTAAAATTGTGAAAGACTGGTTCAGGGAACGTGAGACTTCTTTTCCACACATGGATTGGCCACCACAGAGTCCAGACCTTAACCCCTTTGAGAATCTTCGGGATGTGCTGGAGAAGACTTTACGAGATCTTGGTAAAAAAATGAATGCAACACTAGATTGAAATAAATCTTGTGACATTGAAGCTTATTGAAACAAAGTCACAGCAAAACCATGCTATGATCAAAGCTGTGGACGGTCCAACCAAATATTAGAGTGCATGACTTTTTTTGGGGCCAGGCAGTGTATTTTACGTGAACTCTCCTAATGACTCATATGGAAAGCAGTAAGGCCACTCCAGCAACGATCCACTTAGCAGGCGGCTGTTTGGTTCGGAGGTGGAGGGTCCACACAAAGGTGGGTCCACGCTGTTTGGTGCGGTAAACCGGACACTTGTAAATGTTCTTCAGCTCCTGTTCCTCTGCAGGCACAGCTCTGACATACATCACAGGCATGGCTGGATTCAGATCTCTCAAAACTGCTTCAGAGATGAGTCCAGACTGGGTGTCCCAACGAGCACCTAAGAAGACAAAGCAGAAACTCAGATTACAGACCCCTTTAAAATACCATCAAGGAGGGTATTAGTTTAAAAACTCTAACCTTCCATGTACAGGCCATGAATATAAACCCCCTCCCTTGGTGGGTGTCCAAAGTCATCTTTCGTTTTTTTTGTTACATCAACAGTCAGGGTCATCTTGTCCAGAGGCCACTGGTTCTTGCGAGCCATGCTCTGCAGCACAGCTGAGGGGACAAAGAAATCTTTATGTCAACACTTCTCATGCCTTCAGTTTGAGAGTTATCTACTTTAACTTCTGTTTTAATTTTCGAGATTCTGACTTCACCAGTGAGAAAAGATTGTGGGTTGAAGAGGCCTGAGAGCCAAACGACTGCGGGAAGAACCAGGTCTTGAGTCCAGCTGTCCAGCTCTCTACAGCTACACATCAGGTCACTAAACCTAAAGGAAATAAACAAACACATGTTATGTCCCAGTTTCAAGTCTTAACAAGCTTATAAAACATCTTCCATGTTGAAAGACATTGGTCAAATTTGACCGACAATTTGCAATCATTGGCAACAAAGTGTTTCACCAGGAAATAAAGAAGAAAGAAGTGGGTACCATTGTGTGAGTGTTTCAGTGGAAGGATAAGACAGTCTGGCCCAGGAATCAGGAACAGAGTCCTTGAACAAAGCGGACTGCAGGGTCTCCACTCTGGAGGAGATGGTGAGCTCTCCCTGTGGATTAAGAACCTCTCATCACATCTTACAATCTTACTTTCTGAATGCTGTGAAAAACAGTACAGAGAACCTGACTGTACCTTCAGACAGAGATCAAGCTCACTGAGGGACTTTCTCATTTCTGCAAGCAGAAGATTCATGCGCTCGCACTCCTGGAAACAGACTTGGATGTAAGGGCTTCGCTTTGCTGTCTTTGTGACGATCTCTGCCATGTTATACTCCTCGGGAAGCTTTTCAAGGATATCTTCAAGAACAGACTTGACCTGACAAACATTATATTCATGTTAGGCTCCTTTGTAGACAGTAGAGTGTATTCAGACTGACTTTTTCTGCCTTATCACCTTCTCCTCTGTGCTCTGAACGGCCCCCTCTCCTCTGGAGGAGTCTCGTGGCTGCAGCTCCAGCAGAGACCGGAGGAGGTTGTTTGAGGTGACAGTGAGACACTCCAGCTCTGCGTTTGGATGGAGGCCATACAGGGTGGGGTTCTCGTGAGGGAGATGTTCGTCAATATAACTGTGGTAGCCACTGTAGTCCATAAATGGAGGGGCAACGAACCCAGGGCACAGAGAGAGCTCCCCTTCAAACTGTGGAGTGTGAACACACGGATCAAAAAATGAGAGCACCAACGGTACAATGAACAATTTAATATGCAGAACAAACAGTCCACCTGAAAATGTCTTATGGCAGCACAGCTGAAGTTGAGCAAAGAGTGACCTGTGTTTTTCACAGTTGAACATAATGAACAGTAGCACAAGTGTCAACTAATGATAAAACACACATTGCTGCCTTTTTTGAAATCATATCTCCTGTGGCTGACAGTAGCTGTTAGCTTGGCAAAGTAGAGGAAATATGATCAGTCCTCTATGAGGCAGAAACAGAAAATCCATAAGTAAAATCAATCAACTGAACAAAAGTGTTGACAATGTATAACTTCTCAATGCTAACAGTCAATAGAAGCAGAATTTTAAGAGTGGTAACATTTACAAACCAAAGACAGAAAAATCAGCAATGTGAAAGAATCAACATTAACTGTTGTAGTTTAGGTTTACATCCCAAGAGGGCACCCTTCACCTGAATCACAACACCAGGATTTTCATAACAGCTTTCAAAGTTGTGACATACTATTTTAGTGAACTTTAGAACAACCAAACTTTGTTTTATATCAGAAAGTGACTCTGAAAACTTTAAAAATTCTACAGTCAAACTGCTTGAAAAATATCTTGAGGATCAATTTTTGATCAAACAAACAAACAAACAAACAAAATAATGAACAGATTCCTCAGACATGAGAGAAAATAGACAGTATTTTACCATTTTTGGGTGCATAAACTCTTGCAGATAGGTTCCACACAGTCTTCTATCCCAGTCGTCTGTGATGTGTCCCCCATACATGATCTCTCCAAAAAGGTAACACAAGTCCTGCCAGGGAACCTGCATGGACTAAAACAAACAGAGACTCATAAGACAAAACTGTATATAATAATTACGTAGCTTTTAGTGATTCATGCAATATCCATCTGAAACCAGATGAGGAGGGATTTATCAGGATCATTTCAGAAAAACTTTTCAGCACTTCTCCTTTTCTGTTTTTCTATGAGTTGTAACTCTGTGATTTCTACCTAAGTACGCTCTTCATTAATGGCAAAGTAGGGAAATAGAACAGAATTATGTTTCTTTACACACACTGATCTGCTGTATGATAGAGGAGTCTTTTCCTCAGCGGGAGATTATGATCCGTGAGGGTGAAGGAGGAAGAAAAGAACCTGTGATTCATAACAAATTACAAAAGCTGGAGGTTCACAATCATTTGTACCTGTATTGTTTTGCAAATTGCTTCCTTCATCAGCTCTAATTGCAGTGATCACTTATGTAGCGTTGTGAACTGTCACATTGGCTGCATGTAATTACATTTAGGATTACGCTTCATTGCCCCCCTAATGAATTCTCTGTATACGCACATACAGGTTACTGTTTGGTTAACATAATGAAGGACATTCGTTTTTGGAGGGCAGAATACCTACGACACATAATTGGTTGTGACCAGAGTAATAGGAGTTCTAGGAGAAATGCATTAGGAGTTGTGAGGGGTGAGGCACCCCAAGAATGGATTTTTTGTCCCTGTGAAATTAAGCTAAATTATAGGTTGTGATGTTATAAGAGCAGAAATGTGAAAAAAGACAAGGCTGGACATTTTTCACAAACATTAGAACAAAAGATTTCAATAAGTAATTTGGTGCACTGTGCTGTAATTCAACATCTAAGTCTGACAATAATTCTAATTCACACACCATTACTGGCTTTAGTTTTAAACAGCTTAAGAAACAAATAGTAAAAAAGAACAATTGTAAGTTTTATCCGCATGAACTTGAAAAAAAATACAAACAAAACTGCTAAATCTATTTCATAAATACTTTGCTGTTGGCCTCCAAGTAGTTGTGCAGGACATTGGTTGAAATGGTGAGGTCTCCAGTGCTGAAGGGGTAGTTGTGGTTCCACCCCTGGGGGCCAAATTTACGGCGCTCAGTGACGCAAGCATGAAAGAAGCAGAGAGAGAAGAGCATCGAGTTGAACTCCTGTTCTCTGGAGCACATATCCAAAGTGTCCTGAAAGAGTAAACAGAGATGGATTCAGATTAAAGATCAAATGTTGACAAATCTCATGAAATCCTTTAGTTGTGTTCTTATCATTAATTCCAACGCACTTGACTGAAGTTGTTCAGGGCTGCATGCAGACTGGCATTCATGCCAGTGGGGGGCTCACTGGTGATCTTGATGGCGTTCTCCAGGATGCCTCTGGGGATGACATGGTGCTCAGGGTTTGGTGCTGGCTCGCCGGTGATGAACACCCTGAAGGCTGGGTGACTGTCTATGGCTTCTGTCTCCAACAGAGCATCAAGAGAGGGAAGCCAGCGGGCCACCAGGTGCACATTCTGGACAAAAGGTATACACACCACTAGTTATAGGTCAGATAACAATATTTCCAAAAGACTCCCTTTTGTTTTAATGTCATCAGTTTAAAAAAAAGCTACAGTGGTTTAAAAAGATTATAAAGATACCATTAAAGGTAGATAAAAAAAGTAAATAGAGATATTGCTAGAGATAACAAAATCATGTACTGCACGTTTAGTTTCATTTTTTTACTCTGTAAAAAAATAAAATTGTCTTTCTTTGTCACAAAAAACAAGATATCCTCCCCTGTCTCTCTTGGCCACACACTTTCCCCTTTAAGGGAGGCATTTATGGAGCTCTTCCAGCCAATTATGGTTTTTATTGAACCAAATTGAGTTTATTTCTCTTGCTCACAGGGTGAGATAATATCATTAGGTGTATTATTGGCTGACTGGAAGAGCATACTGGAATCACTGCGGTGGCTTAGTTACTGCATGGAACTGGGTGGAAGATGTGGTCAGTTAGTGAAACTGATAAATGTCGAGTGGCTACACCACAGTTTCTCACAAAAAAATCTGATCTTGCACAAAAAATTGTTACTCTAAATATGATTTTATTAGTTTACTAAACTGTGAAAATGAAATTTGGTATTATTTAGACAAACTTGCCCAAAAACAAATAGAAAACACTGATGTCCACAGCATCCTGACTTGCTCATTACAACATAACCTATACTACCTAGTTTAGGAATGAAATATTTTATATAAACTTTGAGGTGATATTTCATTGGTACACTTGTATAACTTCTTAGAAGGTGGATTATCTAATACTTGTCATGTTTTTGTAGCTACACCATTTGACATTTTTATGGAACTGATCCTTTAATTGGGTTAAAATGGTAGAAATGTCCCATAAAATAGAAAAAAAGACATGAACAGAAATGTAAATTACACTTTAAAACAAATATCAAACACATTATTTGAACAATTTTAAAGCATTTTTTCATGCCAAACCTGATTTGTCACTGTTCCAACTGCTCCCTACCTGCAGAATGACCCAGTGTCCGAGTTTAGAGGCATTTCTCAGGATCCTCTCAGCAACTTCCTCCTGCCCCTGTCCCAGGGATACGTTGTGCAGATTGCCCTGGTCTATGGAAAATCCCAGTTTCAATCCTAAATAGAGAGATAATCGGAAGTAGTCATCAGTATTGAATGATGCAGGCAGTCTGAAAAATAAAACACCAATATAGTACCTAGTTTCTCTACATCTTTGAGTGGATCCACTCCAGGAGAGAGGATGAAAAACACAGGGGTTGTTGGGCCACTGTCCTCATACAACTTTTCGAATTCCAACCTGACGGATTCCACGTATTTTGTCCCCATGCTCTCCTCCACAAAGCTCCTGTGAGACATTATTACAGAAAAGTTATTCAATACAAAGAACCAAAATAACAAAAAAAGAAAGTTTTTTTGTGGAAACTTCCTTACTTTATTGTGTATGTCATCCTATCAGGGCGGAGTGCTCGGAGGATGATGAGCCTCTGGATGGAGCTTTTGTTTTTCCAGTCCTGAGGCAGTCTCTCCTTCTCAGGACAGCTGGACTCAGTGATCTTCCTCCAGTGCTTTGGTGAGCCCTCCACTTCTTTGTCCAGTCCACTGAAGTCCTCCATTATAGAGAGTGTCTGGAATTAAGATACACTGGAAAATTTCTATATATGATGGGATTTCCCTTTGAAATGAAAATGTGACAATTTGAGATGTTACAACTCATGATTCTACCATACTGTACCTTGATGGCCCCCCAGGAGTGAGGAGGGAGAAAGGACACAGGACTGACTTTACTGGTTTCCACAGGAAATCGCAGTAGGAAGTCAAACTCCAGTGGATCGATTAGACCCTTCTTGAGCAGAATCTGAGGGGAAGGACCAAGAGCAGTTTGTAATGATCCATGTTGCATTGATTCCTTTTCAATCATTTACTATGTGATGAAAACTGCAACAAAACTCTCAAAAAGTCATTAGGTAAACTCTTATAGGTTGAATTATTGCCTCTGAATGCAAAACAGCAGTATGAAGGACAGCCTTCAAGGCAGCACTATTTCTAAGATGAAAACAGTTGGCCCAATGACAGATAATTGCATTATGCCATCAGAACCAGCCCCCCTGTCGGAACCAACTGTCTGAACAGCAGCCATGAGGGAGGCAGTGAGAGGTAATCAATAGCAGCGTATGGTGCTGCTGACTGCTTTTAATTGAAGTTAATGTGGGGGCAGAAAAGTACTTTGATTGATGACGATGACAGGGGGCCCCACCTTTGAGGCGGCCCCGAGTCCCTCACCTGGAAGGCAGTGTGTGACAAGAAGGTTAACTTGTCTCTCTCAAACAGGCCCTGGCTGGTCTGCAGGAATACAGAGTAAGTGATGGCCTCAGTGAGGGTGTGCACTCGGGTCCTCACGTCTTCGTCCCAGTCTGCGTGTTCCATCGCTTTTTGAAATACTGAGTTAAAGGCCTGGAATAAAAGCAAAAGCAGGACAGGGATACACATAGCTAAGATTACAGAACTCTCCTTCAAAACAAAAACCAAAACGAAGTCAAGTGTTGGTGTCAAAGCTGCACTAAAACCAGCCAAATTTCTCCATCACCAAAGAGAAACAACAATTACAAACAGCACTCACATCCAAACAAATTTTGGTCAGAGTGGAACCTATAGCCAAGATACACACTCTTCCTAAAAAGATATGTATTGCCTCTACACTTCAGGAGTAAAAGTTTCACCTTGAGGGAAAACTGGTACATGGGGTTTATCTTGCTGAGGTCACTGATGATGAAGAAGAGGAGTGACGCTCTCTCAGCTGCAGGGCGGTAAAGTTCTCGAGCCTCGTTGATCTTTGTCTCGTTCTCTCTAGCCTCCACCACCTGTGTGTTCAAAGTGCACAACGTGAGCTATTAGGCTCTCAGTCATGCCCAAAAACCCTCTTATTACACGTATACCTTACAATGGATCGTTTGAGGCCAGTGCAATAAAAAGCGGAGGCTGTATGACACTCAAAAACACTTGCATGACTCAGAAATTGAACACATGCACTTAACTACAATGGGAGAACTGAGAAAAGCCCAGATGGTTTGATGAACTCACCTTTAGTTGAATATGAGCAGCTGTGTTCTTGGCGTTTTCAAGTTGCTCCACCAGAGAAATGTCTCCCAGAAAATTACCTTGGGCTTCAGAGAGGTGATTCAGCAGGTCATCCTCCAACCTCTTGAGCTCAATCTTGAAGTTGTTTTGCTGTGTGGTCAGCTCCATCTTGTGAAAAGTGCACAAAATATATCAGACTAGATTTTTTTGTTCTCATACCCTGACTTTTCAGAAAACAAAGATACATTTTTTTGGTAGGTGCAACTTTCATCAACTACTTTGGGATTTACCTTTAAAGCCTCAAGTTCCGGCCTTTCCCGGGACACTACTTTTCCCAGCAGTTGCTCCTCCAGGCCCACGGGAGTCACTGTGAAGTTGATAAGGGCTGTCTGGGCCTGGAGCTCAGGAGGAAAATGGGGATTGGCCAACTTTGTATGCAAAATAAGTTGAAAGTTACTGTTGTATTCACACTCCTTTCCACCAATCTGAATGTACCTGAGGACAACAAGAATAAAATACAACAAAATTACACAAGGGCCAACACTGACTAAACTGATTTGTTATTATAAGCTTTTAGGAGACCTACTTGTTAAAACAATCTAATAAGGGGCATGTAGTGTAAACCTAAACAGAAGGAGCCCTCTCATCTGCTTTATCAGTCAAAATAATTGTCACTCTGCATACGAACTTGAAACTTGGCTATTTGAGACAGGATCCCCAACACATAATGCTAAAATATAAACAAACATATTCATGCTCAGTTTTTCAAGTGTAAAAGGGTTCTGTGAAAAAAAAAAGAGTAAACTCCTGAATGCTTATCATTCACAAATTAAACACCGCTTTGCTTGCAAAAACAGTTGACATATCTTTATTCTAATTCTTTTTTTTTTTTGTCTGAAACAGAAATATTATGCCAAGATGATCCTTGAACAATGGCCGTCAGAAACTTTTATTTCTCGTCAGCTGTCTTTTTCCATATCCACCCACCAACCCCCTGCTTGGATTACATTTTTAAAGTCTCAAGAACTTTGCTTTAGGTCCAAATGTCACTCAAACAACAGAGAAATAGATCTGAAAAATTAGAAAGATTATCACCACAGCAGCCAATATTTATCTCTTCCTGCATTTCAATTAAATTAGCGCTGGCTTGACGAACCTGGTGGCTTTTCATTTTTCTCTAATTACCCCTTGGATGTCAGGCAAGGCCCCAATTTTACGGCACAGGTTCCTCATGGCCTGGGTCTGGTTCAACTCTATATCTTCACAAGCCAGAATTAATGTACTATTGATAGAACCATTACTCCACCAAATTAAAGTCCTTGCTGATGGATTGGCTTGTAGTCTTCCGTCAGCCATGAAAGGAATAATTAGTATTCATTACTTCACACTCTACAACATTCCAATTATTAATGAACTTCAGCTGTGGATCCCGACCAGATCCATCATGGCTGCCCCAGCAGGTTGTATTAATCATCGACAGAAACAAGTGTGTGGGTCATCTACAAGGGATAAACTTATAATCAGATTTACTATGATGAATTGTTACGTCTGGACAGACAGGACTTAGGGAAAAGTTCGATGGACATGCACCAAACATTCAATATTCATGGTCGTTCATAGATCGGAGGAAGGAAGATGTAAACATTTTTGAATGGGGTGTCAATATGTGGTGTTTTGTCCACAGTTGTTTCTCACATTTAGGAAGTTTTGCTGGATATGACGGCTAGTGAGAACAGAAAAAGGTAATTACAGAGCACTGATAAATTCATGCTGTGGATGATAGTAAGCAGAAGAAGTGCTGTTTATCAAAATCAGCCAAATTTAAAGAACACGCCAGTTTTAGTACAATCCATAACGTAAGCCTAATGAACACCCTACTATATGTTAAAATAAAGTCAGCTTGGAGCGTTTAAAGCTGGTGTAGAAATATTCAGATTCCTAATTAATGCAGATGGATACCAGCATATTTCCTATCAAGTTATGAATTTATTCAAGCTGAATTGAGTTTGCCACAATGATGGAAGACCACTGAATTTAGTGTGTTAAATGCCATTTTTTGTGTCTGACAGGAGTCCTTATACATAACCATGACTGCCCTCAATTCAGCTTTTACACTGAGGCTCAGCTGTTCAATATTCATGACACCTAAAGAATATGAACACACAAATATACATCTATCACCTGTCTTGAGGCGCAGATCAATACGTTGGCCTCAGGGATGCAGAATACGTGCAGCAAATTCATTTATAATCTGAAGAGTGGGCTATAAAAATGCATTCAGTCATGTCTTACTGGTGTATCAGTGCTCAGTGAGATTCAACCATCTGGTAAATATGCTCCTATTGTTTAACAACACTGATATTTGTGGGCATATCGACTTAGGTTCACAAAGATACGAAAACCATCTATTGATCTTTAAACATCTGTGGCACATAGTCTCTATGAAACAATGAGTAGTTCGTTATTTGATGCTGATTGTAATATTTTTTTTAATGTGATTGCAACACTGTAGATGTTAAGTTGCAGGTCTGGTACAAACCTTCCTCTTTTGATGGTGTTCCTGC
Source organism: Thalassoma bifasciatum (assembly GCA_008086565.1). Lineage (NCBI taxonomy): Eukaryota > Metazoa > Chordata > Actinopteri > Labriformes > Labridae > Thalassoma > Thalassoma bifasciatum. The sequence goes on from RPOG01000082.1 coordinate 848,184, forward strand.
CCAGCAGAGGTTCCAGGACTGGGTCGACTTTTTCAGGCAGATTTTCTATCAGAACTGTATCACCACAAGCAAGGGCTTGTTCAATCACATCTAGATATCTACAGAAGAAAAGCAAAACCAAACAAGTTTTTTTTTTTTTCCTGAAACAGCCCAATGTGATAACAAGCATCAGATAGACTGCAGCCCCTCCTACCCTCTCTGTCCCAGCTGCACCACCCTCAGCTCTGGTCCTAGACGGTTTCGGATCCACTTAATGCCCTGCTGCTGTGGGTCAATGATGAGTGGCCAACGCTCACTGGTGGTCAGGATGGCAGCATTTTCAGTGGACATCCTATCATTTGGCAGGCCCTGGTTATGCCAGGCAGCCACAGTGGCATCATCTGTAAGCATGAGGACTGGATCCAGGCCGTCTGTCAGGGGTACAGAGACCTGGAACAGAAAACCAGAATGATGTCACCAAACTTGGAGGACAATGAGCTTTAGCTTGTGGCCTCTGCTGCCTGTTTTTAGATAGAACAATTTTATATTCCGAGTCCAAACAACAAAAAGTGTGGTGCAAACCTGGTCTCACCTTTTGAGACTGAAGGAAAGGGATCCACGCTTTGTGAAGGAGCTCTGCTCGATACTGTCCGGTGAAGCATCCCATGTATGACACAAATGCTGAAGTGATGAGGACGTCACCACACAGGGTGTTTTTCTGCTTTTCATACTGAACAACTGCCTGTGACCAGCGCTCCTTCTCTGACTGTAACAGATACAAACCAGAAAAATTACTTATTTTCACAGATGATGCATGAGAGGTCATTAACAAAAAGAAGAACTCTAGCCCATCTGTGGATAGTTAAGGAAAATCAAATGTTTGCAGTCTGAGAAACTTACCCTTTAGCTTTTTTTGTTTAAACTAAGAAGATGTAAGCAGTAAAGCAAACAACAATAAATCCTTTACACAGCTCTGAAAGTTGGCTGTAGATTCACTCAGCATTAATTCAGCATTAATTTAAACCTTCAATACTATGACTGTGACAGCACCACAACAATAAATCATGCTCGGCATTTTCTTACAAGGGGCTGTGGATCTAGAATATGTCACATAATAAATTCTCAGACAGTTAAAAATCACTATAATTTTACTCTAATGTATTATGGATTGCCTGTAATATCACTCAGTCTGGGGTGAGACATTGTTAATTTCCAACAGCTGTTGAGGCTTTGAGGTAAGTTAATGATTAAATATAGACGGCCTGATTTATTAGTCTGAACACTATTGCTTCCAGGTCAATGCCATAAAGACAAAACATTTATCTTGATATGCTTAAAAGCCAAGCTGTTTCATGCAAACCGCATTTATTTTCTGGAATTGGAAAGTCGAACGTACAGAATGGCCACTGAAATGGCCATCTTTTATTTTGTATTAGCATTCATAAGGTCTGCAGCTACCGTGTCTTTAAAAGGGCATAAACATTGAAGCTTGAGTTCTAAATAATCCTGAAAAAAACAACAAAAATATGTAACATTAAACCCATACATTGTGTATGTTCATATCTAATATAGCTTCTCACTGATAGTTTTTTAATTAAATCAAACAACCAAGAGAGCTGACTTTAGTTCCACCACACTAACTACTGCAGGAACATGAGGACAGACTGACAGAAAGACAGACAGATACCACAAACAAACTGAAACAGAGAACTCACACAAAACCTGTCTATTGCACAGACAGAGAGCAGTGTTAGTGTAGTGTTTTTGCCACTCTCCATTTGGAAACTGTTCAGCCAGTCAGTTGCCCAGTTCACTCATGCGTTCTATGTGGTCCAGCCCCGTCTACCTGTCTCACAAGTTGCCAGTATGCTGCTGGGTCAGGCTGTAAAATCTCCCTCTGCCTGATCTACTCACACAGTTACCAGGGTATCTTGCCAGGACATAACAACTTCAATTCCAGATTACTGATGCAATTCCATCACCAGCCTGTCTCCGTGCATGCCTCCGGCAGACAGTTTACCTTATGTCAGGTCAGTCACAGTGACACCATTAACTCCTCCGTCCCTCCTGCTTTACCTCTAAGCCTTTGACTAGTCGGTTGGCCAGCTCAATGATCTGGTTGGTGCGTGTCACCTCCTCCTGACAGCTGATTTTCTCAGTTGTAGCTCTTTCAAACTGAGCTGTTAGGGTCTGGAGGCTGCTATCAAGGTCCTTAAGAAACACAACAAAGACGCCATGGGTATTTAACACCATTAAGAGAATGTAGCTTTTAAATTGAGCAACTTAATTGAGTATAATGATAACTTGGCACTCACCAGCAATTTCTTTTGAACTGTTAACATTTTGGCAGTCGCTGTTTCTAGTTCAGCATTAGCTTGTAATAATGCATGTCTTTTTGGGATGACCTCACAATAAATCTGAAAAAAGCGCAGGATTGAAAAGAAATAGCAGAACAGAGAAGAAATCCTTTTGTAAAATGCACAAACATTTAAAGGCACCAACTGACCTCGTAGTATCTGACAATATTAATAGTCCAGGCACAGAGACCAGCAGCAGCTGTAGATTTGGTTCTAACTTGATCGGGGTGGAACTCTGGGTTTCTCAGATACTCTTTTTTCACCACAGTCAAACAGGACTCAGGAATGTGCTCCTTGTCGTATGAAATCAGGGCCTGCAGGAAAACATCCGCCTGACACACAAAACAAGGGGCAATATTAAAACCTGGGCAAACAGATGCCAAATGATGTTATAAAACGAGTAAGTCATATATAAAATCTAAGAACAAGATGCATAGAGAACATTTTATAAATCAAAAAGGAAAGGCTCACACAAAAGAGATTTCAATATATTGTTTCCTCCATTAAAATTTAACCATGTCATCTTTATTGATATGTGAATTTTTTTTCCTTTAGTCATCTGTTGACAACCTAAAGCCACACATTTATGAAATAATGTTTGAAGTTATGTTATCTTTCATGTTACTACCCTTATAATATACAAAAGGGACATTCACAGTCATTAAACTAGTCAAATAAATCCGTTAATCATTCTAGACATCAAAAAACTTGTTAAAAATGCTAATTGATTGCTAATTCACACTAAAGCCAACACTGTCTTTTTTTATCAAACAAAATATATTGCTTTGAGGCCACACAAGCACTACTAACAGCCAAAGGTTGAGGCACATTTGCCCCCCTTCTGACTGAGCATATTCATAAAGCCATCCAGCTGTAATGTGAGCTTTGGAGAGATGCTGGGCAGGGCCAGGGTCAAGGCCTCGACACAAATTAGATTGGCATTAATCAGGCAGATGTGATTGACATGATGACAGCTTAACCTTGCCCATGAAGGCCCGCGCCGCCTTCCAGCTCCGATCCTTCGGCACTCGACCGCGGGGAGCTAGCAGAACCATCACAGCTGCTGCGACATTGATCACTGCAGCTGGGGGGTTTGGAAAGGCCTTCAGCTCTGTGAGATTCACCTAAAAACAAAAGTGGGAAATCATTACTAATTTTCAGAATGACACAAAATCTGATAAATTTTGTTGTGACTGGTGAAATGAAGTACCTTGTTGAGGGTATGGAGTGCTGCAGTGGCTGCTGTCAGTGATGGCTCTGCCTTAAGCAGGTCATTTTCACAATCTCTCTGTTTGACTGAGACTTCTGCCTGGATGACAGCGACCTGTTCAAAGAAACCAGAATGAACCAGGTCAGAAAAAGAGGAACATAGGGAATGTTGTTTATTAAAAGTCTGAACCCAAAGGTTATAAAGACCAGTGTATGGTATCTCACCCTCTGTGCCTCAACATCTGCAGCTTCCTTCTTGCTGCTAACCTTTTCAGTCTGCTGACCAATCTGCGTAATTAGGGCTTCAATTTTCTGTTTTTTAAAGGTCAGCTCACATTCTTGGGATGCCAATTTGGCTTTGAGATCCTCAACCTAAAATTGAGAAAGAAGAGATCACAGATACCTCAACGGCTAATACACTGAATGTTAGAGAATGCTGATACTAAAAAAAATAAGCACTAGTACCATTTCTTATTTCTTACTGTAGCGCCTACTTCTGGACACAATTTTTTCCTCTTTTTTTATACCTGAGTGGCAGTGGTTTGGAGTTTCTGAAGTCCGCTTTCAAGCCTGTTCATCTTGTGCTGGAGCTGAGCCCTACTCTTCTCCAGAAGGTTCCTGTACAGGGTGATTTGCTGGAGAAAGCTCTTGGGGGTGGTGTAATTGTACCTCTTCTCATTGCGCTGGTATTTTTCACTTGCCTGGTTGACACTGGTGTGAACGTAGGCCATGAAAAGACTGATGGATTCCTGGACAGCAGGCTGTAAAAATAAGCAGACAAGGGTGGTGAGGGGAGAACATGGGGAGTGGGATTGAGTAGAGTTTAACATCCCCAACCTGATGGGGACTGAAATATTATCTTCATAAATTTTGAATTCATCTACAAGTTTTGCCATCTTACTAGGCTGGCCCTGACTTATTCAATCTGAAATTTAGGTGCAGCGTGCAGGAATGATTAGGCTTTGAAACCCCTGTGAAAATAATGTGTTTAGACCACTGACATGCAGCTTATAAAACATTCACACTGTTTACATTATCTCTGATGTCCTCTAACTTTCAAAACCCTGTATACAGCTGCTGTGATACTAAATTCAAACTAGGTATTCATCATATGGTGCTCAATGACACAGAGACTCTATTAATCACACAGTTAGCAATCAATTAAAGAAAAAACAAATGAGCAGAGAATACGAGGATCAAACCTCACCATAACTCACAACAAGCCATTGTTATTGGTCATGGAGCCAGTTGGAATAAAAATCATTATTAATTAAGACCTGACATAATGCTTTTTGACAAAGCATGCTATGTTCACTCGAGGTGCAAAAGAAGTTCTCATTAATTGCTTCTTTATGACAGTTACTGGGTTGTGCATTTCTAACTTTAAATAAATGATAATTTCATCTTTTGTTTGTCCTACATCTTTGAAAACATATAAACCCATTAACATCCTGTCTCATCTCAGTGCTTGTCTTATTAATTAGTTTTTGAAGTTTTTTCCAATTTTGTTACAGCTTTTTGCATTTTACTTTGTATTGAATTTCAAGTTTTTTCTAATAATAGTATTACTTATTTAACATGTGCTTCTCAATTTATTTACTTATGATAGCTTCTAGTAACACATGATATTATTTTTGTCTTTTGATTTTTTTCTGAATTGATTAATTAAAACATGTACTCATAAGATCAGAAAGAAAAAGGGTTGTTCAAAGAATAAGAATGGTTTCTCAATACCTTTTTCTCAACTTATTAATGGATCAATTGACCAAATGTTGCAGCAGCAACTATCCCCATGCCTGCACAATGATCTACTACAGCTGCTGATAAAACCATTAGTTATCTGCATCCCCGGCCTCCAGTAATGTTAGTACTGGATGAGCTTATAAGTTCTTTTATGTTTGTACTAATGCTGTAATAAAAAGCAACACAGCAGCATATTTTTTGCCACACCTGAACTTCCTCACATGGACAGATGTATGCAGTGGAAAGTAACATTCTGGCACATGTTCCCATATGTGATGACACTCTCCTGGTTATGACAGCTGTGCCTCCTTAGTGGGTCGTTATGTGCTTAATCACTCTTCTCTCATTAACATAAATGATTCTGGGTTGTGATCGTTCCACTGCTATGATGGAAAACAATGATATGCCTGCACTCACTATGAGTCTCCAGGCATGTGTTCAGCAATTTGTCAGAACCTCGGCAGAGAACTAATGATGAAGGATCTATGGAGAAGTCAATCCAGCTGCACTGTAATAATTGGAAGGTGTTCATTTAAGTCTAACATAGTCCAGAATAAGGGCTTACATGGCAAACTCCACTGTTTGTCACACCCAAAGATGAATCTCTGACAACACATTAACCGCTAGATGCAAGGATGTGATAAAAAGTGCACAGGGGAAAGTAAGAAGACAGAGAATTGAAATACAAGACTAGCGGAAAGATTGGGTTTTGGGGTTAAAGACCTCACCTCAATTCCCTCAATCTCTTGGATAAACCTTAAGCTGACTGACTGCAAAGCATCTGGGGTCCAAGGATGGAACCAGTCAATGGTGGTGCATTGAACAAGAGCGGGGAATCTATGGGCTCTCACTCGCAGGGTGCTGCCCACTGGAGACAAACACAGAACCACCTATAGGGAAGCAAGGAAACAAAAAGTCACCTAATCTGACAAGATTTGATAAACTTGTACCCGTATACTCGAGTTTAACAAAACATGCAGCAAGATCATACGTGAAATTCATCACAGGTCATGTATGGCACAGAAACACTGAAGAGGGAAACCATAACTGGCAGCCGTCTGTGCCCCCACTTTCATCATCTTGGCATGAGGACAGACAGCCACATCCCCTGTTGGCTGGAGCAGACGGTGACGCTACCAGTGGCCCTGGCATAATCATTAGCTGGATGGCATGCACATACACTGAGACAAGAATTTCCTTCCTTTTAACCCCCACAGTTCATCTGGCTCTGTTAGTTCAGCATGTCAAACACATTTGATAACATGGAACAGCAGCTGTGCTTCTAATTTCTAAATGTTTCTATCAACCGCTCAGAGATGTATTGGTCTTTCTTGTGTCTTCCACTTTAATAGCATGCAGCTTTCTTACAGGTTTTCAACTTTGATGTGACATTATATTAAAAAAGAAGATTTTTACAGAGAGCTGTAACACCTAAACAAATTATCAGAAGAGCAGTAAATAACCAGTAACCAGCAGCCTTAAAAGTGTTATATAGGCATGCATTAATGAATAATAATGTATTTGGACGAAAACTTGTAGATACTTGACCTTGAGATGTCGCTGAACTCGCTCTATAAAGAACCTCCAGCAGTTCTCCCTGCTTTCCAGCAGTCCGAGGGCTCTGACTTGTGTTCTCACTCCCTGCACGATACCTTCAATATCCTCCTCGCTGAACAGCTCAGGAATTTCTCCTGAAGAATTGTGACAATAAATCGATGAGCTGTTGCAATCAAAACATCCATAAAGAAAAGTCTACATCTATACTGACAGCAGGTGCATTTTCTTAGCTAAACCCAGCTGTTACACTGTAATATTATTATGATCCTGACCTGATGACAGTAAGTCATTGATAATGACAAGGAAGCGCTCATCAGGTATTTGTGCATCTGTTAGGAGCAGAGCCACTCGCTGGTTCTTTACTCCAGTCTTTAGGAACAAGCCTGCCAAATCCACCTGAATATAAACACATATGACATGAGTGCAGACAAACTACACAATGTTAACAAAGAACACAAGAGCATCAATGATAATCAATGATCCAGCACAAGTCTCACAATGAGGTCTTTTAGGAGGCTATTTATTGTTCAATAGATAAACTTGTTCCATCGATAAGACATTGAAACATTTCCTGGTGGTCTTTAAACAGTATTGGACAAGTATTTCTTGCATCAGTGGTCACCACTGTATCACTGTGCTCCTTTTTATGTATTTTCTTGAAAGCATTTTGAACTAGGATATACTGCTCTTGGTGTTATGTTTGGCTCCAACATACAGACAGCATAATAGTTTAATGATTACCTTGAGGTCCTGGATGCTGTAACCCTTACTCAGAGTGATTTGGAAGACTTCCACAGAAGACATGTAGGCAGCCAAACGGGTCAGGCTCTGCCTTCCACTGCCTCCCACCCCAACCAGTAAAGCATGACCCCTTGGTGATGCCAGGATGCGACTGATACGACAGCTGGTAACAACACAATCTTTGTTTCGTCAATAAATATGTCTGTCTAACCAAAAGATGTAGAGAGTAAGAATTTTTTGCATGTGGTCCCCGCATCAGTGTGGAGGTTTTGAACATAATGTGTTAACCCACTAACCCATGCATAAAATCCATCTTTTAATTTCCTAAAGTTACTTATTTCTTCTTTTTTTGTTAACTATTTTGTTACAGTGTGTTCATGATCACACACAGGATAATTTCGGTATTTCATCCATTTTACTAAGATCTTCGTTTATTGTGAAAAGAATGGAACCTTTACTTACACATGCTGCATGGCATCTTCAAAAAGCACTAGATTCATAGCTGCATAAAGCTCATTGTAGCTTTCTAGAGCATCTGTGAGGATCAACTTGAGGGCAGACCAGTCTGTAACAGGAGTATAGGAGGCTTCATCGCCTGTTTGGGCAAAGTGGCAATATAGGAGGAGCTGCTTCATCACCTTTTTGTCCTCCAGTCCCTGAAAAAGGACAAGCATAATAAATCATTTAAATCCTTGAGTCTATGTTGTTATCACAAGGTGAAAAACAACAATTTATACTGTTTACTGTGTTTATCAGAATCTGTGTTGCACCTCAAAGCATTCATGCACAGTCTCCATCTGGAGCTTCCGGAAGAGCTGCAGGTCCGTGACATCTACCAGTCTGTCTGAGTACACCCTGCAGGACTCGTGGCGCCACAGCAGTGCCAGGTCAGTGCTCTCTTTCACACTCTCAGGCTCAGCAAAGAGGATGCCCTGAGCCACACAGATAATCATATGAACAATTCACTTCATATTCAGAAATCCAACAGTCCGACCACTGAGTGTCATCACTACCTGAAATACATTAGACAGCTCTCTTAGGTTAAAGGTGTAGTGAAACTTGATGGCTGTGGGCAGAAAGCTGTAAAGCATCTTGTGATGAAAACTTATGGCAGCTTGGATCACAGCAGTAGCACTCCTCTGAATGAGCGGACTGAAGCGCTTGTGCTTCAGGTGGCCACACAGGATTGGGGTGTAGATAGACATCAGGGCCTCAGTGGAGGGAAAGTTCACCGCAAACAAAGAGAAATGTCTCTGTAGAAGGCAGGTCACAATGAAAGACAAGAATTTAGAGACGAGTGAGTCAATGAAACTTGTTCAAGTGTGGCTTTACTTCAGCCTGATAAGTTTTCTCTGCAGGTTTTGTCAGTGAAATTTTATTTTAGACAGAATATGCATTAAACTAGAAAGAACTTGGCTGTTTTTGTAGTAGTTGCAACAGTTGCTGAATTCTTGAAATTACATTCCCTTACATGCTGCTACACACCAAGTACAGCACATTTTATTGGGATCAGTTACTTTTGACTGTTTTGTATAAAGCATGGGGGAATTGGGATGTGTTTTTCTTGCAGTACTGTTATTGCTGATTTTTATATCTCCACACAGATGTTTTTCTGAAACTTGGTGTAAATATAAGTTTCTACATCACAGGGTTTTTCATACATAGATGTGTTGTAATACACTGGGAATACAGATTCTACTTTGCAGCTTTCAAGTGGAAAAGGGGTTTCTAAGATTTGGGGAAAAACTAACAGGAGACTCACCTGCAGTCTTGGGTTGATATTTAAGTTCCCAGAAGTTGGATTCATGCAGGCAACAAACTGAGTATTGTGTATTTCTTTCAGGGTCAGTTTCTGTCTGTCATACCTGTAAAAATAGCAAGAAAGAGATTTGTTTAATTACCGTCACAAAGTGAAGCTTGGTAAATTGTCATGCTTTTTATTTCTGATACAAGATACCTTAATACATACTAGAAAAAAAATAGGTGCCTGGTTTGAAGGGAATTCTTACCAGTGACCATAATCAAGATGCTGGCGAATGAGCGTGTGAGCTTGTACTGTCCCAAAATTGTCAAGAGCTGGCATGTTCAGATCATCTATGAAGTAGATCATCCTCCTGTTGCCCACAGGGGCATAGCTCCGACCTGCTCTTTTCTCTAATGATCGCTCTAAAGCTCCTACAAAAGCAAGTGGAAAAAAACAGAACATTGAAACTAGAATAGCCTAAGGTAGTACAATTTCTTTGACAGGCTTAGAAGAGTCTTTCTTGTATATATCAACTTAAAAATGTGAGGATTTTATGTCACTCATTTTATAGAAATTATAGAAATTATACACAAGGCTCAAGTCTTCTCTACCTCCAAACTTAATGAGTCTAAACATCACCAGTAGATGGTGCTACAGTTTCCCAGATGCACTTCTCTGAACTACAGAACAATCCAAAAACCTTTACTGACCCTGCAACATGAGAGAAGTTGTGTAGTAGTTGAAAGGTATTTTTGTAGTCATGTAACTCTCTGGCAGACAGTCTAACTTGTTCCTGACAAGTGCACTCTTCCCCACTCCAGCATTCCCCACAAACATCACCGGCTGTCTCTTCTCCAGCAACAAGTCCATGAAGTAGCGAAGACGCACAGTTTCTGCTGTGTGTACCACAACAGCCTGCAATCATAGAACCAGCAGGGAGACAGAGAACAGAAACATACATAGTTATTATGGCTTTCTTTGAGAGTGATTTATTGACAGACATGTGTTCAGTGAATTGTATGTGATTTATAATTTCTTGCATTTCCACAGTACACTACAACTATTCTGTCATAATAGCATCATTTGCTCAGAACAAAACCCTACTAATTACGGCTCAGCAAGAGCCTTTGGAGCATTCACAGCTGCACGCAGGAGCATAAAGAAACACAATAGCGCGTGGGTGATAGCTCAAGCCTTGTTGCTCATGCCTTCACCCCCACACAGTCTAGTATGGGGTGCAATAGATGATAATCAGACACAGTGGAAAGCCCATCATCCATGCTTGCACCCCTGCCATAACCTCATGATGTGACTCTGCCCTCTCTTATTATGTTCATTGAGGCTAAGATATATTTTTATATGGCTGTATTGTTCCTTTTTTGTTATTTTTCTTAATTAGGGTTTCTTCTCTTGCTTCTGTTTGTTGTAATAAGTCAAAGATCTTTCAGAAGTCTCATTTTTCAGTACTTGCATGGCAGGTTATACTCCCTCTTTACAGTAGCTTGAATGTTCTTACCTGTAATGGTGTATAAGGCTCCATTTCAAATGAAGGAACAATATCACTCCATGGCATGAAGCGTTTGGTTTGAGGGTCAAGGTAGAAGTCAAACACTGTACCCTGTGCAGGTACTTTCACTGTCTTCATTTCTTTAGTCCACCACTGGCTGAACTCGACACGATAATCATGAAGCTGGAAAATTTATGAAAGATATGATACAAAGCATTATTTCATATAATTTCAATAGGCAACTCCATCATTAGTCCTGGAAAACTTAAATTATTTTTGATCCCTCACCATTATGGAAATGTCCCTCAAAAAAAGAACTCAAACTCAACCCATATTTTTACCTTTTTAACAGTAGAACAAAGACAAAGTCAGGAGTGAGTGAAGAGACAGCTAAGTAAACGATAAACGAAAGTGTTAAAAAATTATCCTGTCTCATTAGCTTTTGTTTCATTTTTGACAGTTGCATTGTAAAAATAGATGTATCAAAGAAAATACTACTCAAAGTTCCAGATCACTTTCAGCATAAGGTTAAAAAACATAGTCATACCTGATCTTGACACAGGGCCCCACCAAAAGCCCAGATGCAGGCAAAAGTAAAGTACGTCTCATAGAGCTCACGTGGAGAGTCAGATGGAACATTTTCTGGTGTAAGGAGGCATTCAAGTAAAGTGCAGAGAGTCTAAAGAGAATAAAATAACAACATCATGTTAATTTGTAACTGTTTACATATTCTAAAAAGGAATTAAATGCACTGTACATGCTTGTTTATTATATACCTGCACAATAGAGTTCTCTGGGATAGGAATGATGGTCTTGAAGGTGTTTCGCATCTGTTCTATGCAACGAGGAACATATTTTTCAAACAGTATGGTCAGGTGGGTCTTTTCCGTTTGGCGTTCTCTTTGGTCAATCCAACTTGTGACATACCTGAGAAATATTGAAAGGATTCGATTAAGTTTTTTGTTTGCTTTTAAGAATATGAAGTCTTCTTCTGTAAATTGTGTTTATATGAATTCACAGTTTGTATTTCTGTGAATCTAAGCTGAGTAACTCACGAGTTCCAGCCCAGATCCTGGTGGTTTACGTAGAGAATTCCTGCTCTGGACACTGTAGCAGGGGTGGCTGTTTTTAAGTGACTGATTTCAAACACCAGTCTCATAGAAGAAGTTAGGAGCACACGCTCATTACTGGCTAGTGTGAGAACCTAAGATATGTTTGAAAAAAAAATAGAAATGTAAAAACACTTGTATGGTCAGTATGATCGTCACCACCAAAAAGATATGATAGACCTAATCATATCACATCTGATCTGACAGATTACAAGAAATCTTAATCTGTACTCATTTTTGTTTCTATTTTTGCTCAGAATATATTTTCTTTCTTGTTTTATTCCTACTTCCTACTTTGTACTCATGCTCGAATAGTCTTTCTTTACTGCGTACACAAGTAACTTTTAATGACTGATTTCCCCCCTGCACTGAATAAAGTATTTGTGATTTAAAAAAAAACAAGATCACTGTAACATGATTCATTGCTCTGTGAACAGATCTCTAAGTGCCCTCTCCCAGAAGGGATCACTGAGGGAAAGGGAAAGAAACATCTTTTTCTTTCTCTACCACCTTGGTCGCTATGAGTTGTATAGTAGTGTACGGCTGAACAGGAGGGAGGTACCTTGTTGTCATCCATCACAGTGTTGAGTGATTCAATCCACATCGGATCAATGTCTCCATCCAACACAATCCACTTAGGTCCTTTGTGGGAGATGTTTGCTTGCTCGCGCATCAGTGATGAAAGCAAACCTTACACAGAGAATGAAGAATACAAAAAAACAGCAGAGATTACAGACCTCCAATATGAGTTACCACAGCTTCATGTGATAGGTGTAACTTCTGTAATTCCCTTTTAAAGCTTGCTCTATTTACCATCTTTCCACTCTCGAGTTGCAGGGTGGATGAAGCCAAACAGTTCATCTCTATCCACTGCCTTTGGGTTAAGGTCATTCCACACTGGTTTTCTTTTCAAGTTTACATAGGTGTGATGGAGAACTCTCAGTATCTATAGTAAGAGAAACACTGTGATTAATGACAGCATTACAAAATCAAATTGTGCATTCATTTTTGTAACTTGGAGAAGTACAATCTGACCTCGCTTTTCCCAGTCCCTGCATTTCCAAGAACAAAGACAGAGTGGCGCACTGCCATAAGTTCCTCTAACTGCACCACCTGGAAAAATAAATAAAATAAAATTAATAAATAAATAAAAATTGGAAATTCATCCTTACTTTAAACAATGACCAGGTACACACTGTTGTGTCAAACCTTAAGGATGAATGCCTCCTCCTGCTGGAGTCGTAGCTCCTGTGTGGTTTTTCTGATGGCCATTTCAAATTCAAAGTCTCTCTCTCTCTCCACCTCCAGGCCAGGGAATAGGTCTCCCAGCAGTCCCAAGAAGATAACCACATCCTCAGTCACAACTTTAGGCAGGTTGAAGTCCCTCAGCGCACGCATAAGCACCTGGAAAGTACAGTGCACTAACATTAAAAAATGATTTCACTTCTTGCGGCTATGAAGAGAAAAAAGAATAACCTGATCCTCCGGTCTGCTCTTGTCTCTCCTCCTCAGCGTCCCAGCCACAACAAGAACTGACTTAACAGCCCGCAGACCCCAGTCATAGTGATCCTGTTGGAAAGATAAGTTCCCCCACAATAAATTCTATCACACAAAGAACTGAAAAATAATGATTAGTTTCATTTATTTTCATGTTCCTGATGTATTGTAGATAGTGTTTACCATTTCTCTCTTTTTTTGAACCCAAGATTGTGATATATTATAAAAAGCACTAAGTCCTTTCTCTTACCTGTTTGGAGAGCAGCTCCTTGCAGAGAGTGTACAGAGAAATAAACTTCCTGGCTAGGAGCTTTGCACTGCGGAAGCCCTCCGCCACCAGCATGATCTCACAGATAAGTTCAGTGTCAGGCACGACCATGGCACAGGGTCTAAAGCGTGACACAAAAGATAGATTGAAAGAAAGTTTTGTTGGGGGAAGACACACTTTAAATAAAGTTATCTCATCACTCCTACCTGAAAAGAGCCTTGAGATTCTCCGGCAGCTCTGTCCTGCCTGCATAGCCAGGGTTCATGGTAATGAAAATCCCCACAGAGGGCTTTAAGGCAATCTCCTTTTCAAGGAATAGAAACCTGTGAGGTTGCGGACAGTTAGACAACTTTTCATTCATGCAGAATTAGGGCTTAATGTATTAATCTTTATTACCTTGTCTTTTTACAGCGAATGGCGTCCTGTATGGTTTTGACCTGCACTGCAACCACAGACAGAACATCTACAGCAATACGATTGAACTCATCAAAGCAGCCCCATGCTCCTGTCTGGGCCAGGCCTTTGTAAATATTTCCAATCGACTGAAAGAAAACAAAAAAAATATTTTGCACACAGCCACAGTTGTCTGTTAATTGGGATGCCCCCTAAACACACAAACAGACTTAAGATAATACCTTTACATTATCACCTAAATTTGTTACCTTGTAATCCATCTGTTCAGAACAGTTAAAGATATAAACCATCACGCCCAGCGCTCTGCCCAGATCTTTGGTGGTCTCAGTCTTCCCTGTTCCAGCAGGACCTGCTGGGGCTCCGCTCATGGTCAGGTGGAGTGACTGAGTTAAGGTGATGTAGCACCTGCACAAGCCAATGAGAAGAACACACTGTTTAGTGAATACGGTGAATACAGGGAAGGTACTGAGATACTGCATAAAAAGAGTACAGGAAACTTACCGATCTGTGAGGGGAGTGATGACGAGACGTGGTGTGTTTCCAAGGTATTCATAGGAATAGAGAAACTGAGCATCACAGATGTTAACAAAGCAGTGATGCTGCTGTTCGTACCAGCAATGTCGGAGTTGGGACAGCCACTGGAAGGACTGTGAAGAGGTAACCTGCGAATACAGGTCACTAATTTAATAGTTTGACGGTGAAGACAGACAGTATGTTACAAGAGGTGAAGTATAAACAAGGAGGCAAATAGAACCAGCTAAAACATCATCTTTTTAATGCCTGTTGTGTTTGTTTACATACATTTGATCAAAAAGTAAGTCATTCTGTTCATTTGTCTTATAAAATTAAATTGCAAGAGAGTCAACAACTGTTTTATCCTTATTTTTTTGCTCCACTGTGTAAACGCTTGACTAAAATTTTGAGAAAAGCCTTATTTTTTGTTTATTCGTGAAAATTTGAATGGAGAACTGAATCTTTTCTTTAAATTTCAGAAAAGTACAAAAATACTTTGATCAGATCAGAGATATGCTGTTTTTGTTTGCTTGATTGTGCCGATGGGGAAAGACTGATTAAGAAATAGTTCAGTTACTACTTTTTGGGTGATGAGGCTGGCCACAATGTCCCTTGCGTGGACATCAATGGTGCATATGGTCATGATCTTCTGTCTGTCGCCTGAGCTCAGCTCTCCAAGTAGCATGCCAATCAACAAGTTGAGCTGAGAAATCTGTTGAAAAAAACAGGGGAATAATGAAAAGCAGAAGCAAACCAGCTGAAGTTCAGGCAAAAGAGCTGGTGCAAATACTCAGGGGACTAAAGCGGTAACATTCTCATTTAAAACCTACTTTGTGGTGTTCAAATCAACTTTTTTATGTTTGAAATTATACACAGTTTTAAATTAGGACACATTTACAGACATGTTACTTTTAGACAAACAAAAGTTGTCCTGTGTTCTTGTTTTGTGCAATACATTGCTGAATGTCTCCCATTTGTCACTGGCTCTCTTTGACAGCAGATCTAATCATTGCAGCACGGTGCGTTGAAGGGAGTGAGAG
This sequence comes from Thalassoma bifasciatum, assembly GCA_008086565.1. Lineage (NCBI taxonomy): Eukaryota > Metazoa > Chordata > Actinopteri > Labriformes > Labridae > Thalassoma > Thalassoma bifasciatum. The sequence continues at coordinate 863,862 of RPOG01000082.1, forward strand.
ATTATTCAAACAGCAACCAAGGACATGCTAACCTTAAATAGTGCTGATGAAACTGACAAGAGTGATAAAAGAACTGTGAGCATAGTCCACGATGAGGCTCTGCAAAACCTGGTTCAGGTCACTGACTATGATGTGATTATGACGGTTTTACGGAAAAAAACATCCATTAAACACATCCATTGTGGAAATTAGTTGCCTCTTTGCTGTTGTACTACACACAGATATGTATAGTTATGCTATAGTAACATTCAAACAAACTGTATGTATCACTTTTTATCAGTCAAACCAAAAAAAGCAGTTGCTTTTTCCATGAATTATTTTTTTTATGACACTAATCTTCCTCTGCACCTAATGTCAATAAATACATTCACTGATGCTCTCATCAAAATGTTTCTTATTCAAAAGGTGTTGATGAATTTGAGGTTTTGAGGCTGGTGGTTTGTGGTTGAGGTGTACTTGATGCTTTACAATACAGTGCTATTATAATCCAATGTCTCACACCACAAACTGAAGCAGTGCTGAATCAATACCCGTTTTGCCCAGCGTCTTTAAGTGAAGCATCAGCAGCCTCAATATGAGGTACAAGAGCCACTACTGAAGGTCTGCATAGGTTAAATAAACACAAAGAAGTTATTGTTTCTAGTTTGGATCTAATCCCCTCTTTCTCAACTCAAAATGTTTAAACTCATTTAACTTGTCATACAATGTACCTGTTTCTTGTTGTAGTCTTTCAGTGCAGACTCAAAACCTTCCTCCAGTCTTTTGAACACAAGCTCCATGTCATTGCTCCACCAGACCTGGGATCCAGTGAGAGCAACTTGAGCAGGGAAGTCGAGGATCCACTGCTCTCGGGTACGATCCTCATACACAGACACAGCCTCAGACAGGTGACCCCTGACACTTTCTCTCATAGCCTCCTCGAGCCAAGTAAGCCATGTCTCCACCTATTGTAAAGTAATGTACAGCTAGTTCAGGTATTTCCTGTAATATGACAGTTGAAACTGTTTTCATGACACTGAATATAATCTTACCGGCCCCTGACAACAGCATGTAGTCTTTAATGAGACATATTCCCCCTCTTTGCTGTACATGCCCATTGCAACTTTGGGATTTTCTAGGTCTTCATGTTTACCAAAGTCAAGGTCTGACATGTCAAATAACTTTGAGAGGTGAGAAGTCACCTACAAGAAACAAAGTGTACTTATATTGTAATGACAGTAATCATGGAAGTTTAATCAAAAGCTGTTTATCACTCAAAAATGTACATAAACATACTTCCTTTGGACGGTTGCCTTTAGCCAGGATATCCAACAAGTCTGCAGATGATATAAAGTAAAATCTGGGAAAGGCAAGTCTTTTTGTCTCCAGGTATTCAGCAAGAGCTTTTTCACACAATGCAAGCCTGTTATAGGAGATAGCATGAGAAGTGAGGGAAATACATGGACTATATCAAGTGCTGACAGTGAGAGTGAAAAAACATTAACCTTTTTTGGAGATCCTCCAGCTTCTCAAAAAGGCCAGATCTGTTGGTGGCCTCAATAACATTTTTTGTCATAGCGCTGTCCAGCATCAGCTCCTTTAAAGAAAAAAAAAGGCTTAACAATATTGAAAACAATGATCTGTGAATTGATGCGTGACCGGCATTTCCGTGCTGACCTGAAACTCCACATCTATCGCTTGGAATCTATGTGAATCTGCAGGCAGTTGTTGGCAGATGTCATCACAGCCTTTGAAGATGCTTTGCAGATAGACCCATGTCCTTTGAACCTCCATCCAGACCATCAGCACAGAGTCAGCTACAGTCAGCTGTTTCTGTAGTATCACTACCTGCTGCAGGAAATGATCTACATGCTTGCTCTGAAAGATGCCTTGAAGCTGAACCTTTAGAAAAGGACACAGAGATGTTAGCAAAGGCTATCAAAAGACTTGGTTTAATCCAGCAAGAAAAATTCAAAGCATGTGTGAATAAATTCCAGTGCATAATCCACCTCATGTACTAACCATGTAATAAAGGGGGAAGGGGGTCTAGTTACAGAAAAGGTGGAGGCTCTAGAGAGGCAAGGCTTCTAATTGCTGGCTGTAACCCCCCAATACAGCTGGTGCACATGTACAAAGAGCACAATGCCCTGTGTCCAACAACAGCTATAAATCTGAGGACCAATGGGGACCTCTCTGCTCTCAGCTGTGCTGTTTGACAGTCAGACGGGGCGGCCCCTGTCTGCACTCTCATCTCTATTCAGTACTTTACTACCGGTGCTTCTCACAGACAACTGGTCTAAAGAACATATTGTCATGACTGATAGCCTTTATGCATTTTTTTCACTATAAAGTTCGCACATTAAGTCCTAATCTAAATATCTGTTGTTTGAATAATTACCTGATGATCCTCAAGGATTTCAAGAAGTTCCTCATCACATTTAAGTAGTGGCACAGAACTTTGGTAATGGTTTTCATAAGACAGCTCCATTGAGTCCCATGTTTGAATCATTTGTGCCATAACCTGAAATGAAGAATAGCTATGAATATTTAAACTTGACTAATGACCATTTTAAGTAGCAGAGCTGAATAATTTTTGCAGTTCTGGAAAAATACCCATTTTACTTTAGTAATTTTAGAAAGTGATTCTTTATACTTCAAGTAATTTCTACAACTAAAAAGCTGTTTAAAATGAACGGAATTAGCTCTTTTGCATGAAAGTAAGATATCACTGTTCATAAGGTGCCCTTATTTTATTGGCATTACTTTTTGCTCCTAGACATAAAGTATCAGAGCTCCAGATCACAGCTTTTACCATAAAGAGCATTATGAAACCCCATTTCAATTCAGACAAACCTTCTCTATGGCCATTTCTTTGACAGCTTTGTCCACAATGTTGCGGACTTTATCTTCCAGTAAATGGAGATGCAGGGCTAAGAGGTCTCCCAACTTGGTGCTGTCAGTCATGGTGAAGTCCAACTGTTTTATAAGATTTCATATCATGATACAAAACTCTCACATTTCTGTTATACAAAAAGAAAATATTGCTGTACGATAAGACCTCTGCTGTGTGTAGTTATGCACCTGTGTCATTCTAATTAGCTGCACCCAGTGGCGCTCTCTTATTGCCAGGTTCTGAAGCTGACTCACAGCCCGCAATGACGTCAACAGGTTCTTTACATAAAGGTCTAACCCAGAATACACATCCCACATGCGAGCCTCTTTGTCGAGCTTCCTCATGTCCTACACAAACAGAAGGTAGGTAAACATAATTAGTTATTAGGGGCATCTGTTACAAACAGCAACGGTGCATGACAGTAAGACAGCAGGAGAGATGTGCTGGTGTGATGTAGCACTGTTGGTGACCTCACCTTGGCAAACCTTCTCAATTCTGCATCCATCTGGTCCACGTTTATCTGCCTCCATTTGGTCATTGTCCAGTTTTCCACACTGCTCTGTATAGATAAAGACAATGCAGAGGGGTCACAGGGCTGAGGGTGCGTAATGGGGACATTCAGCACTCAAAGAATCAGTAACGGTCTTTGAGGGGAAAAAAAATCTTAAGTTGATAACTTATTGTAGAAGCTTGTGATTTCATTTTGGCCAGAATAAAATATAATTTAAAGATGTGTAATTTGTCAGTTATTTACCTGCACTAACACAGCAATGTCCCACAGTTCTTTAAGGATCACAATCTCCCTCCTGCAGAGCTTGATGTCTTTAAAGTCAGGGATGGTAACATCAAAGAGATTTGTGGACTCTTGAAGCTCTGATACCTCTTTCTCCATGTCTTGGATTGCTCTCTCAGACTAGAAAAAAAATAGAATCTCATTGTATGGTGCAATATAAATATATTTAATCTTTTAATCATACAAAGCTGTTACACCTACTTTGTCCAGACTGTCGTAGGGACGAACAGCATTGTAACTAAAGGGTGACCTTGCTCTGAACATGTCTCTGAAGTTTTTCTGTTTCATCTGGAAAATGAGGAGTGTCATTTCATGGTCAACACACTGGTGCATTGTTAAAATGAGTGTATTTTGGTTTTATGACCAAAGGAGCTCCAGGGGAGCAGCTACCTCAAATGCCATGCATTGTTTTCGTAGAACCATTACTTCTGCATTCTGCATTGGTGCGACATCATGCCTCACTTTTACAACCAGTTTTTTTGCCTCACTCCATTTCTCAGGAAGTTCCTAGAGAGAGGATACAACTCTAAGTATTTGTCAATAAACCATTCCTTTGTTACCACACTACGTCAGAGTAAGGAACCTCTATTTTCTTTACCTCCAGCTGAGAGTAGACCTGTTCTGGTATGGTTACACCATATTGTTCCAGGAGAACTACTGTATCTCTGAGAGGCTCAAACATCTTGTCTGTGGATGTCTGTCTGTCTCTCACAGCCAGTAGATGACTCATGATGTCCACCAGGCCACAGTGGTTACCTTTATCTACAGGCCTGTCCAGTCCTTCAACAGTGGCTTGGATAAACTTCTGCAGCTCGTCAAGGCTGAGGGGAGATGAATGGAGAGTGACAACAGCAACGGCAAAACTATTTTGCATTGAAAAGCCATGCAGGATTGATTTTACCTGTTGGTGACATATGTCAGGAGATGTTCTTTGAAAAGCCAGCTCCACTTCTTCAAAATGTTAAGGAGGTTCACTTTGAAGAACTTGATATCCACCCGAAACCATCCATTGAAAACGTTAAAGTCTTCCATCTTGGAAATTTCAGAATGAAGATCCTCATAATAATCGATCTGTAATACAAACACACCTTGGGTTACAACCAAGAAACCTGCCATATACAAGAAACTGATTTTTATCATTACAAAAGTGTTTCACCTGTTCTCTGAAGTTATCAATTGTAGGTGGGCTTTCAGAAAGAGCATCTGCTGCATAAGCCTCCATCTCCTCAGCTGTAAGCACACGTCCAAACAGGAGAAACTGGCTGAGGAACTCAGTCCTGTCCTCCTGCCAGAGATGGTTGTATCGGTCAAACTTCCTCTGGTAATTTATTGCTTTCTTGAGGACTTTCTCCACTTGTTCCATTATTTCTTGTCTGGGTTCCAGCAAATCTAGCATGTCATCCATCACCTCCTAAAAGAGTGTCACATTATGAGAAGCAGCTGCTTGTAGAAGAATTAAACATTGACACAGTTGAAGTGGTTATCAGTTCAGAAAAAGAGGATCACTGTAACCATTGCAGCATTTCTAAACATGTACTGGTAGAACCAGACTCTTACACTATATAAAATTCTCTGTTTCAACATGCATTTCACAGCAGTGTACCTGGTAGTTCTCTGTCGTAAGATGAGCAGTCACTCTGTTAATACTCTGTGAAGTCTTGAATATGTCTCTGACCAGTCCTTCTATGAGCTCATAGAAGCCATCCCCCGCCTCTGGCTCCAACAAGGGTATGAAGACCATTCCTGAGCAGGTCAGTGTCAACTGAGCCTCAAACAGAGGTGTCTGTTTTGGTCTTGATTCCATGTTGTCCACAAAGAACTTAAGACAGTGGCTGATGTAGCTGAAAAGTCCCTCCACCACCATCTCATCCACATACTCCAGATAAGATTGCCAAGCTTCAGATTCAGGCTCAGCACAGAAAAGAAACATATTCTCCTAATGAAATAGAAGATATTAGAAAGAAGATGAACATAAGTCAACAAATGATTTAGCACTTCAAGTGATTCACATTTAATTTCTAGCAATGGGGTAAAGTATGAATCTTTTTTTTTCTGCTAGTTTATAGTAAAGCACTCCATGTACCCATGAAACTTCTAAACTTTTAGAATGAATAAGAAGATAAATAAGGCCACACTTACTTGGACCATCTTGTGGATGGAGTCTCCATCTGTCTTCATGGAGCTGTTCTTCTTGTTGACACGCTCTTCCCTGTCTTCCAGCTGTATCAGCGAGCCTTTCTTGTTGTCCTTTCTGCAGAACATAACCTGTTTGCTCCAACCCTTCATCACTGACTGGATGGCTTCACAGTTCTCCTTGGCTTTACCGACTCGACATGCAAGGACATAAACAAGGTCCTTCACGGTGCTGATGAAGTTCCAGCAGTCTGGATCCTGCCATGTCAGGTCAGACTCTGCTCTTGTTAGCTGTAAGTCTATGGCCTCCAGTTCAGCTCTGATTAGAGGAAGTTCCACCTCTAGCACTGTCTGCTTTATCTTGTTGTACCACTGCACTATCAATTGCAGACTACTGGCATACTTGGAAATACGTAAGTAAGGGAGTAAGGAAATAAGTGTGAAAAAATAATTATTGAATTTTCAGTACATTATGGCTCATCAGAGAGAAAAACAGGCATTTGTCTATGTTGAGTAAGTAAGCCCAGAGAATGGTGTGCTCCTTACTTTCGTGAAGATAAAGCGTCTCTCAAAAACAGACATTGCAGCTGCAGGGATCTTGATGTTTCCCAGAGTCTGAATATACTTCACATCCTTTAAGACTTCAGTCAGCTGAGAGGGAAAATAGGATAGATTTTATAAGTCAGTTGTAATTTTGTAAAATGTTTTCTCCACTTATAAGCCTGGGGGGAACTGAACAGAAATGTATCTATGTGTGTTTTTAATTAAAGAAGCATTTGAGCTTTCAAAAAAAAGTAACTGACCCTAACAGTGAGATCATCTAAATGATATGAAGAACTATAGAATTGTATTGTTCTTTCAAAGCAAGTATACTCTGCGGTAATAATCCACACACTGATTTGACGGATTTAGGTTTGCTGGAGGTACACATCTAACTTTATGGTAGATTTTACAGTTTGTTTCACCATAATATTATCATTATTTAGCATTTCAGGTTGTTTCTAAAATGAGTGATTAAAGCTTGACAATACTGTATCAATTACCTTGGGATTAAAGTTGACTGAGATCAGGCCAGATGAAGTATCCCGTGAGAGAAGTGGCTGATTCAGGTTGAACAGGCAGGTATCTTCTAAACCATCACACCAGTTGGTGCACACCTCCTCCTCATACTGGCCAAGGAGACTGAGTAACTCCATGTACATGTGGTATTCATCCAGTGCCTCCTCACCTTCTGTATGCCTGAATATCCAATCAATCTTTTGATTTTTTTTTTCTATTTGTTTGCTCATTCACTGTAAATACAATGCGTTTACTGACCATTTGAACATTGATTTGATTTTGTCCCATGATGCTTGAATGCGTTCTCTGAGCAATTTTGCACATTTCAAAGCTCCAGATGTGCGAGCCATGTTTTTGGTTTGACCACTCTCCAACTGCACAGAGAGACTGAAAAAGTCACAAAACACAGACCATGCATTGCATTCTTATTGCTTATTATTTTACAGTACCTGATTGAGCTGGGATGTAAACAGACATCTACATTTCTCCAACTCTTTCCTGAAATGCTGCTGCAGAAGAACAAAGTTTGGGCTGAAAAGCTCTTGAATTTGTCTCCTCTTCAGAAAGGGCCCAACAATAGTTAACAGCTTCAGGACAAGAAACAGACATTAGTATTCTACTTGAAAGTGCTCCCTCAGTTCCGACTTATTTAATCAAGAACGTCATTAGCATCTTTCTATTATTTTTTTTTTTACCTTAAACGCTGACTCCAGACCTGAGCAATCCTTAAAGGCTGAGCACAGAAGGCTGGCAAGGCGGCATTCGAAGTCCACAATCTTCACTTTGAACTCCTTGTATTCATTTTCAAAATCCTTTTTGATGAACAAAGCAAAACTGACAGTGTTGACTGAAACCAGTGTAACACAATGTATTCTGATTCTCTAAAACTGGTTTGAATTAATATTAACAAGTTATGTGAATAAATAAGAAAATAATAATAATTTACCTGAGAACAGTCAAGCAGGCTGTTGTCACTGTGCATCAGTGCTTGGCAGTGCTTAGTGAACTCTCTGTACATCTGAGCAGCGTGCTCACTGTAGACTTTGCCTTTCAGTCCACCAAATTCCAATTTCTCCATCCTTTGAAAGTCTTGCATTGTTTCAAATAAGTCCTGCCAATACAAGATTCAATATAGGAAACAAATTCAAAGTGGAACATGGATCAAAAACAACAACTCTGATCTCACCTCCAGCTGTAGCAAGCGCTTTAGGAACTGGCTGAATCGTGCAAAAACCATGGCAGATGGGAAATCCCAGGGTGCATGTTTCACATGGTTGGCCAACCTCTCCCTCTGGGTCTGGTAACAGTTCCTGAAACATCTGAACACTCTGATCACATCCTTCACCATTTGTAGACTTTCCTCTGGAACCTCTCTGAGAAGCAGATCTGCAGAGAGGTATGTGGAGGCCTAGAGAGAAAAATATTAACAGCTTCTGTTGTGTTTATACTGATTGACTGTCACAGAAAACAGAGTTATTCTGACATCAGCAAAGTATAATAGAAAGAGTTGCATAGTGTCTAAAAGTCAGATGTATGAGTCATTTTTAAAGATAAAAAACAGTTAATAAAGATGTTTCAAAAAGGAGTTTCTACCTGTTCAATAAGAAGGTTGCAAAGTTCTTGGAGCAACAACACAATGCGTGCTGGTTTCTGATAAGACTGGCAGTTGGTCCATATCAGATAGAGAGTATGGAACAGTGCATGCAACAGTGTTTTCAAGTGAGGAAATTCTTCTTTTTCCATTTGAGACAGTTGTGCATGTAATGGCTGCAGATGGAGGTCGATGTCTTTGGCTTCTTCAAGTGCTATTTGTTAAAAACAAAAACCTTACTAAAAACATATTTTGAGACAACAGGCCTAGGAAAACATATCATGCTCTGTCATGCATTTGTCAATGTGCAAACTCCAGGCTGACCACTTCTGCTTAACTTACCGTCAAAAATATTTCCTATTAGGGTGTTCATTGTGGGGTAATAGCTGCTATCCATCATCTCCAACATCTTTGCCATCTTCTGAATAACCGGACTCTGAAGCTACAAAACCCAAACAGTTAAACAGGAGGAATGTGAAAGGATGAAACTACTGCATATCAAATAGTCACTTCTGTGTTGATCAGAGGTAAAAGAGAGCATGCCTGATGGTAAATGTCCTGTAAGTTGCTCTTCCTTGAAGCCCAAAACTTCAGCTCTGTAATTGGCCCTGGATTAGAGCCTGTCATAAGCAAGTCTGATGGATCTGCCTTTAAAATTCTCTGGATGAGATTGGTCCAGTTGATGACCTGAGTCTCTATGGCATGGGCAAGAGCCCTGTCATAGTTATTGTACCTGAGTGTGAAAATGTATGGTGGGATTGTCAGTGAGTACTCCAGTTACAAAAGAATACCACAGTCTCTGGAAAACAGTAAAATGTGTGTTTTCATACATTTCAAAGGTGCAGAATGATCTTTCTATCCAATCAGTTGCAGATGGGACAGGTAGAACAGTTTTTCCAATAACCTGCCCCTGTACAATTGATGTCTTACTGCACATGTTCTCAACATGCTGAATAATTTCTTCAGACAGCAAATTTGGCCACATCTGATGGTTTTTATTGTTGGATAGCAGTGGAAAACATATCTGGGGGAAAAAAAGAGCAGAAACAGTTCACTCTGGTTCATAGACTAGAAAAAAATCAGCTGACAGAAAATAAAAGAGAGAGCATTGCTGGATACATGGCAGTTTATCACTCACCTGTTCAACTGTGCCCAGCAGCTGCAATAGTACTGATGGACAAAGAAGTCCAAAAAGCAACAGCTGCCTGTAGTTTTCAGCAGTGACACTCTCATCTGTCTTCTTGAGGATGAAAATGTGCTTGTTTTGAGCAACAGGTGGGACCTGTATTGAAATTATGAGCAGGGTTTTAATTTGACCATTTCATCATCCTTCTAGCTTGAAAAAAAATGAAGTGACACAAAAACAAAGTAAAGCTAGTTTAACCCCGACTAATGTTTTCGTAAAATGTTACGAAGGGACCATAACCTTACCTCCTTCAAAGCAACCAGAAAACCTTTGTTTGATAAAGAGAAATATATTAATGACTCTTTCTCGAGGAAGTCTTTCAGAAGTGCTTCAAACTCCTGGTTAGCAGAACTCTTCTCCCATATTTGACGGTGCAGTCTCAGCAGTCCACAAACTTTCTCCTCAACAAACTTTACTCTGACGTCCTCCAGAAAACAAGGCTCACTTTCCTCGTCCGACATGATTTCTCCACGAACATGACAAACTTTACCCTCGTAACTTCCTTCAGTGGAACCGAAAGATGGGGAACCGGGTTTTTACAGCTCTAAAAAAATATGTCCCCCGCAAGTTTAAAATGAATACTTGTTTGATGTTAATAAGTTACACGTCTGTATAAAAGAGAAAGTGGAAAGAGCTGTACAGCAGCTCTGGATCAGGGCGGTTCAGCGTTCCGTAACTAAGCAACAGGCTCAGTCTTCAATCACTGACAGTGTCAGGTGCGATTCTTTAGCGCATGAGAGGGGGAAATCATTTCTTTAAGTTATTTACCGACGAATGAAGTATTGCAAAGCTTAAAGTAGCATACAGGAAATAAGCCCCGTATTAAAACGGATTTATATTTAGCTACATTATTCCAAAAATGCATCAAAGTGACTGCGAAAAACTTAAAGATAGACATTGTAAGGATGATGGATTCACGTTATTCAAAAATATTTCCACTTATGTTTGGCAAATTTCAAACTGTGTATCATCTTGAAAGTTTAAACCATTGGCATGTACATGCTATTCCCTTTAAGTTGTTTTATCATTTCAGTTATTTCACACTAACCCTTTTAGTCCATGCAGATACAGTAATTCAACATTCCTAAGTTAAATGCCTGTGCAAATCTGTGGTCTCTTTCATGACATGAAAGCACTGAGACCATAGTCTGTAGTGAAAATTTATGTGATGTCTGTGTGGGGGGGGAACAGTTTGACTGTTGTCTTAGCAGCAGAGCAATGAAGCTACCCAGCAACTACCATTTACAATGTGTTTTACAGCATTTCATCTCTGAGCAGCCCAAGGACCCAACCATTTTCAGTGTTTTTCTACAAATTATTCACACCAAAAAATATTTGCCACGTTTTCCTTCATAGTTGTGAGAGTTTTTTCCCTACAGAAATTGTCTGATCTTTGCTAAATAGATAATTCCTCAAGAAAAGTGGGGAAAAAAAGAGTGAGACAGACACCTTGCAGGTGGCTCTGCCACTTTGGACCACATCACTAACAATGACAAGACCACCTACAGAGAGGAGACAGCTTGCCTGTGGTGCTAATAAGAAGTTGGGGGCAACGCATCCAAGCAGTTAAGATAAAGATGGCTCCAGCTGTAATCTACATGCTCATTTTGCTCTGAAAATCTGCACAGATGTTAACATGGATGAGAACATGAGAAAAGAGCTGAAAGCTTTTGCAGCCTCACATGGGATGAGATCATTAAAGTAATCACTACAGCATGGAGAGAGAAAGGTCAAATCTTCAGATCCACTTCATGCAGCTTAACATGTATTTTTCTACTCCTGCATCACTGAAGGCACCCTTATCAGAGAGGAATAACAAGATTTGTTTGATGTTTTACTTTTTGCAAGCTGTCTTTGATTAAGTATCTTTAACATAACACAAGAAGAGCTCAACCAATAGTACCTTCATCAGCAACAAATGGCTATTTTTGGGTAAACAAAGCTGTGTAAAATCTGGCTCTGTACCTGCCACCTCGGCCATTTTCCTGCCAAGGCTTATACTGCTGAGAATGCCTTACTATTTATCTGTAGCATTTGTTTTCATTGTTAGGATTAAAATTAGTGCTCTGTCTTTGGCTTAGCTGTATGAAATAGGTTGACGCTGCCTATCTGTGCTCTAATTGTACTTTGTCTTTTGGCCTTCAAAACTGCACCGGGTACATTTGTAAAATGAAGCAGCTCATCAATGACAGACAGAGTCAACAGCGTTTCGTTGATGATGCTGTATTGATTCCCAAACGGAATCACAAAACAACACTCCATCATGACAGCACAGTCAATCCAACAGGCAGAGGAATGAGCAAGAAAATGTGCTCCCTAAATATAATATTACATATGATTTGATGAATTGTTTGTAATTCTTAACCAAACTGAATTGGTAGAGCAAAACTTCAAGTGAATACTGTTGAGTAGTTGTGCAAGACAGGTTGAGTGATCCCCAGACTAATTGTTATTATTTTTTTATTTCAAGGGAAGTGAAAGTTTCTATTCTAACTACTACAAAGTCAGAAGAAGCCTGGGGATTTCTTTGGTAGATGATAAGGCAAAAAGACTTTTTCATACCTTTTTTCAAACTTATTTTGAAGTCAATGTGAAAACCAGATTGGTTATTATTTAACCCTCATGGACATGGATTTGTTATGATAAATGAACAAAGTGCTTTGTCTATATCCAAAGGAGAAGGAGTTTAAAACAAACAAACTTGTAGATCAAGCGTAATTTCCTTCGGCACTCCTACTAGGGATAGAGCAATTAGCGGCCCAGGCTGATAATCAGCACTGATATTTGCATTTTGACACATATCAACATCAGCCTTATTTTGAAATCTGGGTAACCTATTTTAGTGCAGATAATCTAATTTTAAATTGTGCATTATGATCAAGCATATATCTAGAATTTACCACCAAGCTAAATGTTGGAGTTTGTATCGTTCAAAATTTTGATGCCAGTATTTTCCCTTATAATGCAAATGAATATTGGCTTCAAATATCTGTTATGATAATCAGCATCGGCCCCCCAAAAATATATCATTCTTCCTCTAGAGCAGACATATGTCTTATATTTTTTAACACTCAAAAAAGTTGAGCAATGTAGTTGAAAAGCCCATTTTCTGTAGCTGGATAAATTCAGCTGTGTAGTTAGTTCACAAATATAATGCTGGTCTGGATGTCGAGAGATTGTGTCGAAACATTTGTTTGTCAAATTATTGTCTTCTATATTCTGTAAGTTCTATTTTGGATGATACGTTCCCACTGTGTGCATACAACACCATCTGACACCGAGATGTAGGGGATCCACACCACAGGACCAGGTGGGGGAGAATGATGTCTCAAAGCTTAATCTATTAAAGACTAGTCTATATGATGCAAAATTGTATATTCACATCATGGGGCCTCAACTTACACGTTTGCTTAATTGATATATAAGGGACGTTGTTATTCATCTAAAGAAAAATCTTCTTTTTTTTATTAACAAGTTACAGAAAATACAAGCAAATTCCAGAGGAGACTGAATTGATTACAATTTGCTGCTGGAAATACTGGTCCTCCAGGGTTTCTGCACAGGCTTCATGTATCTCTCTGTGTGCACATCAGAGCCATCCTGTAGAGGGCACTGGCTTTTCTGTTTTCACCCAACTGCATGAACTGTGGATCAGATGAACTTAAAAATCCAGTGAGGAAATCAAAGTGTAAAGAAGCTGTTTGTATTCTGATTAAAATAGATAGATAGATAGATAGATAGATAGATAGATAGATAGATAGATAGATAGATGTTTACAAATATTTTAAAGTCAAATATAATTCCAAGACACGTGCGCGCTGCGTGCGTCTATTGCCTGGTGACCTCCTGTTAATATATTAATTGATCCCATTGACAGATTAATAACATATTCGTCAGTCAGTCCGTCATAAGTCAACACATGAACGATCGTCTAGTTTTAACGTCGTGTTGACTAATAATCACCTTCATGGTCTTTTTCGTATGCCCCGCAGTGAATCAACGCCCCCGCTTTGAAATTATTTAAAAAAAAAAAAAAAAAAAAAAAACAGGAACCGTGCGCTCTACCTGAAGGTGTGACGGTGGGATTTTTGTTGGTAGATCACTCAAAATCCCACCAAATTGTGCTAAAGCTCTCGGGGTGTTATGTAAGCCCCCGGAATGAACAAATTTGTTAGCCCACACCCGGGGGCAGGTGGTGATGGATATGCTGTCCTGGGGGAGCGGGGAAGCCTCACCACAACAGCAGGCCGCTTATCTTGAAAGGCTTGTTTTAAGTGCTGCTCAGCTGGGAAACAAAGGCTGAAAGGGCGCCCATTATCTAACAATTGTGGTACAATCCCCATTGTTAAGTTAGTTCACACATGTATGTATTAGAGCATATGCTATGTATTAGGCTCAGGTCAACGTGGCTTATACAATGAAATAAATTTAGAAATATAAAGGCAAACGTATCCTTTTTTTTCTTACTGTGTATTTTCATACTTTTTAAATTTCTCTTTTATTACTTCCACAACAAAACGCTTCCCATGTTGTTTTGCTGCAAATTATGCAAGTTAATCGCATTGAAACTTATTTTTCAGTTATTTTGTACTATACTCCCAGATAAAAATAAATTATATCACTTTAAAGGTCTGATAAAAGTTTGTGACCAATATTCTCTGTGCCATTATTCTGAAAAACGTGATGCATTTTTTCCCATGTGTAAATCCTTGCTCTCCTCTCTGTGAGAGCATGTGACTGCATTCTGGGTGGGTCCAAGGGTGTAGGTGCAGGAAGCCGGGCCCAGGCGGTTAGGTAGGACTCCCCTGAGGATGGCTGGGTCACTTGTATCTGAGGGGGGCTGGTTTATCCCACTTAATCAGCATCCTGAGAGACTGGCACTGCCCCCACAGCCATAATGCCTGGGGTCAGCGCAGGCTGCTCAAAATGAAGTGAAGCCTCAGCAGACAATGCTGCTGTCAATCAGCCTTAACCTGAGCTAGGCCCTTTATTCCTCTTATAGTGTACTTGTGTAATCATTCACTCCATAAATGCAAATGATCTCATCAATGTTTTGACTAACACAGGCCAAGGATACATCAAGATTGTCACTGCAAATAAAATATGTGGATTTCTCACAATACAGTTTCTTTTCTTTCTTCTTTTCACTATTATCTCAAAATATTTCCTTTATATCTCAAGAAAATATATCCAGTTTGAGTTGTATGTTTTTTCAGGTTAATACTGCATGTCCCTGCAGGGGAAAAAGGTTCATCATGCTGCAGAAAATACATTTATCTCAAAACTAACAAGATAATGAAGACGCATGCTGTAAAATGCTTCCTGCAATTTGCAGTAGCTCTTCCGCTTCATTTAGACCATAATTTGTACTTGTTTGGATGGCACATAGAGTCAGTGGTTTGGGGGTCGTAGTGGTAATGTCCCAGGGGCTTCTGTCAGTCGGCTACTATTATAAATGACAGAGCTGACTGAGCCTCCTTGGCTGTTTCTCAGCACACTGGCTTCCTCTGGGCCTTGTGTAGCACTTGCAGAGCAAGTGTGTGTGTGCCCTTATGATTTCCTAATCCCAGCACGAGCACAGGAATGCTGCCTCTCTGTGAGATATTCCTCTCACAGGCCATGATTTATGTTCTGGTAGTACAGGGCTCAGTGGTGAGAAGATCACAGGTGTTGTGGAGCCTCAGTAAAAACTTTTAATATGCACACCTCGTGGTCTGTGGCAGGGCCTCAGCACAAGGATTACTGCCATTCAGAGAGTGGGGGGGTGGGTCAATAAATGTTTAAAATTCATCTGTGGCCTTACAGTCTGATGGCTATTATGCAAACATCCATGTACGTTTTCTCAGCAGAGGTATAGTATCATGCTGGATCATCACAGTTTAAGGACAGTTGTTGGGTTTTGTTATTTACATCAAGAAAAGGTGGATTTTCATTTTAAAATGCTAATCTGGTCACATAAAATTCACCCTTAAAGAAAATGAAACACAGAAATAAATGATAACTTAAGCACAAGCATTTGACCTATAAAACCGTCTAGTAAAGGCACTGGCAGCAGTTCTACATGCTGTTAATTACTGAACTGCTGAATGTGTGGTTAATTCCCACTTTAAAGTGAAGAGGCTGACCTTTGCTCTGCTCACAATAAACGTCCCTGCAAAACATCAAGAGTGTAAACAGTCAAAGCTCAAGTGTTTGCCCTCTTTGTAACCAACACTTTATTGTACATCTACTCAAGCTCATCCTTTTATTATGCAAAATTTCATGGAAAACATGGGTTTCATTGAATTTGGAATTCTTCAATGTTGAGAGAAAAGGAGAAAAAGTGCTTCACCCCTGCTGGTTTAACAGTGAGATGAATGGTTGCATGAAGGGATGTATGTAAATTAACTCTGCAATATAAGCTACTTTTTATTCATGTGTTACTTTCACACTTAAGGCACATGTCAGAGACGTAAACTTGCAATCACTGCCAATCTCTGTAATTTCAGATAGCTATTATTTGACTATAATACGCTGGCATTCTTTGAATAAGGTTATAACACAGACACAAGAGAAACAGATGTAGTTCATCATTAAATAGGATGACACTAATTATCTTGCAACTTCCCATCAAATTAAAAAAAATTCCTTTCAGAGATTTATTTGGGTTCTTCCTGCCAGTGAGCCAGATTTTGTCAGGACATGTCACAGACAACTTCATGTGCACTAACAACCCTTCCAGCTTGATTTAATAATAGTGATCCGTGTTAATCACCCGCCCTCCCTCTTCCGCTTTTCATACTTTGCCAGAGGGATTGCTGTAAACTGCTTCAACTTACCTGCAACAATCTAGTTCTCTAATGGCTGTATTAAACCTCCACTTCTGCCTTTTCTGTGACTTGTTATCTCTGTGCAGAGGTCAGGAGGGCCTTTCAGTCAAATGTGTGCTTCAAGTGGAGTGACCTTTTCAACTCTCTTAACTGTCAATCCCTTGAGATATGGTGGTTTGAGCTGTAGTTCAGCCATCATTACGCAGCATTTAGGATAACGTTTTAGCAAAAAATTTAGTCAAAAACTGGAAGAGAATATATCTATTTTAATTTAGTGTAATGTTGACAAGCAAACCACAGTACACCTCTGACCAAAAAAATAAGTATAAAATTTATTCCAAATTAATCTGACCTTATGCAGAGTGTTGTTGTTTTTTTTTATATGTGCAAATATTTCTGATAATATGAGACTAATAACAGTTCCCAGTTATTTTAGCTGGTTAAACTGCAACGCCCTAAACTGTTACAGCTTCTGAATGTCTGTAGCACCGTCAGAATTTCACCTCTGAATTTATGCTAAAAATGTACCTCCCCAAGGTTACAAGGCAGAGTCATTTAGCCCTCACTGTGCCTCCCTCTCCTCCCTGCCCCCCTGCTCCTGCTCCTCTTTCTTTCCCATGTCCATTAGACCTTGCAGACTAATCGAGCAGCACCAATTGCTCCCGTGGTGAGATCATTAAGTAAATTATTTTAAGATCAAACGGTCAGCAGCCACAATGAAGTCCTGTGTAATGGTAAAAGCCTCAGAAGCAGCCACCCACTCCTCTCTCAAATTAAAGCCCAGTGGGGAGAACGCTGCACCTCTCAGGTGGGTGCCCCCACCATTAGGCCTTTTAGCTGCAGGCTAAGGTAGGACCCACTAATTGGTCCTTTGAAAAAAACTAACTCAATGACAGGAATTGACTTGTATGTAGCTTAAAAGTGCAAAAATGTTCCAGACCTCAAACAGCAGCTTTAAACAGCGTCTAAAGCTATTTTTGTATATTGGGCCATTACATTGAGACGTTACATTTGGCTGTGTGGCAAGATGTCTTTGAATTGCTTATGCTCAGTTTTTTTTTGTCACATTTGGGCTTAAAATATCAATATATGCCCACCACAGCAGAAATCTGGCTTGATGAGAATTCATAGAATTTAAAAAGAAATTATTTTTGTTATATTCAATTTGTATTAACCATATAATTTATTATTCTTAGAAGTGTTGTGCACATGCAAAAAAGAACCCCTTACCTCTGTGTATACATTAGCCTCTAACCTCATAAGACCCAGTGTTCACATACAGCTCTGGAAAAAATTAAGAGACCACTGCAAATTTTAGAAATCAGTATCTCTACATATATGACAGTCATTCCATTGTAGTGCCTGTTGAATTCCAACACAAACATACCTGTTTCTACCTAATAAGGTACTGATGAGGTGATCACCTGAAACAAATCTTATTTAGTGAGGAAATGAATAAAAACCATTGCTGTGGTCATCACTCTCCTCTGTGAAAGACTGGTGGAGAACATGAGAGACGCATGAGAGATGTTACTGCAAATCACAGTTATTCTACCAAATATTGATTCCTGAATACTTCCTGAGTTAAAACATTAGTAATGTGTTGTTTAAAATTGAATATGAACTTGTTTATTTTGCATTATTCAAAGTCTGAAAACAGTGGGATTTTTTGGTATTTTGACCATTTTTCATTTTCTGCAAATAAATGCTCTGACAATATTTGAGATTTGGCAGTAATGTTGTCAGTAGTTTATATAATAAAACAAAAATGTTCATTTTATCTCAAAACAAATACCTTTAAATAGCAAAATCAGAGAAACTGAAAAATTTGCAGTGGTCTCTTAAGTTTTTCCAGAGCTGTATTTGGACATTACATTTCTGCCTCTCTGACAAATGGTAGTTCACTTTTAAAAACTTTGACCTATTAGCCACATTTGGACACTCCCTGGTGATACCACAACTTAGCACCCATTTCAGTGAAAAAATAAACCCTGCATTGTGATGTACAACAACATTCATTACTGAACACAGCTAACTAATACAGCTGAAAACATTTTTATACTTGTCTCAAATAGCAAGGGGAAATGAAAACTGCATGTCAGACAAAAGCTGTAGGTTAAAATACTTATAGGATCATCTGGAGTTTCTGGTCTTTATTTCTTCGAATAAATTTATGCCAGTCTTGCTCTGGTTCACCTTTGTGAAACAAAAAAAGTACACTGAACAAAGAAAATGTAATTCTAAGTTCATCAAATTCAGCAAAGCTTCAGACCTGTATACATTTAAAGGAGCATGTAGGTTTGTGTATGTCATAGACAGTCTGAGTATAAAAGCTATTAGACTGCAATGACTCACTAAGTGCTGTGGACAGGTGGATAAATTGACAGCTTGCCTTTAAATGGGTCAGAGTTCATTAAGCTAAACATAAAGAAAGACAGACAGTGTGCAGAATGCTTGTAGAAGGTTAAATTGTGTACAGTTACTTCAACACTAATCCTGGCCTTTGCAGGTAGCACTGTCTTAAAGTGCTTTACATATATGACTGAGAATATACAGCGTTTAAAACGTTACACACAACAAAACATTACAAACAACCTATCTGTAACGATAGTGTGTTTATGCTGTTGTTTATTTCCCTCAGCAGAGGAAGTGTTGGACTTACAGTAGCTGATGGTGTGGAGACAGAAAGCAATGCAGCAAAGTGACTGTGAGGGTGATTTATCCTCCTTTGGCATGAAGCGTCAGTGTCATCAATCACATGGTTTTAATTAGTGATGGCTCCCCTTTGTGGCTGAGAAATGTGCATGTAATTCAATTTGGGACTCACTGCTGCCTCAAGAACCCCACACACCGAGCGTCGTCAATCCAGGAGAAGTTCAGGAACACTTGGAAGAGTCAGTGATGATAAAACAGACCACACTGATGGCAAAAAATCTCTGCATCTCCAAAAATGGCGTCCCGTGAAAGATAAATCCACAGTATTGTTGTCTTAATAGACTTTCAATGATATGTACACCTTTTAGCGAATGGAATGATTCAAAGATTATAATTGTTTAAACCTTCTCAGTCTCCAGCTTCATAAGGAGACTCAATCTGACAGCCCTCACAGCTTATTGTGGTAAAAATCAATACATTTTAACATTAAATTTAACCATACGAAACTAAAACTTGATGTTGTTGAAGTTGACCTCAGCTAAACTGACTTTTGAAGTCCAAAATTACATTTTAAGAGTTATTTAACATAGAGAGCAAAAGGAAAGTTTATGCTACAAGCAAACAGTCAAGAGGAAGATAAAGGAATGTTTTGCAGGGCATTAATCAGCTTTTTCTTTAATTTCCTGCAATAAAATCACGTCATGCACACACTTTCTTTAAAGTGTCAGTCAACTGAGGACAGATTACAGTCATGTAGAGGTAAATTGGGAGCAGTGAGTCATTTTTACAAGTAAACAGTGTTCATAATCTATTGGATGTGAGTGCTGTCACTGTTACCTTGTTTTCCCCTGAAGTGATGTATTGAAGTGGCACTGGAGTGACGCAACACAAACACAGCTCATTAAAGCTCTCCACACACAGCAGCCTCTCATCCTTCATTTAAATGTTGGTTTCTTCTGATTTCCTCTTCAATGGGAAACTCATCTGATAGCAGCAAGAAAAGGCCTGGACCCTAAATAAAAACAATGACAGCTTTGAGAGTTAAGGTGGCCATTGAGATGCTAAAGTATCAATAGACCTTATTTAGTTCACTAAAGACACTTGAAAGTCTCTTATCTGACACATGCTAATGCATGTCACTGTGATGGTTTTTATTTCGTCATTCACTTTAATGTTAAATGAAAGGATGGATTTGCATCAGAAATCTCATCTGTTATTGTAAATTTGACCTTTGAC
Source organism: Thalassoma bifasciatum (assembly GCA_008086565.1). Classification (NCBI taxonomy): domain Eukaryota; kingdom Metazoa; phylum Chordata; class Actinopteri; order Labriformes; family Labridae; genus Thalassoma; species Thalassoma bifasciatum. The sequence goes on from RPOG01000082.1 coordinate 884,196, forward strand.
CTTAGCAAAATTAAAAGGAATAATGTTCTTATTCAAGAAAAAATAATAGTTTTGTGTGGGAGAAGAAAACTTCTCTGACTGATTGCCATATTCAATTTTTAATGAAAAAGCTGGCACATGTCTAAACCTCAGCACATCAATTCTGAGAAAATTGTTTCAACTATTCATGGCATAGATTGAGACTTGACATTGCCAGGACAACAAAAAATGGCAGGAGCCTCATTACTGTGAAAAACAGAGTGAGAAAGTTAGTGGTATTCAGATTTTGGATGACAGCTTAATTCATCCTGTTATCAAAATGTGTTTTGAACAATGTTACACTGCGCAGCCAAAAATATCCAAGGAATCCACATCTAGTTACCGCTGAGCAAAGATAGCTCAGGAAGGACTGAAGATGAAAATGTAGGGTGAAAAAAGCTCACCCTGCAGGTATAGTGTCATTCATTTTTGTTTAGTTAGTTCATTTTGTAATGACACATTCATTATTATATATTGAGAAGTGGGGAATATGAGGCTAAATTCTATCTGTAGCTAACCAAAGCCAAAGCTAAGCTAAAGTCAGTCTCTGCTGATGCTGCTGCCTCTGCTTTTGTCAGAGGCAGGGGGGGTGGGGGGTGGGGGGTGAAGGGATAAGAGTTGAGAACAACAGAGACAAAAACATTAGCCTCTTAAGATCTGGAATCCACATATGTGGACATTACATTTCTGCCTCTAAGACTCATAAACTTCAGTTTTTCAAAACTTTGTTTCTGTTAGCCACATTTAGAAACACTTCCCATGCCATCTTTTGGAGATACCACAAATTTACACCCATTTCAGTGAGAAAAGTGTAGTTATGAACAATAACAGTTATAACTACAAACAAGTAGCTAACTAACAATTTCCTGTACAAAGACCAAGCTTAGCTTTTACACTTCTTAGGTCTTACTGATCCTATGTGGCAAGAAGAAATACAAAATGCACACCAGACAAACACTCGGGTCTTAAGAGGTTGAAATATCCCGTCATATCCGATATGAATGAGCTACTACAAAAATAAGTCTTTGCGATCGTTCTGCGAGTGCATTTCATGCCTGTGGCAGGTGCACTCAAATCTGGATAACGACTTCTTTCCGTTTTCAATTTCACTTTATGATCAAAGAAAACACTGCTGATCCAACACTCTGATTGTGCTTGTTGACAAACTGTCACCTTTAAGACGCCTGCATTGGTTCTTGGGATACATCGGCTCCCTTACAAAACCTCCCCAATCAAATCTCTTTGATTCTGGTATTGTGTTTAACTTTTAAAGGTGCTGATTATATTCTACCCCATCCCTCTCTGAATCCTCTCTAACTGCACCAAATCAGCATCCCATTTCCACATGAACGTGCTGCTCACAATCAGGCTGTCATTTGGTCTATGAAAATTTTTGGCTTTGCTATTAGCTGATGTGGCAAGAGAACAGATTCCAAACCTGTGTATGTTTGTGTGTGTGTGAGTGTGTGTGCGCGCGTGTGAGTGTGTATGTGGTTGTTTTGAAGAAAATGCTGGTTTCACCTCCTGCTGATTGACTCTAATCAGACACACCGTGCCAGCATCACTCTGTCCTGAATCCCAGATATACTGGTGGCTGATTAGGTGGCAAAATTGGAGAATTGGAAAAAAATACAAAAAGCATAAATATTTAGCATGTTGTCATGGTTTGCAAACATGTGGACAGTTTGATGTAAAAATATACAACTTTTTGTGTTTAGTGAGTCTCTCAATGGCTGAAACTAAACGGTTAGAATTGTAAAAAAAAAACCATGTCATTTGAGATACAAATGAATTTTATTATGTTGGTCCAGAAACTTAACAGCATGATGACATTTACACTAATACAACAACCAGCAGAAACTTGTGCTGTTTATTGTTTAAAAACAGCAACAGCCAAACACACACAAGTTTTGGCTTGTGTTACCATGTGTTGAACAGGTCTGACGATGAAGACATTGCTGACGCCAGGCTTACGCTGTGTTGTCTGGGCGCATAACAGGTTAAAACACCACCTCAAAACAGCTGCAGGCTTTTCTCATGCCACATACACATTTTAACTCATGGTGGTGAGTGAAATCATCACATGTTAAACTTTAAAGTAAGCAAGTGTTTGTACAAGTCACCATGAGTATGCAGAAGTCTGACACAATGAAACATAAATCCAAGTGTTACACATGCTGACATCAGGACAAGGAGTTCAGGGCCAATGTCCAGGGGCCATGACAGACAGGTACTTCCTATATCCTGTGGTTGATGGTGAGGGGCCTCACCTGGGCTGTAATCTAGGAGGACTGATCACAAAGAAGCAGAGCGGAGTGAATTCCGCCTGTCCTACTTCAAACGCTGAGGGACAGTAAATCAGACAGGTAGACGACACTAGGCGGCTCACTCATCCCTTGTATTGGTTCCCTCTGTCCCTGAGGGCAAAGGAAACAGGTATGCCAACAATGTCACCTGACAACGTCAATGGAGCCTTTACACCACAAAACTGTTTTACAGGACGGCTGTGTGAGGGAGGAGGAGCAGTGTGGAGCCATGTGCAAGGTGATTTTCAAAATAATGCAGCAAAAACCGTTACGCATGCATCACACTCAAAGAATACCAAGTTTGTCATGCATTAAAAAAGAAGGTCTGTTAGTGTGTGAACACCAAACTATTTCACAATTTATTACTTTTCTGTCTGAGTTACTGTCTAAATTGATCTTGGATTAATGAAAAAACATTGAGAGTGCAGCACTGGGCTGTGAAGGTAATACATGTGAGCCACCAAATCATTTCCAAAATATTGTGATTTATTAATTGTTGATTTATCTATTTATTTGGGGGGTATAAATACAAAATATACAGAACACTATTTGACATGTTCATACGCAGTTCTGCTTAAAAGGATATCAAAAACGTTCAAATATTTATTTATTAAAAAGCGCTCTGAGAAGGCACAAAGGACTCTGTATTTCTGGGGTCAGAAGTGGGCTGCAAAACTTTTTGAGACTTAAGTGTGGGCCCTGAGTTGGAAAAGATTGGGAACCACTGTTTTATGGTATTGTCTTACATCCCAATCTTTATCATGTTATATCAATAACACTTCCTCTGCAGGTGCTGTTTTCCAACATTTGTTTGCATCATCAAAAGAATCTAGACAATTGTAAACGGCTTCAAAATATATTGTTAATTGAGGTCTCATTCGTTCATCTTCAAAAGATTCTTCTTTACCCTCAGTAAAATAAGGAGATGAGAGCAAAATCTATGTTGTTTAATGAAAGTAGTAATGATGAATGATGTGAATTTTTTCATTGTACAATTATATGTCTCTTCTAATCATTAAGCTCATTAAGTTTGTCAGGAACCACACAAAAAGCTTAATACAATAATACAAACTTTTGTTTAATAAGACATAAAATAAACAACTCTGCAAAATAATTTCACATACATGCTTTAGCATACCCGTTCAAGCAAAATAAATACAGAGAATGAAATTAAAACCTCCAAGTGTCCTCATGCAGTTAGTTTATAATTTATGATACACGTACATATAAAACAAAAACAAATTTTTCTTTAGACCTTACTTAAGAACTTTACAGTATTTTACTGCTGGCTTACAGTAAGAGTTACTGTGCATGTATATCAATGGGATGTGTAACCGCTGAGAAACCCCATCCTCAGATGTGTCAGGGGAAAAATGAATCAGAGAGGAACACCAAGGTCAGTGTGATATTTCAAGGCTTCTACTTTACATGGCCGCATAGCAAATGTGGGCCTTCAATCAAGTCAGACCGGGTGGATGGACTATTGGTGCACCAACACACAGCACTGAGAGTAATGACCAAGAAATAAATCCATCAAATAAAAGGGGGAAAAAACTACAAAAACTTTGAAGGTCAATGAGACACTGTTTTTTCTAGAAAGAAAATGTTGAAGCCTGATTCATACTTCTTTGTTATTGTAATTTTGAATACATACATCGGCTGGTCTACAAAGTGAGTGTCATTATTTTTCAACACTATTTAACTTACCTGTAAGGATGGTTCATGATTCATCTAGATACTAACATTACGATTAAAAACTTGTATAATCTGCACTAGCCTAAAATGATGATTAGAAAAAAAAAGGAAATCAAAATATGACCCTTGTCTAAATGGAGAAACATTGCTTGCATTCTTTAATTAATAAATGTGTGGCAGTGCTACATGCATACATTTTTCCCTCATACACACTTGCTTGTGCCTTTGTGACGCATTTTTACATTATATCTCAGCCTTTCCATCCAAAGTCCAAAACGTTATGCTGTACATGCCTTGTCTGTTTGGCTTACGTTGTCTTATGAATTTCAATGGAGGGGATATTACAAATAACACATATTAAGACCTCTGATGCTCCATATCTTTGCTGCCAAACTGAAATAAATTCAAGATATTAATATATAGAGGTTGATCCATCTCCCAAGAACCATTTGTCTAAAGTTTGTGCTATCTAAATATGAGCCAGTGCTTTAACAATCAATACATTATCTTATGTGCAAAGTCCAAACGCTACTTTTTTTTCTGCGGGTGTGTGAAACAAATTAAAAGCCCGGCCAGTCAGTAAAAGACCAATTCATAAAGGTGAAAAAGTGGGGCTGCTGCTGTGACGGGAGGGACCAGTGAAAAATCTCTGCTGACCCTCTCATCCCTCCGCTCATCTATCTCTCACTACTGTCCACTGATAGATTCCCCCTCGCTGATTTATGGGAGAAAAAAAATGTCACAGTGGAATGGGCTTTTGATAAAATTGTTCACGGGATTCTGGGCAATAAATCCTGATCTTTACATCCAGGTCGCTGGCTACTTTCACACTCTTGTGACATCAATAAGGGCCGCCAAACATGACAACTAATCAATAACTTTACAATATTCGGACCAGTTTGGGAAAACAGTAACATTTATATTTAATGTAATAGAGCAAGTCACTCTTTTGTACTCAACAAAGTAAAGATAAGACAGGCTTGACTGTAAGTAAGGATGAAAATGAGTCACACTGTGTTTTTCCCTGGCAGATAGAGAGAAAGTGCCATCCTCTACAGCAACATGGAAAAAAAGATCTGCTTCTCAACCACTGGGGAGAAAATAAGTCGATCAATACATGATCTATGTCGTTTATTTCAAAGAGTAGCCTGTTTTGGGTATTTTAGAGGGAAGATGGGTCAGACACTGGGAAAAATGTGCATTAGGGTCATTGAGAGACAAGACTTTTGAATGAGCCATTTTTGAAATATCAAAAATAAGGATATATATTTAGTCACTGTTCAAACATTTGGAATGTACTGTACACATGCGTTTATGCAAAAAAAAAAAAAAAAAAGAAACACTTAACATATTTAGTGTTCTGAACAAAAAGAACAGCCTTGAAAAAAGACATTTGGAGCAACCATAATTTGTCTTAAAACTAATACATTTCCTTAACACTAATTATAGCTCGACAAGTATCAGTAATTAAATAGATAATTCAAGAGGGACAGGCTTATAGATTTGCAGATAAAACGTATCATTCACAGTTTTAGGGCGGTCACTCCAAATAATACCCAAAAGTGGCTTTCACATTACAGTAGTTAAAAAAATAAGGTTAGTTTGCAAATATGAGAAAGATTAAATGGCCCTCCAGGTGTTTCATTTGGCTCTTTAGATATGTCTGGTTGATATAATATTCTGTCCTCCAGCTGATATCAAAACTGAAGTCCCAAAATTGGGTTTTCTCGATGGTCACCCAGATGATATTTCACATAATAAACATATTTGGACAACTTTCTTTGGATTACTATGATAGAAATATAAATGCAAATGCTTCATTATTTTGTCAGTGAATGCAAAAATGTTAGAAATTATGTCATAAGAGGGCAATGGATATAAATCTAAATTGTTTTAAAGTGATTTTAACCCAGTTCTGTTGGGCAGAAAAAGCAGGCGTTACGTCAGTGATCCATTCACAGAGCTCCTCACCATCTCAAAGAAGTGGGCTTTTGTTTCAATGGACACCTGTATTTAACATCTTTTCTGATTCAGTCTTGCTCAAAATATGTTTAAAAAAAATTCACACATGCATTTCTCTCTATGATATTAATGGATTAAATGATGGAAGCTCTTAATACCATTAACAGCTTAAAGTGTTGCATCTCTTTGTGTAAGAAATCACTGTCATTAAACATTTTGGAGATATTTTTCCTAAATTTACCTTTCATAGATGACTTTTCCTGGTTTGCTTAAATTGACTGTTTAAGTTATTTTAATGATTTTTACATCTTCCTCTGTGATTCTGCAGCCTTTGTAGCTTGTTTTTTTTTTTTGGAAATGTACCGTATTTGGCCCACAGGATGCACATTGAGCAGATCAGCATTCATTCACTTGAGCAAACCAAATCCTGCCAATCTTAAAATCCCATTTACCAAAAATGTTCAGCGGAGATAAATCATTTCTAACATAGCCTATTGAGAAATGATAAAAACTGTAATTTAGCAATCATCCATCAGAATGACTGTATGTTGTAACATTTCCCAAACATGAGCTTATGTTTCCTGTGAAGCTAAATGTAATGGTACCAACAAGTTAGAGGCTCTCAGTCATGATGGAGTGTTTCTGACAGGAACTCTTCAGTCAGCCGAGTGGCGCCAGGAAGGATGAGTGATTCAGCAAACCTGCCTGCTGTTGTCTCCTTCGTCTCTCAATCTTTACGATGTAGCTGAGAGGAAAACAATGAGCCTGTTGCTCAGTACAGGTGTTTCTCGGAGGAGATGACTTGTAAAAACAGGTAGATTTCCACTGAGAGCAGAATTGACTCACATAAAAGGCTTGTGCTGCTGCAATAACTCACAGCTGAGTTCTGGCCGCCTGCCCAGACACACTGAAATCATAGCAGTGTTTAATTTGCACAAATATGCTCACGGGGGGGAAGAAAAAAGTCCCCTTAAGACTGAAGGTATCAGACAGTGTTTGCGGTAATGTAATCCATTGTTGACCTGGAGATAAACATCAGCAGTGTAACCTCAGATTGACAAAGAGACAAACAGCGAGACACTTAAAGCAACATTTTTTCAAGGACCTTTACACCCTCGATAAAGGGCAAGAAATACTGAGACATGAGCTTAAGTAGCTGGAAAGACGACATTGTCACAAGAGATGAGAGAGGAGGAAGCAAAAGACAAATAGAAAGCAGGAGGGGAGAGAAGTGGGGGGGTCTGGCTGACTTTGTCTTTCAGATTAAAAGCCTGAGCAACAAGCAGCAACAAAGACAGTTGTGACAGGGTGAGGAAATGAAATGTTTACAGTACGGGGGCTGATAAGAGAGGCCACATGAGATGTTCCAGGGCACTTGTTCAGACTGTCACTTTTTGCTACAGCCATTGTAGAAACAGGTGTCATTACGGGGCAGTGAAAAATGGCAAGCTGTGCTCCTCCACATTTAATCTACACCATCTGTGTGTCATCCTACGCCTACAATTTCCACCCAGTGATGGTCTCAGATCAGACATTTGTTTTGTCTTTAAATAAATTGAAACACTTTCATGCAGAGGCAGAAAATGCTTTTGAAAAATGGAAACACCATGTATACAGATTTAACTGAAGCCATGAAACATGTTGTATTTCTTCTATCATGCAAAGACTCCAACCCTGAGAGGATGTTTGAATTATTTACACCAGTTGTTACATTTGATTTCGAAGAAGCTGCTCCCAGGGGCCATTATCCTGCTCTGAGATGAGACGCTCTCCTGCTCCCTGCAGGGAGAAAACCACCATGTTAATTTAATGTGTCCTGTTCCAGCAGGGATGAAAAAAAAGATGCTTGTTCTGATCTTTGTAATCACTGCGGTGGGAGCAGAGGCCACACGTCCCCCGTGTCTCATTTCAGGGGCTAATCTTTCATTTCATAGCCCATCTCTCCATATCAAACAACACAAATGGCTCTATTTGCATGACAGGATTTGTAACACGGCGAATCAGGTGTCAGACTCGATTAAACATTACACCGGCACACTATCATAATCAGCCGGCTAATGAGTGTGGCCGCTGGTGTGAGAGGCTCGGTTAGATCAGGGAGAAGGGCTTCTCCACGCTGCCCAGCAGGGGGGATTAAATCCGAGGTGCGGTCCCTCTGTCAGAGCCCGAGAGGGGCTCCTCTGGGTGGGAAGACTCAAGCCCTGTGATACTGACAAGACAGGGTGACACGGGCCACACACACACACACACACACACACATCAGGAAGACTGGAGGCGAGAGCAAAGAGGCAGCATCTGACGACAGCTTGCCACTGTGGATCTGCAGCTTTGAATACTAATGCATGAGGCTATTACAGAGGGGAAAGGAGCAGGCAGGATGACCCCAGCAGCCCAGGATCACATCAGGCTATCACTAAAATGAGGCTAAAGGATCATTAAGATGAAATGGCAGTCCAGATCAGAGATGGTTCGCAGAGAGGGGGCTTTCACCATACTTTTTGTCTTTGTCTTTTTTGTCTTTGCAGTTTGTGTTTTCATACAAATTGTCTGGCTCGACAACCTGGACTTCTCTCAGGTTGCTTAAATAATATCTTTGAAGGAGACACAAAATACATCTAGTGTCATTTTCGAACTGCTCTTACAGAGTGGTTTTAGAAGCGTGAAAACTTCTAGGAAGTTGTATCTAAACTGACATTACTACTTGTACTTTGTCCATGTAAACACAAAACCAGGGATTCCTGTCACTCAGCCACAGCTAGGCTCCTCACCCCCTCCCCACTGTCATCTTTACCCCCCTTCTTGTGTACAGTTTGCCCCTCCTTTGTCCAGCCCTTATTGTTACCTGCTGAATATACACTGATGCTAATTCTGCTGCTGGCTGTGTTGATGTGCAGCTTTTTGGTTCCTGGTCCACAGAGACTTCCCTGTTGCCACCCTCCTACCACCCTCAGCATCAAGATCCCCTTCCCCCTTCCCCCTCTCCCCCCACCCTCTGCCCCTGCTCACCATTTGGGGTGACCTGGTGCTGTTCTGAGGGTTCCTCACACCCCAGAAGCTGTCAGCGGCCCCCTTCCTTCCCATGAGCGGAACACACAATAGAGAAAGGGCTCCGGCTGAGAGGTTCAGTAGCCATTAACCCCTACCAGCTGTTCCTGCCGAGGGTATTCTGTGCCACAATGCGTGCCCCCGAGGGGGCCCTCACGTCCACTAATCTAGCCATTGTTGGCCAGGAATGCTGACAGAAGAAAAGAAATTTTTCTTGTGTCCATGCAAGCGTGTGTATCCATGTGTGAGAGCCGAGAAACGTAGGGCTAATTTCTATAGTTGCCTGTGAAGAAGGGAGACCATGAAGAATACCCTATTTAGCTGCTTGACAAAATTCTTTGGCTTGAAAATAGAAAAACAATGGCAATTGTTTTCAAGTGGACTCCTTTACACTGTTGTAGTCTCTGAATCTAACCAGAAAATAATACTATCAATGTCTGCTGCGTTTAAAAGTTAAAAGAACTTTATAAAACTTGAATTATTTTGTTATCTTTGATTCATTTTTAATGCATGGCCAGACAAACATTGTGAAACCATGATCGGTTCCAAAGCCATTTGTAAATGGATTAAATTTCTGGGAAATTATTCCATTTTGTTACTTTGCTCTCAGAATATATTAACAATTAGTCCATTCCAATTAACATGGAAATTAAAACAGCATTTTCCAGTCAATTTAACCATGATGCAGCCATTAGGGGCGTCCGCTGTGCTGAACATGTTTGTTACTCCAGTCTCCATCTATAAATGTAACAAAAAATAGAGAAAAAGATTCATGGTGTACACCAGCAAAATGAGTTTGATATTCCAATAATTGCCATGCTATTAAAGTGTGGTTTTAGAAAATTTCGTCATGTAAAAATCCTCACAAAACAAAACAAAACAACATCATTCAAAGGCCAATTGCAAAATCAGACTGCAATTTGTTGAGAAACTGCAACAGTGTGGGCAAATATTTCACAGTTGTCTTTTTGGATACAACAATGTGGTTGTAATATCTTTGAATGAAACAATTCTTTTCCTAATATCTATACCATTATTTAATGTTAAAAACAAAATGTGGAGCACTCTCACAGCCAGACACAGGTTAAGATATCTGTTTTTATCCTCCTGCTGAGAAAAGTCAATGCATGTGACACTAACAGTGTCAAAAGCAACAGGAAGGGGTGCTCCACAGCCGTCAGCAAGCGGTGGGGTGCAACATTCACATCAAGGAAGAAGACAAAGCAGCACCTAAAGCCAGGAGGAAGGGCTGCTGTAATGTAAACCGTTAGGTGAGTTTTTAGAGGAAAGGTGTTTTTCCTGTATGTGCTCTCTCCCACAGCCTGCGCCGTGTTGTGACAGGCGGGGGATCTGCATCAGTCAATTATACGTCCCAACAGACTTTTGTGCTAATGAGCCGGTCCAGCCATCGGCAGACTTCCCCTGTCGTCCAGAAAAGATCACTTTCATTGCTTGCAGAACTAATTCAGGGCACAAAAGTGGGAGCTTCACCATTGCAGCCTCTTTTACTGCTCCTTTTGTGGCAGCTTTAGAAGTGCGCTGAAGAGAGGGCCTAGCGCTCAGGCCTCTTCATCTCCAGTCCATTGCCTGTCATTAACATACATATCCATATGAAAAGTGGGGTAAGGCCGGAACAGCTGTCCAGTTAAGAGGCAGTGATTCCCTCTCCCCGAATGCTGACATTCCCTTTAGCCTCCCTTGGCCAATAATAAACCAAACCATTTAAACAGTCTTTCAGGGAGGGAGAAAGGGATTGGGCCATAGTGCTACATTCACAGGCAACCGTGGGCGCTCATTGGCTTGCAACAGTCTCTGGTGGATTCACAAAGGTTAAGGGACAAACCAGGAGGAGAATCACAAAACTAAGATAGTGTGAATAAAATAAGATGAGCACTAGAGTCTCATCCTGTTGGTTGCAAACACACTATATTCTGAATTTTGGTTCAGAAGATCAAACAAGCACTGGTGCATTTTTGCCTTAAATTTTATCCTGACAGAAAGAGATAGATCTGGGTATTTATGTTTGCTAGAAGTGACTCCTGAGTGATGTCAGCATCTTGTTATAAAAAGTATATTTGTTTACTTAGAGGGCTCTGTGCAGAGGGCTTTTCACCCTGAGCAAAATGATTTGGTGAGAGGGGCCTTGAGGAGTGTATGGGGATGGAACTGAGCAATCCTCTTGTTTAAACTTGGGTGGTGGGCATGAAGACAGGGGTTAAGTGACTTGCCCTAGGTCACATGGGAAGTCGTTTACTTAGGGTGGATTTTCTCATCTAAACCCTCATCCACTTAGACCAAAAGGAGTGTTGATTACATTCCCTTACAGAGATTACTTACTGAAATTTTACTGTTGTCAAAGTTTTAAACAGATTTTTCATTTGAAACACAAATCTCAACCTGTGTCTGGATATAAGAAGTGCTCTGCCTTTTGTTCTTTAAACCCAAGAATTCGAGAAAAGAAATATTAAAACAAATAAATCATCTCATTTAAAGATATTGAAACCACATAGATATACGAAATTACAGCAGTGAATGCACACTGATGAAGTTACTCGACAAATTACCATCTGATTTTGCAAGAGGAGATTTGTGTTCAAGGAAATTAGAGTCAAGGTTTAAAGTTGAAGAAAATGGAAAGCACTGACTTCAGTAGAAATGATGAACATTTGAGATAAAAAAATTTGTACATTTTGAGAAATTTAAACAAAACACAAACCGTTGAAAACCAAATTGTAACTGCTTAGGTGCCATTGAAAGTGGCCTGCAGAGAGCATTTAATTTAAGGCTGATAAAGAGAATTGATTTGGAGACATTTTTATGTGAATCGAGTCGTGCGAAATAGTTTTCACTCTGTTTTCATAGTTATTTCACACTTGTCTCCACGATTACTCAACAAATTGTTGACATTTGAATATTCCTTTTGTCAGTCAAAATCCGTACAAAAGGAAAATGATTGACAGCAAAACAATAATGAACAGCACAAATGTCAGCCTCTACTCCAAGGCTGGTTATAAATAAAAACTGTCAATCATCTGATATCTGAAGAGGTAATATTTGAATGAATTATGGAGGAATCTACACTTTGCAGTATTGTGATCCAATAAGGATTGATGTCAACAGATCCAAAAATATCTGATGATAACTATCATCATTGTAGCTCAGTCAGCCATAGAGAGGGACTGCCTGGCGTTATCCTGAATCTTAGCTCAGGGATCTTTGTGAATTTTGTCTCCTTCCACCGAACGCTTTTCTATGCTTGAGATGGCTCGCTCTCTAGAAAAGGAGGTAAAGGGAGAAGCCAGAATCCGGATCTAATGAATAAGAAAGGCTTTTGGTTAAAAGGAGACTGGTTTGTCTCTTCATGGGTCGCTTTTTATTCAGCTTTAGAAAGACGAGGAGTCCTGATTGATAAATCCCCTCCCTTGCCCCCCCGGTGCCTGTGACCCCAGAGTCATCAAGTACAATGCACAGCACCACAAGTTTCTAAAACTGCGATTGAAAAATAGAAGGAGCGAATTTGTGTCCATTGAGGACGCCTTGACGTGCTTTTACAGCGATGATTATTCTGAGGTTGCATGCCCAGCGGGATACCAGCAGGATTTATTTCCAAACTGATCCTCCTATGCACCAGCAGCATCTAAGAACTACAGTAATGGCACTTGTTGCGGGCGCTTACCCCCAGCGGAAGTGTTTTCTTTTTCATAGATAACCAGCCAACACCTCAGGCCCTTACCTATTCCACTCCCCCACTGCTCTGTCCTTTATTTATCATGGCTCTACTGTTTGTTGTCTCTGTAAAGTTCCACAACTCATTAAAAAAGGAAAGAGGGGGTGGGGAGCAGAGGAGTGCTGAGGAGCAGGGCCGGGGCTGCTGTGAGGGAGCAGGGGGTAAAGGGGAGGGATTAGGATGACTTCTTGAACACATTTTCTCCCTTTTGCTGCAATTAAACAAAGTAGGCCTGTGATTAGTGCAGCGCAGGGAGCAGAGAAAAAGACACCCTTGAATCCCAATGGAGGGACCTGACTGAGCATTATTGCCTGACAATGCCTGAGTTTATTGCTCAAACCTGCTTACCCTCCTGCATGGCAAACCATGGGAACTCCAGTCAGGTGGAAACTTCTTCTCCTTTTCTTCCCCTGCTCCTTGTTTTTTCTCCCCCCTCAGCCCACGGAAGCCCCCTCCAGGAGCTCACAGTGTGGCTGAAGCCGCTACAACTCCCCCCAGTTAACTGAGATGTTTGGGATAAGCTCTGCCTGGGTTTTTGTGCATGAGCTCACACTTGTCTGCTGTTGTTCGAACACAGTTAATGATGAGCTTCCTCTGTTTTTTCCACACCCCTTCCCTCTCTCCTGTCCTCCTCCTCCTCCACCTCCTCTCTCCGATCTTTTTCTCCTTTCTTATTTGAAGCTAAGCGGCTGTTTAAGTGGAGTGCCTCCTCCCTCTGGCTCTTGGGAACGCTCTCAAGGGGCCCTTGCCTGGCACTGTGTGCATGACACATAATGAAAACAATTTTACGCTGCAGAGGGAAGTATGAGGCAATTACGGATGTGACAGCCACCTGCAGACTCACCCCCCTACAGTCTCTCTGACTGCACTCTCCCAACCACTGCACCATCCCCGCAACCACAGCTACCCATCCCTCACAAACACATACTCTACCACCAGCTTGCAGCTTCATGAATATGTGATGGCTTGATGATGTTGTGAATGGGCCGGGGCAGGTGAGGAGGGGGCGAGAAAGAGCAGGGCTGTAATAAGTCGCCCAGCTGGAGGTGGTGTTGTGGTCCTGTCGCCCTGTGGCAGTCCATAGAGGCATCTCTCCACAAGAGCTGACCCCGGGATCGGCCTCCTGAGGGGAGCCAAGAGATGACGTGACAGGGGCGTGCAAAGAGCTCCCACAAATCTCTTGTTGGCCAATTTTACACATGAAGCCTGGTCCAAAAGCCCAAGTGGCAGGCCTAACAGAGCCCTGATTTAATTTGATAACCTGCTAAGTGAATGTGAATTAAATGAGTATTTCACATACAAATTATCTCTTTTTACCTCTTTGGTTTAAAGAATTACGCCTTTAATTTGTGAAACAAAGATGTCCCTGAACCTCTTTAGTATTTCTGATTTCCTTTGTTTTGTACATCCAGATAAATCCAGTCCCATTTGTCTTGTTCCTCTCAAGTCAAGAGATACATGAAACTCAGAGCAAATGCTACACATCATCTTTCCAGGTCTCACCTTGACAAACCCCCAAGGTCTAAAAAAGTTGACCCACACATATGATGTGTGACTATTTAAGTGTTCAATCTGTCAGGTTTGTGTCCCACAGCGCTGGCTCTGAGGCCCCCCTAGCCATCCCCTCTGACCTGCAGATTATACTGAGAGAGGCCAAAGGCTGTATTTTATGCTTGCCAGTCTCAGAGAGCTGCCTCCCGATAGCTTGATGTGTCCTTAATGGCTCTGCTGAACAACAGAGACAGCAGCATGATGAGTGGATCCTCTGCAACAACTGACACATTAGAGACCAGCTGATAAAAGCCACACACACGCACACACACACACACACACGCACGCACGCACGCACACACACACACACACACACACACACACACACACACACACACACACACACACACACACACACACACACACACACACACACACACACACACACTGCTCATGCATACACAGCCTCAGACAATGATGTCCTACATGACACAAAGCACAAGGGTATAAACAAAGACACTAGCCTGAGGTGTGAGCATGAAGCAAATCATGAGCGCTGATCAAATGAAACATTGGGGGGCATACAATGAAAAATGGCCTGCCGAAAGTTGATATTATGCAATGTTTTCTGCAACCATCAATCTAATAAGGCCATGAGGACTATATTCTCTCAGTGCTACCAAGAAGTGTAATATAATAGATGAGGAGACCAAGGTGAAACAGGAATGAATAAGTGAAAAGAGCATTTCTAAGCGTGAAAAATATCACAGGAGACATTGCAGACAGTAAACGGAGGAGCTAAGAGATGAAAAGTAGTAAATTAATCTTCCTGCAATACATTGCAGAAAAGAAAAGTGCAGGAGTCTTTATTTCTTATAGCAACTCAAGACAAATGACCACAGCCGGTGCATTAGTTCTGATAAGGGACATGCAAGAAAGACAATGGCTTTCAATTCCTGATTTAATCAACCCCTGGCGTGATTTACTTCTGAAAATAACAAAATAGATGAATCAGGAATCAAGACATGGAGAGAGTGCAAGGGCAAGTGTCTGATTTCTCTGCATGAAATATATATAGTGTAATACAGGCCCTGCTGCTGCTGCCATAGTGAGGCACCTGTGAGATTGAAGCTGTGGACACAACATTACCAAAACACCCGACTGCACTGAATTAATGAGAGCAGAGCTTCAGCGTATTGCCTATCCAGCCCAGTCTGGGGAGTCTTCATTTATTTTCTCTTTCCAACTCATCCTTTACAAAAATGACAGTGTCTTCTTATCGATTTTACTCTCAGAGATCAATCAGCTTTGCCCTGACTCAGAGAAAATTCACAGCCCCCTCCCCAACCTCCTCATTCAAGGAGCTGGGGTCTGCTAAAATGGCAGGAGGGGTTATACCCCCCACCCTCTATCCTCTCTCCTCTCTCACACACCCACATATAAATGCACTAAACCCATCCTCTGTCCATGTAAAAGACTGACTGCATTTAGAATGAGCCATTCTACAAGAAAGGAGGAGATACCTTCTTAGTTCAGACTGATTTGAGCCCCCCCACCATCACTGCCATCATTGCCTGCATTTCACTTACACTCCCTCGCCTCAGGCAAAGACATGAGCACAATAGAAGTGAGCATGAGAGATGTTTGTATACCAAAGTGACTACACGCTGAGAGCTGCCAGGGCAGAATATGACTGGACTGAGATAAAGCCTGTCACAGTGTCCAAAGCGTCAGCTATCTGTTTTAGATGCCTTAAAAGTCTACAGAAGCATGAATCAATCTGCGTCTAAACAGAGACTCTATTACAATGCATAATAACTTTCAGGGTGAAAGATGTTGGACCTAATGAAAAAAAAAAAAGAAAAAAAAAAAACAGAATAGCGACCAATCAGCCTTAAGTGTGGGAAAACATTTTATGGGCATATTTTTTCAAGCTTGAAAGTCAAGTAGCTATCATTCGACAACATTAAAACAAAACACAAGCGTGGAAAAAGGCATTTGCTCAAAAAAAAAAAAGTACAATCGTTGACACTTCAGTTTGGAAAAGTTACACAACCCAAGGGTAAAATGCTTCCAATATTTTTTGGGAAGCTAAATGAAAGGATGGAAGTAGCATGCTAGCGGACAAACAGTACAACACTGAAGGTATGAGAGCTTCTGTACTGACAATCTGGGGAGACACCGGGCCATACTTCAACGTTAAATACATGATGGCTTATTGATAGATAAAGACAACAGCTAAGCAGTTTACTACTACTTAATTCTCACTGGAGCGAGTCAGCCTTCAGCTAAATCAGAGGAGAAAAAACTGTATTCTCAGCTAACTAAGCTGTTAGCTAGAATTTGCAGTTTTTGAACATGTGCGAACTTGTGCTGTGCACAAAGTGTACCACACCGAACATTCCTCTGAAGCGTGCTACAGCAAAGAAGTGTATCATGCCTGAGCACAGTTCACTTGCGGTCTGGACAAATGAGCTGGACTTTGGGGTTAAAACGTGTTAAAACACAGTATGATTGGCCAGTTCGGCCGCTTCCTAAGTAAGCAAGCTAACACTCCAAAACTGCAGTAGCATTTTGTGAAGACTGGTTAGGATTTAATCTATGTTTTAAATTATCTCCACTGAGTACTCATGTTAGATAGGAGGGGGTTTATTCTGGTGATAAACAGCAGAAGGCGATAAGCTTTACCCTGAGTGTGACATGAGAGGAGAATGGCTGCCATGTGAAAGTGGTAAATAGCTTGTCTTCTCCTTGAGGATCCGTTCCCATGTTTGTCAAATTGGACATAGGGCCAGAGAGCAGTGCTCCTTATGATCCGAGTGGGATGGCATGGCTGAGTATTATCCCGGTCTGGCAGTGGCTTTTGAACGCCAGCTGTACAGAAATGGCCATGCTGTCACACGGCCCCTCAGATGAAGCAAACAGTGCCAGCGAGAGTCAATAGTACCTGGCACTGGGCACACACAGCCATTATCCAGGGCCATTACCTTGCACTCAGGCCTGGAGGGTTAATCCAGGGTTAATTCTGTTGGCCTGTTTGGCAGAGGGGATGTGAGCAGACTGACAGCAATTCAGTACAGTCAGAAGAGAAAACTAAGTCTATCTGAGGAATAAAGCACCTTCTCATGGTCAAAAGTGAGTTTGAAGTCAGATGAAAGATGCTTGCTGAAGACAAGTTGAATTTTTATTCTCTGTATCTCAGGGGATTACATTTCTGAATGTCACAGTGACTTGTTTATAAAATACATTTGTGGACAACCTGACATGGCCAACTACCATAGAATAGATTCACGAGGGAAGACTGAATGACACCCATTTCTTGGTGACAGCAGTATATTCTAAGAAAAGTCTGTGTTAAATCCATTGCCTTTTCCTGCTTAATTTACTGTTTTTTGAGCTCAGTTGAACAATCCAGACACAGCTTTTTTCTAAATTATAGAAAGCTGTATAAAAGGTTGTGACAGATACTTAAGCTCTACGGCAAACATATATAAAAGGAAGAATAGGAAAAAACAGCATGATTGGCAAAGATCTTTAGCAAAAAGTAAGAGAGGAGAAGGAGAGGGGTACTTATGGACACTTGTGAAGCAGAAATTGGGGCACACAATACTTATTCATTCAGGAAATTTGATGTCCATCCAGTTAGCTAATAAAGTATTATCAGGCAGCTTTCGCATAACAGAGAACTTGACAAAAATGCATAGGTATAAATAGTTATGTCACATGTAAGAGAGTTTTTATGTTTTTGAATTCAGTGAAATGTGGGGATTATTACTCTGTTTAGTGTCATTATCATCTACTCGGCTGTCAGGTGGTATAAAACAGCCTTAAATATTCAAACCAGAATGGTCACATCCAAAGGTTTACAAAGCTTAACAGTAGTTAAATGTTTGTGATTGATGATGTGACAAAATATTTCTGTACTTAACAAGTCTCTCACATGAAAAAGGTTATTATTTGCTTATTACTGGCAGACACGGACAGTGTATAAGTAAAACAGTCCAGCTTTCAAAGCAGAGCTTCTACTATGAAAAAACTACCCTTAACAACATCATATCAAACAAATGACACTCTATTCTCTGAAACCAGAAAGTTCATTTACAAAGGACTAGCTGTAGCAATCACAGCTCTAATGTAGTAGCGAGGAGGGGGAAAAAAGGGTAATTGGTTTGGTAAAGATTGTTTTCCATCGCGCCATAAAGCACTACACAATAGAAAAGGTCGTCAATTAAGCAATCATGAATACCAAGTACCATAGCTGATGAAAATAGGCCAGTGGTTTAAATAGATTTGCAAGCAATTTACCTTTTCACAATGTTGGCAATCTGATGCAATTTGCTTGCAATTTCGTCTGCTTTCAGTAGCACTCTGAGCTGACACTACACGGAGCAAATGGCAAAGAGGAGCACATAGAAAATGTAAAACTATCTTGGCCACATCAAGGTATCAGAATGGCGCTTCATCAGGAAAATTACAACAATTAGCATAAGTGCTCCAAAATCAACACTTTAAATGTCAGCGCCAAAGGTTGGGCCACAGATGAGCAAGGGTGCGCAATGTCCTCCAGGATGGACTTGCCATGGAACGCGAAGCAATCAGCCATCATCTCTTGCCAGTGATGGCCCCACAATTGCTGTGACATTCTCTCAGGCCTGTCATTCTTGGTCACAGACTGTTTTTCCTCTCTGCCTTGATTTGCTCACTGCAGAATTGCGACAGCACCAGGTCTACTTCAACAACTAATTTTTCCATTTTGCAACTTTTTGCTTCATATTTTTTGCTCAATGAAAAACTTTTATTTATCTCATGGACTGGTCCTGTTCACAGTGAATAAATAACTTGTTTATGTCCATTTTATTTTCCTTCATTTTATGTCCATATGGCTCTACTGTTTTTTAGCTTTTATAATACAAAATGAAATAAAAAAAATCAGAAGCATCTAGGGAAAAAGCAGATCTGGAATGATTTTTTTTACCATCATTTGAAGATTAATTGTCAGTTTTTCAAGGCCATGCCATATTACTGCTTGAAAAATACACAGGGTGCATTAACTTCATAATTTTAATACCATAGGAAAATATCAACAATGATTTAAAATTATTCTGGGAATTAATGACCATAAAAAAAATCTTTTGAAAAATCTATATATCTTATTAATCGCCATTTTAGCAACAATCTGTTCTTCTGTGTATCTCACTGTTTTTTGCTATAGCACAAAAATAAAATAAAGAGGAAGATGAACAGAGTTGGAAGCTGCAAAAGGCCGCATGTCAGATATTCACAGGGTTGCCCACCTCAAAAACTTCAATCTCTGAATGAAGGAAGTGCAATTTAACTTAGCTTTGTATGACTTTCTCTTTACCTCCAACAACTCTGCTTGATGAAGAAACGGAGCCAAAAGTGTCATAGAGCAAAAGGCTTCTCTTCTGAAATAAAAATGTAGTTTCTGCAGTTGTGTTATGATTCAAGGTCATGTAACAGCTTAAGGAGTGACTTCATCTAGATGTGCAAGTGTTATTCTTAGCTCAGAAAAAAAATAAACAATATCAATTAATCTTTTTCTATAACCTTTGTTTGTCATAAACTCTCCCTATCAGGGTGTATACAAAGTGTTTGACACGATGATCTCCCATAGGCTTCAATAGGAGAAACATGCTGCAAATGCTCAAAATATGCACATTCAGAAAAACACAAGACAGTCTGAGAAAAGAGGTAATGGCCCAAATGAACCGCAAATTAAAAAAACATGCAGGAAAAAGACAGAACAACTGCTCTTAGAGTCAATAAGCTGCACACAATCCAGAGACAACAGAAAAGATCTGTGGGATCAAAACTGCAAACAAAGATTTCAAAGCAAAATGCTTCATACTAAAGATTAACAGTCATGAAGCTGAATGGGATAGGGACGGAGATCAGACACTTAAGTTAATATTCATATAGGAAACTAGCGAGGTTTGACATCAGAGAGTAATGTTAGGAATTCTCTGTACAGATGAATCATTGATGGACTCTGATGTTAGTTACGGGGATGATATGGTGAAAGTGGGAATGGGACTTATATAGTTTCTATTTCACCTCCAGAGATCTGAACAGGGTTTCTGGGAGTAGAGAGATGCTGAAAGCTGGGCGTTTAGTGCTGATGAATAAATGAGTTAATGAGTTTTCTGAGTCCAGAACAGGGTTAAGTCAGCTAAATTTACCTTAAGCTGTCCACAAAACTGACTGGGGATTGAGGCGTGAAGAAGTCACAGTGGAGTCCTTACTGGGGTTAGCTTAAGGCATCTTTGGCTGCTATCACAAAGAAAATGTTTATACAGCGGTCTTGGCACCACAGCTCTGTCAGACACACTCCTCTTTGATAGCATTCATTGTTAGAGCGTTGATGACAGACAGCTTCAGTGTCCTCTTTTCTCTGTCTCATCAATAATTGGGATGTTTCACTCAACAACCCTGCAGACCTGGAACATTTGTGATAAAAAGCGTTGTTCAATTTTTGCAGATAGATTTCCCTTTCATTTTATCTTATACTCCACATAGTCTGAGTATAAGCCGCAAAGTTGTTGCATGCAGCTGTTCAAGATTTGTGCATGCAGTTTTGAATTGTATCATTTGAGCATTTATGGTTTGTTTTGCCCTCTGAAAATTATTCAGGCCATTGTAGATCGTTTGTCTTTTTTTTGCCACTGTGTGTATGACCAACAAGCCTGCAGCACTTTCACCCCAAAGCCTTCACACAATTTACAAGTGTATAAAGAGAGAACATGACCCAGATAGGATTAGTCAATCAACAAACTGACAGGAACTAGCTTTTTTTTTAAAGACTTTATCTGACACCTGAAGAGTGAGTTACTAATTCTCTGTACGGGACAAGACATAGTGTCAGCTTTCAGTAAACACCTGATTTTTAAGGTGGCATGGCAGAGGCTTCCTTAAGTTAACGTTAAGTGTCTGTTTTAACCACTTGTCCTTATCTTTGTGTCTCATCTGCCGCCTTCAGGCACTGCTCCAGCAGAACTTCTGGCTCAAGCTGGCAGCCCCTCCCCTTTTCTCGCAGTCTCTCCAGTTGAACTTGTCAGAGTTTGCCCAAGGGGACAGATGTGTATGTTGTCTGATTTTATCATGACAGAGTGAGAGCCAGACTGAAAGGCTCAGGGCAGGAAAAAGGATGTTTTACTGGGCTGAAGGAATATGCTGACAGGGAGATGAAAGTGTGTCCGGACTACGTTGAATTTATGGACAATCTACGTTTTAATGTACTAAACTCTAAAATGATGACTGCTTCGATACATCAACTAATCATTAGGATCTATATAACTTAATTGATAGGATTAACAAATTATAGTCAAGAAACATGGAGCAAAAGTTTACTATAAAAATTTCCAAGAAGTGTCTTTTTTTTAGTTTTACAAACTTAAACCTCCAAAGCCAAGTGAATACTTCTAGCCTTCAAATGCAGTTTTATTTCAAAGGTAGGGCTGGTAGGGCTTTTCACAACATGCTTTTCATATTATCTGATCTCGATTATTATCCAGTTTTTTTTAATATTTTTAAACTACCAGTTTTAAAATTCTGTACTGAAAACTAAAGAAACCAGAGATTAGTTCAACATTTATCAGCATGCAAAGCAAATAACAAAGGAAAATTTTTTTTACAGGTATGCAAGACCCAAAATAAACATATTGCCCCCTAGAGAATATTGAAGACTCCTTAAAATGTAAACATTATCATTATCATTATCATCATTATCAAAAAGGCATTGTGCAACATCTATTTCGCGTCCCTCAGCTCTATGTTTGGTCACTGTTTACTTCTCTGGCAACTTAAAAACAGAAGTGGAGCTGGAAAAGGTCGACTCTGATTGGCTGTTATCACACACATTTCCACAATGTTTGATCGATTAAATATTGATCTCAAATCTATCATTATCATAAAATCACCCAAACTCATTTGAAGTTGTAAAATGCTCCGTCAAGTCAGCTGAATTTTTTTTTTAAATCACAGAATTTCAGATTACTTTATAACATTTGGATGAAAAACTGACTTAAAAATACAAAATACAAAGAGGGAAAACAAATGTCTGCCATTTGTGTGTGCATGTGAGTGTGTGCACATTTTTTCCATGTCAGTAATTATTGATTAGCTGCAGGGATGAATGACCTGACATATTGTGATGACTGGTACTGGTGTTGACCTATAGCAGTGGCATATTGTGTACACAGCTGGTAATAAATAGAATGAAATTGATGGAGTCAAAGAAATGTATCATTCTCATTTTTGTAGCATTAATACTTGAATTAAATAATGTAATTTTGTTGAATTAGATGCCTGAATCTTCACAGTATTAGAACAACACAACATAATGTGAGTGAATGAAAACACCATCAGTTCAAAGTGTCTTTTTGAGGCTCCTGTGTTTGTTAATTTTTCTGTATAGATTTCAGCTCATTCCATCCCTCTCAGGCTGCATTTTGTCAATAGCTGCTCTCAGTGTTGTCTGTCCCTCTCTGTGGTGTATTTAATATTTACCAGCATCCGAGCCTTATTAAAGCAAGATGAATTAGCCCGCTCCTCATAGATTTTCTTTCAGCGCAGAGTGAGAGAGAGCAAAGTGGAACAGAAAGATAAAGGCAGGAAGGAGTCAGAGGCAAAAGTTTTGTGTGTGTGTGTGTGTGTGTGTGTGCTGGGATGATCAGCATACGGGGCCCCGGCTCGGGAGCGGCCCCCAGCGTTGGAGGAGCTGTGAGCCTTGTTGATGATGGGGTTGCACAGATGGGCTCGAGCCTGGCTCCCAGCTCGCTCCTTTGTACGGACCCTGCTCTCTAATTACAGCTGATGAGTGTGTGTGTGTGTGAGGGAGAGAAAGGGGGGACAGGGGGACTAGAGTAGGGGAGGAGGAGCAGGGGGGGCCACAAGCAGGTGACAGTACGAGGAGAGGAACCTGTGGCAGATCCTCGGCACCATCAGGCACAACGTAGCCGCAGCCTGACAGCTAATTAGAAACGACACGGATTTCTCCCAATGTAACAGATGTTGCCTAATCAGTCCAGCTCGAGAGAACCCTGCGCCAGCAACATTTCATGGACAATTTAACCATCTAAAAGGGATGAAATACTTAATGCATTGTAAGGCCAGCACAGCTGTTTCTCTCGTCAGAAAATTTCCCAGTCAAAAATATTCATGTTTTATGTAACTCTAGCCGAGTGTTTATAATGCTATAATAGCTGAGAAAAAATTGCTGCCACACATCTGCCAAAGATTTCTGCTCTATTGGCTACTATAACATCAGTGGAGCAAAAGATTAAATGCAGATTTGACTTTTTTTTAAAGACATGAACAGACTGTCTCTGCCTGACATAGAAATCAATAATTCTTTATACATCAAAATGATGGGTACGGCTGAAAGTTGTAGTTTTGAATATTTTCTAAAATGTTTGTGTGCATAAAGGAAATGGTAATACATTTCCTTAAATTATATTATATTATATTATATTATATTATATTATAGTCTATCAAATTATATTATATGACAGGAGATTGATTTTAGAACAGCAAAGCTTAGAGACAAACTGCAGAGGCCAATATGTCAATATATGCAGCAACATGTGTTTCCTCTGCAAACTGCTGAATTAAATGCATATGTAGCATGTAAACCATTTAAAGCACATAATATAAATCCCAAATCTCTGTGCAGAGAGGAAGCTACTGGTGATTGTGCTAGTAATAATATGTTGTATTTGCTTCACTATCAGATAAATGTTCATTTGTGCCCTCACTGTTCCTCTAACATCCAACATTGTCCATCCAGATCTTTCTCTTCCTATCTGCTGCAGTATTGGCTGTATCTCCTCAACTCTGCATTTTTATCTGATGCACTGGATGACAGGTAATCTAGCTGAAAGTTCACACAATTGCACACAAAGGGAAAAAAAGGCCCGGGCTGATGAAATCTGAGCAGTTATCACACTAACCATTACCTGTCAAGCCCTCCGCTTCAATCTAAGGGTGCATCAATTTTCTGAAGAGGAAATCAAGGGCGAGGAAGAAAAGCAGTGCAGATAAACAGTGACAAAGGCCTCTTTTCTGCTGCTTTTATTTATGATGGGATGTTGCTGTGCGGGGACCGGGGCAGCGGCTTTATCAGACCAACTGATACATCTTTGATAGCCAGGGAGTCTTCACCCTTGATGAAGTGTTGCACTTGCCAAAGAAGATTTCGAACTCGAATGACTTTCCCTGAAAAAGAAAAAAAAACAACTGTGGAGATAGGGGAGTCCCTGAACGGCCACACGGGGCTCAGTGAAGTGACACACTGAACAAACAAAGACACAAGCTTAAGTGTGTGTGTGTGTCTGTGTGTGTGTGTGTGTGTTTGTGTGTGTGTGTGTGTGTGTGTGTGTAGTCTTGTCTGCGGGTGATGTGTAAAGCTTGTTTTTTTTTATTCATGGGAGAGACAGAAAATAAATAGTCCTTGAAAACATGGCACTGAGGTTTATATGACATACAGGTTGCAGGTTGCCAAGAATTTGAGTCACTATGTCTCCATGAAAAAGGGCAAATTGTTCACATCCTGCTTTCATGAAGGATCTTTGTGAAGAAGATCTCTCTTCTTCATAGTAAATGAGATCACAAACCACTATTTTATCTTTCAAAAACAGCTCTATAAAATAAGCAGTCAGATTAAATTCTCATATGATGCTTGGAGTTTCAAACCAGTGGGTCTGTTAGATACGATGGCATGAGTATCTTTTCCTTTTTTTTAAATCAATAAAATTACTTTAATCTAACAGTGGAACATTGCAAAGATTTAGTCAATAGAGTAAATTAAAATTAACAACAAAAAGTAAAAAACAGCAAGAAAAGTGCCATAAAATAGGCCATATCTTCATAATATTGGTAAGGTGTTTGCACACATTAAGCGCTGTCAAGATAAACTGAACAAGTGAACCCCTTTGATTCACCCTGATTTTGCAGTTAAGATAATTATCACTATCTTCACAGTTTTGTTTCTCTCTTCAAAATTCAAGTGCTTTCTTCCCTTCATTTGCATATTTCTCATGAAGAGAATACAAACTCCTCCTCTAGGCTTTGTTTTGTTGAAGTGTTAAATCTATAGGAACCAAATATCCTGTGTTGTTTTTAATCCTGATTTAACCTGAGCTGCAGCATCACTGTCGATTGAAGTGAGAGAAATGTATCACAGCAAACATAAACAAGATACTACTCCTGTTGTTTTTGAAGAAAAAACAAATTGTTTGAAGTTCTTTTTTTTTAAAGTCAGTATTTCTATGATACTGTTCAGACAAAATCTTCACTTGAAATCAGGAAATAAACCTCAGAAAGTGTCAGCTTCAGTAATTCCTGCAACAGATGTGCCCAGCTTAGATAAGCCATCATTGCTGCTTTTACTTTAACACCAGTGTTAAGGCTTTATGGTGGGATGTTAAAGAAGGAGGTGGGACTCTAAGCCAACTGTCCTAATGTTGTGATAGCTGTGTGTGTGTGTGTGTGCCTGCTCATACTGGACGTACAGGCTAAGGGCTCCCATGCTGACAGTTAACTGAGTAGACAGAGAAACCATAATTAGATTCATCTACTGGTATTGACAGACGCGACAAGACTCCAGTCTAATCAATATACACACTCACCGTATTGTTCCAATACCAATAACTGTGAATATCCATCTTAACTGCATTAGTTACAGGGAAATAATTAAAAGAGCTCTTTTTAGCATGGATGATCCTACCTGTCAAGTGTACAAATGGGACAAATTATATTGAAATATACATTTAGATTTTCATGAATTCTAATGCAATTTTGGTCTAAATACGAAAAAATATTTCTATTTTCTTGTGTTTTTATGTTGATCCCTTCAGCTCACTGCAGTTGCACAGCTACATCATCTTCCGATATCCTGCCCCCCCATGAGGGAAAACAATGAAACCACTATGGTTTATAATGGCACAATTCACTTTAAAACACTTCTGTTTGTCTCAGCTGACAAGTTTGGAGTAAAAAGCACTCTGTGTCAAATGGAACTAAAATTCACAAAAGTAGTCATCGCTTCAGTTATGAGCTACCACTTATGAGCAAAGCATGCAGGTGCAGCCAATAAGACAGTGCTTTTTGTGATGCTGTTACTTTCCGAGCATGTTTCAGTGTGTGTGAATTGTCAAAGCCCTGTAGATGAAACTGGATTCTGCGTCATGAACCTCTGCACATTCTATTTTCCAAAACAAATCCATAGTTTTAGAATAGACACTTCTATGCAGTTTCTTACTTTTAATTTGTGGTGTTGAACCACATGAGTGCAACAATGTAGAATATATTTGATCACAAAATATACTGGATTCATTAGACTTCCAAATAAGGACACTAGTAAGAATGCTTTACCTACTTAATATTGACAAAAACAAAGCTGTTAAAAGGGGTTAACTATAAGTAATAACTAAAAATTTGCATTTGAAAAAAAATGAATAATTGAGCAGCCAAAATTTCTTCACTTATGGTTTCAGCAAAAAGTTCTTTAAGCCCTCAAACAGACCTTTTTAGTTTTTCAGTTTTGGCACCCTCTGTGGACATTGCAGTACTCTCCAACCTCCTCACCAATTTTGTAGCGGGCACATTATTCTTTCAACAAAGAACATATCCTGCTTTCTTTTAACAGTGACATACTACATATAATTTTTAGAGAATCTTTGACACACAAGCATATGAATATTTTCAGACACCTACCAGTGGCAGTTTCAGGCATTACCCATGACTGTATGGGAAATGATCTCTTTCACTTTTGTAGCTAGTTAAGGGGGATTAGTAGTAAATCGGGGCATACTTTTGACTCCCTTAAGGACGAGTCAAGTGATTTAGCTCCAAAAAACAGGTCTTAAAGGGAAAGGGTGGATTTTTTCTTATCAGTCTTCACTTGACTTATTTTAAAGAAAATTCACAGTAGCAATTTTGACATATCAAAGTCCTCAAAAAAAGAAAATAAATTATTTACATAAAAATACTGACACTTTACCCTTAATACCCTCAATGCGCTAGTTCTGCTTCATTTCAATGATGTAACATTCCTACTTTTAGTGACTAAGCCCACCGCATCCAGCTCAGTGAATATCCACCCTCACACAGTGAATCTATTGTTGACAATACCAAACACTTTCCTACTCCCTACCATTGACTTTTAACCCCTTCTGTATTGTTTTCTCTTTTCAGAGTCACTGATATCTTTTTGTTCCCCATAACTGCTCCACTTACATATTTTCACAGGAGTCGCTCTGCATTGATCTCAGAAATGTATTGAACAGCACATAATAGCCTTTATCATATAGCTGTGAACAATGCAGTCAAAGTCAGCTCATTGGCTGCATCAGTGGGTCAAACCCAAGCTGATTGTTCTGCACCTGAATGAGAGACAAGTGGTAATTGATACCAATTAACCACCGCTAAGAATTGCCCGTACAATTATGAAGGACATGTTGCTGTATATTTCCAGTGGTTACCTTACCCTCGATAATATGACAATGATGAGCAAACTGACAAACTTGATTCCCTCCAGAGGATAACACACTTTCTTTAATGTTAGTCCAGTCACTCTTACTTCCAACCATAAATTGATAAGCCAGCAGAAAACTTCATAAACTTCATTAACTAACCGTACAAAACTTTTGTGAGGTTGTCATAAACAATTACATACACTATAATAAGATTTGTTTGAAGTAAAGTAATAAAGATCAGGATGAAGATTATAAGTTGAGCAGTAAGTAGTATAAAAGAAAACTACTAATATTGAGTTTTTCTCGTCATGGCAAATAAACTTTGATGGTTAAAAGATGAAAAATTTAGGGTTATTTTACAAGCAGGAGATGATGACCTGGTTTAAAGAATTAAACATATAATGACTATAAGGAGGAGGAAAAACTGGACCTCTAACTTATGAATTACTTGTCTTACAGTCGTTTAAATGGATGATGGGGATAAAAGCCAAGATTATGGTTTTTCATTTTGAGTTAAATTGGCTGAAACAAAATAAGCAACACTGAAACAATTGTAAGGGGCTGTCATAAATAATTAATTCAATTTATGATTAAATCACAAACATCAGAGAGAGAGAAGCAGATTGTAAGTGAAGCCGTTGACGGTAAAAGAGAAAAGATGAGCTACTGGGGTCTTGGCTAACAAACTTTGATGCTTGGTGAGTTGTGACAGGTAATTACTCACGCTAAACGCTCTCTGAGAACAGCAGAGACGCTCATATTTGATGAATGATTCACATGTATTTTAATTTTGTCCGTCCTTTGACCCTGCAGGGCACGCTAATGTCTTTTGGGTCACCCCCTGCACACTCAGACAGACACTGTCTCCTTCTCTGAAACACACACACACATACATACACACACACACACACACACATACTGGGAGAGAGGGCTACAGGAGTCACAGTTAATGGGATTACCCCGGCAGTCCTGAACCATCCCTAAGCTCAGCTTCAGGTCCCTCTGTGGCAATCAGAGGCCTCAGCATCCTTAACGCATCATGGAGAGTGCTTGTGATAGCACGCTGTGGGGACCTCTGCTCCCTAACCTCTTAACACAGCAGCACTCTAACTGCGCTGACCTCTGCTGCTTTATAGACCGACCCCCAGAGGAGACCTGAACACAGCATCTAGTGGGTCACAGTATAAGACACCATTAACCTGAAACCTCCAGACCGGACTGTTTTAAAATCTCTCCTCCTACAATCACAGCAGCATCAACACCTTGCAGTTTGACCCCGTCACACAGCAGGGTCCACATGCTTGATCTTTAATGTGAGGGTCACATCTCTAATGGATCCGTACTTGTGTATCTGAGTGTGATATGTGTAGCTGACAATAAAAAGAGACATGCTAATTTTTATGCTGCTTTGATACTGAAAACACAGAAAACAGGGGAAACACATTCCTTCCCATCCACACTCCCAACACGATTACTTCGAAATGAAGCGGAAAATGGAAGCGATTTATTAACGAGACATTAGAGGCACCTTTTAATAACCTTCCCATCCTGCTCAGCGGGGAGCTAGCGGATTACACCACACAGGTTTCGGTGACACCAGAAAGGAAGTCCCCCGCCGGGTGTGTGAAGAGCGCAGAGGGACACAATGCCCGGCCTGGGGTTCTCACATCCCGCTCTGGGCCCTCACCCCAGGGGGAAGGACAATGGGTTAAAAAGGCATGAATGTCCTGCCTATCCAGGATATAATGTAGGTGGCTGCCACTGGGTCTGAATGGGCTGACAGAGCAGCGGAGGGAGAGGCACAAAGAGGCCGTAATAAAAGAGATTCCTCGGGTCAGTAAAGCATTGCATTCACTTTGGCCTCCACAGCTCACAGCCTCAGCGCTCACACTCACACTTTAGCCCCAACTGCAACAACTATGGCAGATATTTAGAAAAGAAAATTCATCCATGAGACATTAGAGTTGTCCATAAAGAAACTGAAGCCAAAACAGGAAAACATGTAAATCCTTCAAAGGAAAATTTAACTTAAAAAAAGAGAAAGAAGAAAACAGTCAACTTTAACATTTTTTAAGCAGGAAAAAAATATCTGAACTAATACTCATTATATGCTTCTTTTGTTTTTGTTCATTTTTTACAGTCATTGACAGTGTCAACTGTCTTGTCCTAAATAAACTTTTAAGTGTATGTAAAAGAATAAATTCACTCTCTTTTAAAAAGAAATTGTTACCAGGATTGTTCTTGTAAGCACTTGTAACAGAACTTTTCCTGCAACAGTCAACATACAGAGCCTTATAGCCATGTTTTAAAAGTTTTTTTTGAGCAGAAGGAGAAAAACAGCCAATTAACCAACTATTTGTGTTATTTCTTTGAAGTAGTTGCAGCAGTAGTTTTCCTCAGATAATATCATCAACTTTCAAATACTGTCCAAGCTCTTCCTTAGCTGTTTTTCAGGGGAACTGATAGAAAAACAGCTCACATGAAGAATTTTTTTTATATTTCACAAAAAGCAGTTTTGCAAAAGTCTTCCTGATACAAAATAATTAACTTGAAAATACTTGTCCAGGAAGTTCTTGAGCTTAATAAGATTTGACTCCTTTAAAAAGTGGAATTTCACAGAAGTTACCTTAGAAGTAAAAACCCCTTAAAAATCCATAGTTTAAAGGAGGGAATCAGTGTAAATAATTTGTTGTTGCTCATGATAAAGATGCAGTAGGAGCCTTTCCTGATAAGAAACCATCAATTTTATATGCATTAGAGTACAAAAGAAGAATTAGACACTGTTGCTCTTTTTTAAAAAAAAAAAAAAGTCATTCTAACAGAACACCAAAAGATTTCCTAATACAAAGTATCAACTTCATTTTTTGAACCAATATGTGTATATACATGTTTTTAAGATGTTTTTAGAGTTTAGGAGGGGAGATAGAGCAAGAGTTATTGTAAAATTGTTTTTTCTGTTTATACGCAGTGGTAGTCAAAGTTGTCCTGGTAGGAATTGTGCATATTGAAATGTGCGGCAATCGTTGCAGCTTGTTTGAATGCACTTAAGCAAGAGAAAAAGGATCCAGTTTAAAAGGAAAAATGTCACTCCCACTCAAAGTGAGAGAAGGATTAGAGGAATTCCACAGTATCAGGTGACATATGTTCGTGCCGAAGTGTGAGAAATCAACAGCTTGATTGTGTCCTTCTAAGCGTGTGTGCACTCACAATTTGTTTAAGGCAATATGCTCAGGTTAACACTAATAGTCAACAAGTGCAAGTCAGCAGGTGATTGATCTTTTTTTGCTGCAAAAACAAGGGGAAAAAAACACTTTTCTAATACATGCAAGTGTCTCCATTGACTGGCTGAGAGAACAATCATTAAAATGCATAACCATTGTCTGATTCGCCAGCCAGGACAATCAGATAATGCAAGGAGACAAGGGATGATGCCTGCACAGACACATGCCTTTACTGCACCCTTAATCTAATTAAAGTAAATAAACTTATAACTGATCTCCTGCTGTGACAAAGCACTGCTGAGGAAGCTAATTTGCTTCCTTGTTGTGGCTCCAGAAACAGATAATACTGTTTTATTACACAAAAGGTCACCAGGGAAATTAACTTGTGGGCCAGCAAATAAAAGAAAAGGCCCTGGCACTCAGAATAACAAGTACACACTGATTACATTCAATCATGACAGTCCCAGTTGGATAGGACGCTGACCTTTCTGCTGTCTTGTCAGGGAATAAGATATGTAAACGCAGCATGGAGCGCTTACATTGGGCCATCTCTATGTTGTATTGTGGAAACAATCTAGGCAGGCAGCTACTACAGGGCAGATATTTCAGGTTATCTGTTTGAAAGGAGTTTAATTTTAACAGTTGAATAGAGATTCATTGCTTTTAGGACTCAGAGAGCACTAAATTGGATTAAGAGCACTGCGATGAATTCACAATGGATGAAGAAAAGTTTCACCTTCTTTGGATCCTATTTGAGAAAATAAAAGCCCCAGGATGTTTTTATACATCCCCCATTAATTAAGACATTTCAAGTTTTTCCATTTTTACGATAAATGGACAAACTAGCAATCATGTGATGATTATCGTAACTCATTTCTGCCATTATTTATTTCACTTTCTCCACCAAACACCCAGCTGGATGTTTCTTTTATCGTACACTTTTCATTTCATTTCGTCCCTCTCCTGCCCATGCAGTTAGTCACTGTCTCCCTCTCCCTCCATGATTGATGTTTACAGGTCATAGCAATACTCTTAACTCATTAGTTAGAAAGGGAAAGATGGGAGCACTTGCTGGAGTGAGATATTGCCGGGGAACAGAGGGAGCTATTTCAACGGTGGAGACAGAGAAACTTAGCGTCAGTGTGATAATAGCTCCTGAACTATTGCATGTTTCAATCAATGGAGACAGAAGTAAATAAAAAGCAGAGGGGAAGATTCAGCTGCATCGATCCTGGGCCAACACAGACCTTGCTGACAATCTATGGTCTGGGCCAGTAATGCTCCCAGTCATCCACAAAATCAATGAAACTCATCCTTTCAATAGCATCCAATTATTAGCACAAAGTAAAGGCAGCCGTCCACAATAAATCAGAAAACTTTATTGAAAAGCAACACAGACAAGATAAATGCTAATTGGAATGTGAATTATGTGAAATGCAAACAAATACTATCACCTTTAGCCTTACAAAACTGCTAAATAGTAAACTGTCTTGCTAAGTGTAGACTAAAAAGACTGTAGGTTGCATTTCATTGTTTATCACTGTGTTGTAGAATGATGGGGGTAAAAAACTTTTCTAAAGTCCTCCATGATCTGCTCATAGGTATCGTTTTGAAATAAATTTTATTTATGTAAATGATATGTGGATGAGAGTGTATTGAACAGATAAGATTAGGACCCATCCAGTTCACTAAAATTCAATTTTTGCCCCCTATAAAACTTGGCATGAAAAGCTTATTAAAGGGTCAGTTCACCAAAGTTAAGTGGTGGAAGAAAAAGTCAAAACCAACCTTTGGGGAACTTTATCACAAGTTAAAAGTCCAACCATACAAATTGTAGCATATTTTCATATTAGAGTAAATTTATTAACCTGACTTTAGTTACTTTCCAGAAGTCAATTTGCTTAAACATAGCTTAGTCTAGGCACTAGTAACTAAAAGAAATCTGGTAAAAAAAAAAAGAGAGCGTTTTGTGTCCAGGTTTTGTCCAAGATTTTAGCCTCCAAAAAATACAGAGTAAGTGATTAAGTGAAGAACGTTAATAAAACTCAAAATAGTGACCAGTCTAATGACATGCAGAAATAAGCTTTAACTGGGATACAAGCTACCTCACTGCAAACCGATGAGAGTGTGATCTGTGACGTAAAAAGAGGTAATTTCTTTGAAAAAGTCACTACACTTTCACTTTTAACCAAACATTCCTCAACGTGAAAGGATAAAACTCTGGAAAAGTGTTAAATATTCCTGCTAGTTGAGAGGAACTGAGCCTAATTTAATCTATTCTGGCATCTTCAAAACCTGCTAGTTGTTCGTGTGTGACTGTCATATAGTCTATGTGTTTTTTGTCACTTCAAGACGTCTGCAGAAGTGAGTACATTGAAATGGATAAAAAATCAAATCGATGATTTTTCTTTTTTAAATTATAAGTGAAACTACCTTTTACTGAGAGTATGACCAGCTCTGAACCTCTCAGCACAGTGTGGGTCTATTATTTTTCAGCATGTGTTCAGTGTGGTTTACATTAAGTGAGATTATATCCGATGTTCCCCTCTGCTGGCCCCAGAGTAATAACCATTAATTTCTCATCATAGTATGTGTTAATTAATAAAGCTACATGTTTAATTGCTGGTAAATGTAATGATGTTAGAGCTCTGGGTCCTATGTTAGGCTTCTCCTATCAATGACTCTTTACTCAGACTCACTGGCTTTAATCAGAAAGACTGGTGTCTAATTATCTGCTCTGTTTCATCATTTCACCTGACTGTAACAGCTCCTCCGTCTGAGGCCTGATAACTTACAGTTAGTCTTTACAACTAAGGATCAATACTAAACACAAATAAGTATTTCCTTATGTTTACCTTTGTTTTGTTGGTATATTTCATTTTGTAATCAATCAATGCTTTGATGATAAAGTGGGGATACCATTAACTTGTCTCCTGCTTTAACGTGCCCATCTATCAGTCACGTTAGCCACACTCCTAATTCTGCAAATTTAGGCATTATTCTTGACCCTTATGTAAGTGAAACAGATACTTCTTGTGCAATCGCTGCAAACAGTGAGATGAGCTGTGCAAACCATCAGCAGTTGTTGAACAGAAATTTAATGAGTTTATCTCGATGTAAAAGGTGACATTTTAACATGGGCCCTGAGGTTTCCTTAGCCTCTGCAGCCAGCCTCATGTGGACACGAGAGGGATTGCGGTTTTAAAACATTTCCAGTTGGCTCCATATCTTAAAGCATTATTTATACGGTACTGTCACATTAACATTAAAGCAACAGGGAATAAAAACTGATAAGAATTTCATAGAAAACAACAGTTAAAGTGCTCAAATTAGTGCATGCCTGGCACTGAAAGCATTTGTTCACACAAACACTGAAGGAAGTATTGTGTAAGACTCATCAAGTGTTATTCATGATAAGAATGATTTTCTATAGTGCCTTTAACTGCATTGGTGCTAAGTCATAAGAGAGTTGAAGAAAACCACTTTATCTTGTACTTTTTAACCATTCTAATGTATAACTGTCCAAAACTAGGCTTTTACCAAAAGAAATGAAATACTTGTGTGATTTCAGAGAGCCTGATTCTAAAACCAAGTGCATCATGGTTATTACTGCACTATTTCATGTGCTTTCTTCAAAGGTCATTAATGTACTTCTAACAATAGCTTTGGAAATACAATACACACAAGGTAAATAAACTCTTCTTCAACCAGAGAGTACCTTTTTCATTCACAACAACCAGCAATCAGGGAACTGTCAATCGCTCTTTTTTATTCTAAATCAATGTTAGTGATGTAACCAAACTTGTCATAGGAGTCCTCACCGTATATAGAGATGAGTGAATGAGTCAAGTAGCCTATCCAGGGGAGTAAAACATTCATTTATTGCACTCATGTGACTAAACATGACAGATATGAAAGGTTCGAGGAGATATAATAGCCTGACATCTTATTTCTGACTGTTTCCTACTCCGCAACACTCTAACATTGAGAGGTTTCTCTCCTTGCTTTGTTAGATGAAGAGCCACTGTTCAGTGGAGCACACTTTGCTTGCAGTACATAGGGGAAGAAAATCTGATTAAACAATTAGTGTCAATTAGCCCCGACCAAATCATTCTACAAACAATTGGTCTCTAGTGCCCGGCTTAATTACAGGCGACTTTCAGCTCCTTATCACCAGCCCTGTCACCCGTGATTCATGTCCGACTCACGCCTGTCCCTCAAGCACCATCAATTATCTACCAGTAAACAAAAAAAAAAAGAAAACGAAAAACAGCTCCAGGTCCCAGGCCTGATTATCAAAACTCCAAGTATACGCTCCTCAGCTGCTCTGGTACTATATCTGATCAGACTTATGTATTGTCCTCCCCATGTTAACCAACCGGCTTCTTGTCTGGATGATTATTTGTGTATTGGTTCACTCAAGCAAGTTTTTATCTTGTATTTGCATTTATTTCAGTGTAATTGGATTCAAACACAGTTTTTACTTGTAATTTTGAGTTTCAAAATAAAATTAATGGTGATGAGGGAAACAGTCTTTTGAATTTCTTTTCAAATCTGGGGGTTTTTTTGCAAGAAAATTCCCCTCCAAGAATCTGCCAAATCAAAATGCAACACAAGGTCATGTTGATTTTTTAAAAGAAATATTCTCTACAAAGTCATTTTGATTATATATACATATTTGTAGCTCCATAATTCTTCAAAAGACACCCCACCCTCAGAATACATTCTTTCTGTGTTTTTATCATTTAATCATACACAAATTTGATGCCAGTCTCTGGAGAGGAAGCATGTCCGCTGAACAATAAAAACAGGAGGGAATCTGAACTTCTAAAGTGCAAACACATCACCCCATAGGCTTGCTCACGTCTCACAAATGTGGGGTCAGACAAACACAAACATAGGCACATATACCGGCAACATACACAACACACAAAAGGTGTGAAGAGGAGCGACAGCAGGCGCGATGACATGTTAAATTACCCCGGTGATGTATAGCTTAATGAACCCCTTGTGTTGATCACGCTCCACATTAATCAACAGCCATGAACAGATTCCCTTATTTTCTCAATGCTGCCTTGATAAACTGCAATTTCATTTAACCTTGGACAGCAACTTTAATAGCTTCCACAGGACAACTGTCAATACTTCCCTGGGTATACAGTGATTAAATTGCAAGGCGAGAAGTGTGTCCCGGCTTCCTCCTCACGCTCATCCTACATCTCCCTCTCCTCACCCTCCATCCCCACCCCCTCTTTGCTTCAAATCACAATCTGTACTTTCACACTTGCACAGTCCACACTTAAAGGCCAAAGTCAGAACGCTCACATTAGGGCTCCACTGAGAAACCACCTCATCTGGTCCTTTCTAATGCTTTTATTTTTCTTTTTTACACAGAGATAGTTTTTGTAATGCAGCAAACAACTTTTAGCTAATGTTCATCAATTTTTCAAAAAAATAACCTGTTGATCTTTTTGGATGTGCACATTGTATCACATGAGAAATAAAATCCCTTCAATAAAATCATTTTTAAGACATGTAGCAAAGAGGCACTGAAGCCTGATTCCCATCACATTTAGTTGTCTTCACTGAATTTCCTTGTTGTCCCTGAGCTCCTGTCTCGACGGGATAAAACAAGCCAGTGACAGGCAGTGACCTGAGGCCTGTCATAATGATTTTCTGTGATATCCTCCACCCTTGTCAATTTAGCATAAATTACCAGCCATGAAAGACCTGCTGGCTGATTAAAACCAATTGTCTGGGTAGGGAAGGACAAGGCAACCTCTTTATTATATGATAAACTAAGTTAATGGAAGACGACAATCTCCCCTCTGGGAAATCGGACCGACTCTTAATTAAAGCATTGTGTTTTCTCAGCTGGATGGACAAGCAAACATGCTCCTGAATGAAACTTTTAGGATAATGTGATGGACAAACTGACGACACACACTGGGATTTGGGAGACATTCAAATCAAGCCTTCTGTGTGAATATTTCATGGGAGAGGGAAAAGGAGAAAAAACATCAGGTATTTGTGTGTCTTGTGAATGTAATCAACGCCAACCAAATGATCCTCACTTTCCACAAATGATGCAACAGTGTGGTTTTGTTAGATTTGTTCATCAAAACTTGTGCCCGACACTCGGTAATTACACTTCATCTCAAAGCACATTATCACCTCTAGAGAACATGTTTCATTATCACATCTGCAGCTGAAAACATTCTTAGTTGTTTGTCACAGATTGAGCCCAAGAGGATCTGTGTTTTTCAGAGGCCGGGAACATAGTTAGCCTTACTGTTGCAATGACATAACAGAAAAAGCAAACATTTCTCCGTCCTGCGCCTCTCATCGGCTTCCTCCACCCACACTTGAGAGGTGACAGGCGTACACCCGGACTTCCATTATTATCCAACACAGCAAGAATGCCTCCAGGAGGATAATTACTGAAACTTGAAGAGCCGGGGCTAATCCTAAGTACTTCACTTTGTATGACTGGCTCGCCCGCCTGTCTCTTAGGCTGCCGCTCACACTGACAAAGTGCAATGTTGGGCTCAGGGAAAGTCAATAAGAAGACCTCATGGCCCACAGATGAAGCAGGCAAACCAAATAGTGGCAAAATACACTGTTTTACACTGTTTATCATAAATAGTCTGTATAGGACTCATTGTGATCCATTGCCACTCAGAGAGTGCAAAACAGCCAGAAAAAGTACCAAATCAGACTTTCAAAAGTGCCTCAAATAATTATACAGCTGATTTTATTCTGAAACAAGAAGGCAAACTTTTGAAAGAAGAAAAATCATGGCAATAATCAAGTCTTGGTCAGAATATGT
This sequence comes from Thalassoma bifasciatum, assembly GCA_008086565.1. Taxonomy (NCBI): domain Eukaryota; kingdom Metazoa; phylum Chordata; class Actinopteri; order Labriformes; family Labridae; genus Thalassoma; species Thalassoma bifasciatum. Next base: position 921,983 of record RPOG01000082.1, read on the forward strand.
CACAGCTGCTTTCATCAGGTGAGCTTTGACTGACAGTTGCTGAGACAGATCATTAGCACCCTGTCTTGACATATTTGTGTGACTAGACCCATCATATGACACCCACTGCAATTCTGAAGATGTTCGTTATTTCGCACACAATTGTCTTAATATAGGGCGACAAATTATGCCCATCCACATCATCATTTACATGGTTTCCATGTAAACCAACAACACAGTAACGAAAAACAAAGATAACCAGGTGGTTAAAATAATAAGCAACTTTCAATTCAAGCCTTTGAAACGTCTGACAAGCGTATTTTATGATTTAGTTTTATGTGAATTTCTCAAAAGGTGCACAGAAGGCTACTTGTTTTGTTTTTTGTTTTTTTTCCAAACCAACAAAACTTCAAAACCAGAAAAGAGTTTTTGGGTGTGACGCTCTATTCATCCCAAGAGGAACCAGAGGCTCCATCCTGCAGGACAAAGCCAGGAACAGCTGGCTGATCGATACCCGACAAAGGCTCAGAGGTTAGAGCAGTCAAAAGATTGTTAACTAGCCATTTTATCTGCCAGACATTTATATCATTGTTTATGGTTCAGTGCACCCCTTTTGGTGCAGGCCATGCCGCACACCTGTGCTTGGAACACTTTCAGGGCCTCTTTGACCACTTTGCATGACCTCATGGAGGAGGAAAAATTGACTCGTGATCTTTGGTAATATACTGTTTAAATACAGAAGTAGATGTTTGTTCATGTTTGTTTTCTGTGGTGATGTTTTCTTCTTCACATTTTGCACCGTTGCTAACACTGAGAGACAAAAGTGTTATCTATATGAAGGTTTCAAAGCATTAATATGTGTATGTTAGCAGCTGAGTGCTGTATGCAGGTGTGAGGTGATGGCGCTCAGCCCGTATTTGCACATTCCTGCATATGCATGTATGTGTGTTTATGTTTGTGTGAATATGAGTGTGGCAGTACCATGCATCCAAGCTGACTAACACATGGCTGTGCTGCCACCACCCTGGCTCGTGGTGTGAGTGTCCCTGCAGGCTGGCAGAGAAGAGAGGGGAGAGACCCTCTCTGCGGCTCACCCAGGCGGAGAGGGGCTTCCTGCACATCTTTTGTCACACCATTTGGGCCCTTGTGTCTGTGGCTGCCCCTCGCTCCGCTCCGGACCCACTTGGCAGCTCAGGGTGCAGACGGACATCTGCTGTTTGCAGCCTCCTGGTGAAGAGAGAAAACAACAAGCAACAGAGCCTGCTCTCTCACTATCTGCCCTGCACACTTTACTGCAACAGTGAGGACAGTGACAATGTGTGTAACTATCCATCAATTAATTAAACAAAACTATGTTCCTTTTTATAAAGGTGCCCTATCTCTCAATGGCCAAAAATATAAAAGTAAACATTACATTTTACATATTTTAAAATAGCTGCTTGAACGAGGTGACACACTCTCGTGGTTGGCTTTTTTCAAGGCAGTAGCAGTGTTGTTATTTGAGGTTCAAGCCACAAGTGATTACCTTTCCTTTACTTCCCAAAAATTCTCTACTAGGAAGACCCTCACATTATCATGTAGCTTTGTAAACGTCCCCATTAAAATAAAATTCAGCATCTCTGGATTTGACTCCTTTCTCCCGGGCTCTCTAAGCGCAGTTATTCTGCAGCACGCAATATTGAACACACTTTGTTCGTGCTCAGCGGCCCAGAATAACTCGGTCATTATGGTGTGGAAAGGGACAGGTTTTGAGTTTGATTTCATGATGGTAATATAGCCCCTGTGCGCAGGAGAAAGAAAGCCTTCAATAGGGACATCTGTTCAATCCGGGCTTACAGTTACAGCCGCGCGTTAAAGAACAACCTGTGCGCACCATATGAACTATTACCGACCCTCTGACATGCTGAAAGCAACAGGCAACAAAAGACTGAATTTGGAGAGGTGTGCGAAGAATAAATTAGACAATCAGATTTTGAAGCACACGTGGATTAAATATCTCTCACGGCCCCAGCAGGAAGATATTTCCTGACGAGGTGTTATCAAGCTGACCTCTGACATCAGTCTTGCTGGGATGATCACTTGGTAATTTGTCACCAGAGGCCAGCATGTCCCTGTAGTTGCAACCCAAACCCCGCTACCCAAGTGCGTAAAATCACAACTACGCACAATGCGTTGAACGACCATCACCTTTAGGAGGTAGAAATTAAGGAAAAAGCAGTCCTGCGCTGTGTAATTAAATTGTCTTCTGCTGAACTTAAATATTATTTTCAAATTATACATTCATCTCCATGTACCTGCGAGGAATTCGGTGCATGCAGAAGAAGCAGAAGTCGGCTGATCTTTCCCCCCCAAGTAGTTCTTAATTGAATATCCAGTGCAACATTTCTCCTGCACGGTGCACAGTCACACCGGCAGCAGGAGATTTGTTTTCCTCCGCAGAGAGCAAACGTCGAGGGTCAATCAATGAAAGCAGTGCGGAGAGGAGCAGCACGGTACGTAGGTTTTATTCTCCCCATTACTTTGTCACATTTTTATTCGCCTCTAAACGCGCCTTTTACACGATTTTCACAGCTCGCTATGATATTTCGACAGTTTGTTTGATTGGTTGGATTGGCGAGTATTAAAAAAATAATAAATGAGCAGAAAACAGATCGATACGAGCTCCTTTCTTATCTCCAACGTCAATAAGGCAAGTGTGTGTGTGCGTTGGTGTTTGTGTTTCCTGATTATCTAAAATCTGTCCTTGCTTTGAATAAATTCATGCCTTATCTTTGTCCATCTTGTTCCCTTTAATTAATTAATTGAATCGACACTTTTACGCATGAGTTTAGGGGCGAGTTCCGATGGGATAGATTTAGAATAAAGATTGTTATTGACTTTATAAATTAAAGAAATATGAGAATTTTTTTTGGGAAAAACTGTAAATGTCGTTTATATACTGACCACTCAATCTAGTGTCTGTGATAATAATGAAGGGAATATAATGAATGGAATAAAAGCATGTGTGCTGCTGCATCTTTCTGGAAGTTTTATTTTTCCACTGTGCAAGAATTAAATGATTTTTGGCCTGTTTTTAGTATTCCCTGCCCCTTCATTTTTTACGCCTGAAGGTAGAGCGGTGTAAATTAATCCAAAAAGCTGTTGTCCAATCCTAGAAACACAAGAATTAATCAGAGAGTCCATCTATCACGCTGTGTAATAAAGGAAGCGACATGGGTTAGGCAGATGATGTGATGAATAATCCCTGGTCGTTTTAATTAACTTTTCCCTGTCCTGTAATGACCAAGCTGGTCAACAGAGCCGGTCAATAAGCATGTTAATATCAAACAAATAAAAGTGCGGATGATTAAAAACCTCCTGCGTTATTAAATTTGAAATTCAAATGAAATTTATGCCTCCGGTGCACATTGCATGCTAATAGCGCCCACAGAGTCCCAGGGTTCAATGCGCGTTTAGCCCTACAAGTTCTTATTATGTAATAGCAGTTTCCTCTATAGATTGAACTAAATGTCAGTGTGCAAAGTGATGAACCTATTCAGTAAAAGCAGCTTATTTCATCTTGATTCTGAAACAGAGTGTGAGCTCATACTTTGATAAATCATCTCAGTTTACCTAACGCAGCAACAGTGCCATTATCCCATTTAACAGATATTCTCTTTTTATTTCCTGAATTTGAGGCAAAATAATTTCAAGCCATTTAATTTGTTCATCTCCCACTCTGTCTGCTATTTCAGCAGCAGAAAAAAATGAATCACCCTCAAGCGGAATGCTCCATCTAGCACTTTTAATCAAAACAGTTGAAGATAATTGAGCCCAATTACAGTGAAGTGAAAGTTTGAGACGGTGTAATATAGGTCCACCAGCAGAACAAGGCAGCCCTTGTATCTCTTGTAATAGTTTGTGTATATTGAGTCTTGAAAAGTTAGAACATGAATACACACACACACACACACACACACACACACACACAAATTAAAAAAAGCACGCGGGGAATTCAAGCCAGAGGCAGTGGGAGTTTCAAAAACCAGAAAGATTAAATAAACAAATAAATAAAATCTTCAAGAGATTCAAAAGGAGAGGCGAAGCAGCAACCGAAAAGCTTTAAATATCATGTGAAGTTGGGTTACATGAGTAGGTTGGAGTTGACCCGCTTTAACCTTTAAACCTGTTTATTTTTAGCCTATCACAAAAGTTTACCTCCAACTTTCCACGTATCAAAATAATTAATAGGGATTGAAATAAGTAAAAGCTCACTTTAATTTGACTCAGTGATCAATACAGGGGGTTAATCTGCCATTTTCCTTTGTTAATATTGGTGACTGTTTTTTGTGGCCTAGTTCACCACAATCCTAAGAGGTGAAGTACCCCAGCTCATAGTCCTGCTTTCTTCAGATTTATGGAACGTGATGTTCTGTAAAATTTCAATAAGTGGCCCCCTAATTCCTCCTTCCTAATTCACTCTCATTTAACTTTACCTTCCTTCCGCTGTCTTTTCTTATGGAGGGGGCGGTGGGGGTGGAGGAGGGTGGAGAGCTGTCTGAGGGCTCTCTATTGATGACCTCACGGTGGTTTGTGTGGTAGTGCGGCGGGACGAGGCCGCTGATTGGTCGCCCGTGTCACAGCGGCACTTCAAAGCCCGGAGAGGAGCCTACAATTGTGGAAGAATGGGCGGAACACATCATTGTATTGCACACCTCTAAAAAAACAGTGCTCTGATTCATAAATATAAAAAGATCCTCTGAGGAGGGCACTGTTTTTGTGTGATGGCAACTTCACTTCTAGGGGTGAGTCGAAAGGACTTTCTTGCTGGTTTAATTAGTTCTTGTCATTGTCCGGCGGAGGGGGATTAAACTTACAGCAGGCAGCAGAGGCAGTGCGTTGGTTATATTTTCAAGAGGCGCTTGTTGTGAGAAAGCTCAGGCTGTGTACGGGATAGAAGTTTAAGCTGCTGCGCGAAACAAATGCCTGTTTTCTGTGCTGTCCTGTTTGGCATGCATTTGTGAGCGCTGCTGTGTCGCGTTTCAGTTCTCTACTTTCTGTTTGTCCAGGTAGGAGGTTATCAGAATCATGGGTCATCTTTTTTAAAACTTTTACAAACTACTCTCTAATCCATCTTCAATTTGTAAACTATTCTTTTCCTACTCTTTCTTGTTTACGCTGAAATCTTGCTAGACATGTGTTTCTGAACCTGTCTGACTTGTTAGACTGACCACTCAACTCACTCATCTTTTCTGTTCCCCTCAGGAGGAGCCGAGGTTAGGATCGACTCCTTTAGCCATGTTAGCAGCAACATGCAACAAAATAGGGAGTCCGAGCCCTTCACCGTCCACTATTTCGGATAATTCTTCGTCTTTTGGAAAAGGCTTCCACCCATGGAAGAGAGCAGCCGCTGCGAGCAGCTGCAGCCTCGGATCCGGCCTGTCCGGCTTCGGAGTGTCCCGTAACGGATCCGGCATCTCGGACTCTTTCGGCACCAACAGCTCTAATGGATCCAGCGCTTTTTCCCTCACGTCGGGGACTTCGACTGGTTCACATTTTGGAAACGATTACTCAGTTTTCCAAGCGTCTGTGTCAAGTAGCTCCCAAGAGCCCAGCCACCAGCCGGTCTTCATCTCCAAGGTGCACACCTCAGTGGACAGTCTGCAGGGCATCTATCCGAGGATGAGCGTGACGCACCCCTACGAGTCCTGGTTCAAATCGTCTCATCCCGGGATCCCAACTGGAGAGGTCGGAACCACCGGTGCGTCCGCGTGGTGGGATGTGGGAGCGGGATGGATTGACGTTCAGAACCCTAACGGAGCAGCACTACAGTCCTCCTTACACTCCGGTGGGCTACAGACCTCCCTGCACTCTCCTCTGGGTGGATATAATTCAGATTACTCCAGTTTAAGTCACTCTGCGTTCAGCACGAGCCCCTCTCCACACCTGTTGACAACCGGCCAGCACCTGATGGACGGTTTCAAACCGGTGTTATCCTCTTATCCGGACACGAGCCCCTCTCCGCTAGCCGGAGCAGGGGGGACGATGCTCTCTGGGGCCCCACCTGCGTCTTTGGCTGGGTCTCCGAGGTCATCTGCTCGGCGGTACTCGGGCAGAGCCACGTGCGACTGCCCGAACTGCCAAGAGGCTGAAAGACTTGGACCAGCAGGCGCAAGCCTCCGGAGGAAAGGTCTCCACAGCTGTCACATCCCGGGCTGTGGAAAGGTTTACGGGAAAACGTCGCACCTCAAGGCGCATTTGAGGTGGCACACCGGCGAGAGGCCGTTTGTGTGTAACTGGCTCTTTTGCGGGAAGAGGTTCACGCGCTCCGACGAGCTCCAGCGACATTTACGCACGCACACCGGCGAGAAAAGGTTTGCCTGTCCGGTGTGCAACAAGAGATTTATGCGGAGCGATCACCTGAGTAAACACGTAAAGACTCACAGCGCCGGAGGCTCCGCCGGTTCTGGCTCCGGGGGCAGCGGAGGGAAGAGGGGGAGTGATACCGACAGCGAGCACAGCGCACCGGGCAGCCCTCCGTGCCATTCTCCCGACCTGTTGCACCCACCTGAGTCCACCCAGGGAGTGGGCATGAACGGCCTCTAAAAGTCCCCTCAGAGAAGTGAAGAAACTGTGCAACAATAAAATGTTTGGTGTCCAAGCGGACCTGAAAGTGGACATACGTTACTGTATGCAAAGTGTTTAAATTCAGCAAGAAAAGTCAAATCTTTTGTCTTTTTCTCAAGAGTATCAGACTCATAACAGCAGAATTCCATAGCTGTACTATCACAAACTTCTCATTAAAACATCCAGAGGAATAATCAACTTTTGTAGGCACACTGGGACAGGGCACAACTTCTCTGTTTTTGCATTTTGATCTAAAGCTGTTGATTTTATCACACACAAAAACAGAAACACTGCAGTGGCTGAAAATGTAGGCCTGCAATGAGTTGTGCTGCCGCTATCATACATAATGTTCCAAACCAAACTGTGGCACTTTATTATCGAGCAAGAGAGATTGTTGATTTTTGACGGGCTGCTCGGTAGGAACAAACACCTGTAAGGTTGGGGAGATTAGGGATGTGACTGGTTCGTTTATCTGTTGCTGTAGGTTTGGATTACATATTAATACTCAGTCCACGGCCTACAGTATGTGCGCAGTCTGAAAGTAAACCAGCTGAGGTTTCTTTGCTGCAAAATGTGTTGTATATAATCTGAGAAATGTAGGTTAGAATAATTACAGCCCCTTGTAAAGGTAAGTAATGTATTTGTCCAGGAGACGATGATTTTGTATAGGTATTTCTAGTTGTATATGAACTCTAGTAAATATTTGAAATATACGAGAAAATGTACTTTGATTTTTTTTTTTGACATGATATAAAATGTATTGTGGGGAGTTCTATTTAACCACCTTTTTCTTGTATTTAGGGGTCTATCATTAGGCGCACTTTGAATTTATTTGTAAAAGATTTTGAAATCATTTCCTGTTTACCAACCCGTTTAATTTAAGCAAGCATGTTGTAAAGTGATTTTAATTTTACGATGATAATTTTGTTTCTCCTCCGAGAATGGCTTTTTATGTGAGCCACTCAATAAAGTCAGTATGAATTCAGATCAACCCACCGACTCACTTTGTCTCATTGTTGAGTCGATTAAATCACATTTAACCCTTAAATTATTAGACAGTCCAAAATGTGTGTAAGAATGTAATAACAAGTAAATTAATGTGGAAAAAAACAGGTGTTGCGGTCAGAACCCCCGCGTACAGATCACGTTTTAAGACCAAGGAGAGAAAAGGCCTGAAGGAGGAAAAAGGCCTCTCTTGGAAAGGCAGTAGTGTCTTAATATAAAAATTGAACACAGCTTCTACTTTATCAAGGGGCAATTGAAAAGCGCCATGGTAAATTGACCCCACGTTTTTTTGTTGCTTATATCCAAGATTTCTCTTTTTTTCTGTCGAGCGTAAAAATGACACTTCAAACTTTCGAAGTCTCAAAGGTCACGCACGCAGTGTCAAACTATTTCTCAACCAACATTTAAAATTTGTGTGATAAATGTCTAACGAATCTGGAAAATGTTAATTACATATTAGAAATGTGGTTTTCATACTGTATATATTTCCTTATAATTCTGAAAATTACATGAGAGATTTTTCACCCTGTGATCGCATTTCCATGGTCAGCGGACCTTTTCTACAACTACGCACCTTTTTACTAAAAGAAATGCGCTGCTTTAAAATATTTACAGTACATTACACTCAAATATAAGAATCTTTTTTCTCTCAAATAGCTGGAACTATCAAACAAGTATTTAGTGACTAGATCTGACCCCTTCAAGTTTTGCTTACTTATTTTGAGTCAAGCTTGAAAAAACGTAACAATTACCGAAAAAAAACAGACCTTATAAAACACGTTAAAACACGAGAAATGGTCCAACTTGGTTTATTTTATGACTGAAGAAAATACCTTTATTTTGAAATGTTTGGTTATCACAGACAGAAATTGCATAGCTGGGGTCTTTTTTGATTTGGTGTTTTACATTTACACTTGCAGATATGTAATTTCTGTCGATCACAGGTTGTGGAAATTTCCAGGCTTGCGAATCTGGTTGTTTTATTTTACTTATTTTAATCATTATATATCTTTTTAAATTGTGCAGTTCTATTTTAAAGCATCGCATTTAGGGAATCCCAAAAGTAATGTTACCTGCACACAAATCTACAATACTTTCCTCCAAACCAAAAGAAATTTTGGATGGACCAAAAAAAAAATCTTTAAATCTTTAACACTTTGGTTAGCTGCTTTTTTGTTTTTGTTTTTTGTTTAGAGTGGCTGTGAGATAAAACTAAGCCTGTAACTTCAGTAGTACTCTGTATACACAGCTCCATAGCACCATCTAGCGCCTTCACGTCAAATTGCATGTTTTCTTAGCCCAACCAATCTCCCTCCTGAAATAAGGTTTGTCAACAAACTCTCATCCAGTTTTGCTGCATAAAACACTTTTAATACTAAAAACATTTTTTTTCAAAAATGTAACCCCAAGGCTTTGATTTTAGCTGCTACAACAAACACTTGGGTTTTTCTATGATACATTTCTTCTTTATGAGGTGTGAACTCGTAAATAAATATACAAAAAGAACTGAAACCCAGCTTAGCAAATCTGCCAATCACACAATACATGCACCATCTGAAGGCAGCTGTGTCTCTCATTATCACTGGATACGGGTGAAAAGACAGTGAAAGACATGGTTGGTTGAAACTGATAAATGTCAATTGGTGTAACCAGATAAAAAACAACAATAAAAAAGTTACTGTGCACATGATTTTGGCAGTCTACTAAACTGCAAAAATGAATTGCAAGAAGTTTTAAACAAACCGACCCAAAGATAGAGATGAAACCTTAACGTCTATGACACACTGGCATACTCAGTACCACAAAAACCCATTTTATCAACTCTGGAAACAAAATATTCCAAATGTACACTGAGATGTTATTTCAGAGGAAATACTTTATTTCATCAGTATAGTGGCATTACTTCCAGTGAGAAGATTTTTTGATACTTGTCATGATTGTGTGGTTAAAGCATTTGACAGTTTACTTGAAATGATTATTTGACTGGTTAAAATCGTAGAAATGTCATCAATTTCTACAACACCATCAGAAATGCAAACTGCACAGTTAAACTAACACCTCACTTGTTTTTTTAACAAGTCTAAAGCATATTTTTGATACCAACCCTTATTTGCCGCTGTGCCATATATAACACTTAGGGTGACCATGAAGGACGTCAGTGAGAGTGATGCTGAAACTAAGTTTTCTGAAGTAAATCCTGCTACACAATTTTTCAATGTTGCAGTCAAGCTACATGGACAATAATTTAAGTCAAAATTGAGATAAATGTATGTTCAAGGAGAAGAAAAAAATTTCAAAAGGCAGAGCTGAAAGGTTTCACAGAACTATTTTTTGATGTAATTTTAAAGCTCTTGCACTCATATTTAAATGAGTTATTATGAATATAGATGAGAAAAAGAAGTAACTAAGTGGATCAAAGGAAAAATCAAATCAAAATATAGTACTTTCAATAGCTGTTCAACGGTCAAGTTTTTTTCTGCTGCACATGGTTGTACAAATTAACAGGTTTAAGCATTTAAAAAAATAAATTAATCTCAATGTTTAAATCTAGGACAAGACTCAGATAAAATTTGACTTCTGAGAAGCTGTTGGTTCAAAAAATGACAAATTTGTAAATTATAGAATATGCATGAATAAAGTAAGTATTTTATTGATAATTTATGCTTAAACATCCTCAAACATTCAAGAGGATTAAACACAGGGTGCGGTTTACACTGTCTCAAAGGTCAAGTGAGTCAAATAATAAGAGAAAAAGGTTCCTTGATAAACAAAAGCCAAATGTCATATTTGCCTTTGGTCTCCGAGTATTTGGCTCTATTTTGTCATTTTCATAACGCCTGCAGCATCACCTGGTCCTCGCAGGAATGTCGTGCGGCTGCCTCAGGTAGGAAGTGCACGCATTGCCAGTGTGAAGAGGATGTGATGCCAACTGTGGACGAGGCCACATCAACATCTATGGTTTCAAGCTCACAGCATGTTGGTGGCCAAGCCAGCTCTGATTCGGTCACCTTATCAACATGACGCAAAAAAGTATTTCAAAACTGATACTGAAGTTAAATTTCTCCTGAGGAAATTCAGGTGTAATGCAAACACAATTTTTTACTAATACGACAAAGCATGTCCTGGTCTACACTGAGTCTTTATGCCCTACCAGCCACAATCAAAGTCTTTGTGGTGACATCTCTCACCGAACATACCCTGCAGCCAATTTTGTGGTTAAAACCAGTAAATGCGGCATCATTGTCATCAAACCAAACGAGCTCCCAGCAAAGGCAATTTGAGGAGGTGAGGAGGTGAGTCAAAATCACTTACAGTAATTGGTGAAGCACTGTGAGGGCTGTTTTTGGACAATGATTTCAGTGATTTGGAGTCACTTATGCTGCACTGTTTGTGTTAAACCTGTGTACAATTATACCTGCCAACTGAATGAGGCAGTGAAAAGATCAGCTTTTTTTCTAAATCTTCAATTCAGAACTTAATCATTTCATTTTGAATTCACTTCAGGACCACAGTGCAGACTGTTCCACCAAAAACAAACTCCTGAAGAAATGCACTGATGTAAAAACATGTATTACTTTTTTTACTCTTAACTCTCAAATCTTCTCATGATCCGTTTAATACTCAGCAATGATAAATAGGATTCTTGATACTTCAAATTAATGTTTGTGCAGGAGGCATTGCCGAAGTCAGAATCTTTAACTGCTGCTTCTGCATCCTTGACACAAAAAATAAAGAAGTTATGTTTTCTTTTTGACAAAATGTCCAAACATCATCCCTACACAAATCAAAGATCTGCTACTGTAACACCTAATGTGATCTAAATAATCAGACATAAAAATTAATCTGACTAAACTGGACTGTTCATGATGAACTGAGAACAACCTGCTGATGAATCAACGGTGTCAAATCTTCAGCTGCAGCTAAAAACCAGAGGAGAGCTGCCCTTTTTATGGGATTTACTGCATAATAAAATAAAGCAGACTTAGGATGTTGTCTAATGTATCACCAGCACATGTGCCGCTCTAAAACTCCTCAGAACATCTACCACCACCCTTTCCCTCACCTGCCCAAATGTGTCTATGAACAATGGATAAATGGCTCCACCAAGTGGCAACAATATGAAGCTTTCAGACTGTTTTTCAACCTGAGCCACACAGAAGAGGTTTCGTGTTTTTTTGTTTGTTTTTGTGGTTCTTACTTTTGAGTTTACAGGTAGTTTGTGAATAGAACTGATTAATTACTTTTTGGATCTGTTGACTGAAATAAAATAAAAAAAATCAAGCAATCTCAAATATCCCTTTGATATTCTAAAAACATCCACAAGAGAGCAGGATTTACTCACAAGCCTGTTCTCTTTTTCAGATAGTGTATCTGATAATGTACTGAATTTACCTTAGGAATACTCACACTATTCAATGTTGTTTCATTAAAGACATGATGTAAAAAGCTGCCTTTAAATTTTAATATCGGGTCATTTTTTTGTTTTTTGTGTTTTTGTTCAAACACCAAGCGAAGTTATCTTGATTAAACAAGGTGTCTTATGTCAACCCTTTTTCTTAGTTTGGTTGATTTAGATATGTTAATTAACTAAACTTCTTCAGGTATTTGTTTGAAGTAACTATTAGTCTGAGTCTCAGCTGCACTCTTCAGTTTTGCAAACCCTATGACGTTACAGTTCACAAAGGCATTTTGGGTATAACTTGAAAGCGATAGCTTCACTAAACAGCTGGGAGGGACTAATGTACTTCTGGAGTCAAAATGCATCAAGTGAATTATTTGGACATAAGAATTCAAGTTAAACTGTAATATGATGTTGAGACAATGACAACTTATAAATAGATGCTACCACATGAACTTCAGTAATCTTTTGTTATATTGATGTAGAATAATGTGCTCGAATAAAAAATGTGCAAAAATTACATTTTACAGTGTCAGAAGGAGATCATCATCACCATCAAGTCAAAACAGAATAAAAAAATGAAGATGTCTGAATATTGAAACATTTAGTACATGATTAGCAAAGTTACCAGCAACAGCATTGGCCTAATTCCAAGCTTCTGACAAAAATTTTAGACACAGAGTTTCTGCAGTAAACTTAATTCATATAACAACAGGACACAATCCGTATTGTGGGTTATAAATGGTCCCTTTAAAGATCAAAAGGAAGAAATAGTCTCGATTATTGATCTCTACAGGCGTTTAGCCCAGCACATATGATATCACTGATGAGATCAGCTCTGTGGAGCCTTTCAGTCCGTTCAAGCTTTGATCTACACACTGAGTTAAAGTAGCTGCGAAGATGACTCAGTATGTTACAGAATAAAGGATGGCCGGGCAAAAATAGTTTAAAAAAAAAAAAACGTCATAAAACACAGCATCTTATGTTGTTGTCTACAATCTAACTGCACGTGCACGTTTTATGTCTAACTTTTAAATGATATTTGCTGAAATGTAAACAAACAGCATCGACCTTGTTTTCTAATGAGTGTCTCTGGTCAATGAGTAACTCTTCAGTTTTAACCACCACATGCTTCACCCTTCAGTCAGACTCCTGTCGATACTACAAGGATCGTTCAGTTTCAGGTGTTGTAAGTCTCGTGCGTACACAAAGCGGTGCATTCTGGGTATTGTAGTTCCTACCCACAGGAGGCCACTCCTCCGCCGCCTTCCCTGCTGTAGTGTAAAACTCTCAGTCCCAAAATGCTCCGTGCTTCGAGAGCAAACAGAGGAGTAGAGCGCTGTGATGAGAGGAGCAGGTACGCCCTGGAAAACAAGTGTAAATGATAGTGGACTTTCCTGCCAACCCGCTCAGGTAAACATACAACCACCTCGTGCGGACGGTGAGATCAAACTTTGATTACTTTCCTCACTTTGGCTAGTTTTTCGTGTTGTACTTTCACAAACAATAGTGTCAGAAATGACTTTAATCTTTTCTGTAAATGTGTTATGAGTCTGTACTCACCTGTTCGGCAGCGACAGTGTCTGCTGTGCTTAGAGGCTCGAGTGCACAGATTCTTTTTGGTACTTAGCCTTTTAATACGATTCCTAGATTATATGTACACATGTAATATGTATTTAAAACTAGTTAGTCGGAGTAAAAAGAAACAAGAAGAATATTACGATTAAAATTATTTATATGAAGAAGGTTCCGGGCTATAGGAATTAAAGTACAGGGCCTGTTATAAACCTCTCATACGATATTTAAGAATAATTACAAAATAAAAGATGTCTTGACTATTTGTACTACAGTGGCACTGCACTTTGATCATAGCAAGACGCACTGAGAGAAGTGACTACTGTGTCATAGGCTTGACAAGACCAACCTGTTTTTGTGCACTGGTGTAGGAAACTACATTATTAATGACTGACTCACTGTGACAAGTCATGAATGGGTAGTGTCCTTTTACGCAAACAAGTGACAAGCTGAAGAGTTCAGGCTTTATTTTGTGTTTTGGAACAGTTTCCTGTGACAGACAGAAAGCCTGAGGCCCATAGTGCTGAAAGAAACATAGTTGAGACGAAACAATGCTTAACTCTCATGTGGGCATCTAATAATGTAAGACGTCTTAACATTACTGTTGTGATAACCGTGTGAAGTGTGATAAGTAAACAAGAACACAAAAGTTTATCATTTTAAAAATAGTTATTCATTTCAGTAAATTCCCTTTCATGGTGGGTTTTTCCAAATGCTTTCAAAAGAAGCGTTGAGATTTATTTCTGACTTGAATTAATATTTTATAACAGGGGCTTATTCAGTGTTGGGTTGAAGGCCTATGGTATATAATCTATCTTCAGTCACATTACTTCACTCCACCATAACAATTTAAAGTAGGGCAGGAAGTAGTAAACACATGCTGCTAGTGTTACTTTAAGATTTTAAATGGGCCAATTGTATCACCTTACTCAAAATGTCACTAAATAGCACATTACATTGTATTTCGTACCCTGTATCTTAAAACATATATCACCAGGCTATTGCTACAAAAACGCTTATTATCATATTTCCTTGAAAAAGGGAAAGTTTAACCATCAATATTTATGACAATTGACATCAAGAGTCTGAGATTTAGTCTAGTTATGTTAAACTAAATAACAGTTTGAAATGAGAGTGGTGTTGACTAGCTTAGTGTGAAACATTTGAACAAATTATTTTATCTGTTATTTCTATTTATGTTCAATTTATATTTAATCTGGTGGCTTGATTGACTATATAGGATACTAATTTGCAGTTTTGTCAGGACCTCTGGTTGTATGGTTTATAGAAATGATACGAACCAAAGTGACTTTGACACCGAAAAAGTGCAGGTTAAAGGGAAAAATAATGATTTTTTTGTTTGTTTTTATAGATGAAACATGGCAGCTGGGAAAGCAAAGTCCTTCCAACATGTTGGGAGTCTAATGCGGAGTAAATCTGAAGGGACGTTGATTGATCTGAATGACAGTACCTCAATAAATAACAACCTGAACGGTAAAAACATCACTGTTTACGTAAGCAGCCCTCTTTCCAATTTTTTGATATTGTCAAGAGACACACTAACAAATCCTAATCTTTATAACAGGTGGGTATGTGACACAGGTCCAAAAGAACTCAGAGTGGCCACCTTTACAGCCAGAAGTTTCATTTTCGCCACAGATGAAAAACCCCTTTTGGAACAAACTGTCTGGATCAAATCCTTTCTTAGATGATATTGTACACAGCGGTCCAGAAAAACAAACTGCCAACACATCAAATGAAAAACAAGGCACTGCAAAAAAAGTAGACCCAGATAATGATGATGCCATCAGCACATCTTCAGATGAAGGGAATGTGGGGAACTTTTTGGAGAAGAAACACAAAGCGATCAACAGATCTGGGAGATGGCGAAGCGCTTCAGACATTCTAGATGACCTGGAGAGAAAAGTGCCAAAACAAGAAAACTGCTTCACACCACCTGGGCCAGTACTGAATCCAGATTTCGAGTGGCTAAAGAATGACAGAGAGGCGTATAAGATGGCCTGGCTCAGCCACCGACAGCTCACCCGCTCATGTTTGGACTTAAGTCTGAGCCCAGGGTGGGCTCAAACCCAGGCATCAAACTTCCAGGTCATCTCCAAGATCAGTCACGCTGGAGGTACAGTGCAGTTACCAGACTCTGACATCAGGATCCATATTCCAGAGGGCCACGTTCCTCCTGGAGAAATACAGGAAGTGACTTTAAAAGCGATGCTAGACCCTCCACCAGGACTCAACAACAACTATGTGACCACCATTAGTCCACTTCTAGAGGTGGTCCTCAGCAACATCAACACAAAGAAGCGCATCACTCTGGATATTAAACTGTCTGGAGAGGTCAAGAGTGATCCACTAAGTCAAGTGATGACGACTGTGGTTGGGCTTGTATCCAATAAAAGAGAGGGACCGTATATTAAGGTGAACGACTGTTACATTCACAAGAACAAGATGCAGATGAAGCTGCAGGACTTGAAGACACATTTTTATGTGATTGCTGTGGCAGAGGCCTCTGCAATCCAAGCCCCTGCTACTTCAGTTTGGGATTACCTTGACCGGCAAATCAACGTAGCAGTTTATGGTCCGAGGTACATCCATCCTTCATTCAAGGTAGTTGTAGTTGTTTGCTGTCATGAGGATGTTCCCCCCAAACTTCCATTTTCAGCAATCAGCAGAGGGAACAAAAACCTCCCTCCACTAATCCTGCAGCTCTGGGGAAAACACAGTTTTAAACCAGACAAACTGGAAAACTTCAATGTAGAAATCGGCCTCACAGACTCCATATTTAAAATCCAACTTGAGGACACATGCAAAGAAGTTAGACAAAGTCAGCTCAAAATAGGCATAGTTCTGCATCTGCCAGTGGCATTATCATGTTCCAGAAATACTGAAATGACTCCTTTCAAACTGGATCTGGAGGTGAAGGATACCAGTGGGGCCACTGTTGCACATTTTCCAGTGCCGTCCCCTCCTGCAGCCCCCATCAGATCAGAAAAGCGAGTACAAAGACAGTCAGACAAGCGGATTGAATTGGCAAGAACTGCGCCTATTCCTGAGGAGACTGTTCCAGAGTTACCCAAATTTGCAGACAGACCTGTGAACCTACAGTGGTATGGTGTTGCTCTGAAGTCAGTTCTCCGTCAGCCTCGTGTCGAGTACCTATTAGAGTACTTCAAGGGGGACACAGTGGCTCTCTTATCAAGAGAGACTGTGAGATCTGTAGGTAACTCAAAAGTCAAGGAGTGGTACATTGGATTCCTCCGAGGCAGGACTGGTTTGGTGCACTGCAAAAATGTCAAGCTTATAACCAGAGACCAAGTGATTGACTTCACAGGGATTCAAATCACCACAGAGGTCCTCTTAGACAACATGACACTGCCCTTCAAGAAGCTTACTTACATGTACTCTGCCATCCAGACACTGGTCACTGAACACATCAGCAGCTGGAGAGGATTTGCTGACGCACTGAGTTACAGAAACCTGTCTTTAGACTCCATCATGCGGAGGTGCGCCGAGACAGAGGCTGATAAAGTAGCCTGTGTACTGGAAAAACTGAAGGAAGACTGCCATGCTGAGAGAACCAGGAAGTTTCTGCATGAGCTCATGGTGGTAAGTAAAGTCATTTTTTCTTTTTCATTTCGTTTCTTTGCCAAGAAGCGCTGACCACTTGCATTTCTGGGGATATTAGCTAGTAGGAAAACAGTCTGTGATGAGAAGAATGCATCGATCATAAAGAAATACCCGTATCCATCAGAAGTCATCCACGAACAATCATGAATTTTAATGATAGCTACAAAAAGACATCTGGATATAAACACAGCCAACAATGCTGTCATAAGTCTTGTCTCTTGACTCTGAAAAATTCATCCAAGACAAAAATCACAGCGTTCAAAACTTGCAGCATTTATTCTCCAAAGCCCACATGATTTGACGTCTTTGTTGACAGTTTCTCTGTGCTCATCATACCAGGGTCTTTTG
Organism: Thalassoma bifasciatum; assembly: GCA_008086565.1. NCBI lineage: Eukaryota > Metazoa > Chordata > Actinopteri > Labriformes > Labridae > Thalassoma > Thalassoma bifasciatum. The sequence continues at coordinate 939,540 of RPOG01000082.1, forward strand.
AGGATGGATTCGGTTAATCTGGCAGCTGAACTCATCCAGAACACAGTCATTCTGTCCACGGCTGTGGAGCTGGGATTTCGATGGCGGGAACTTGCAGAGAAGATGGGAAAACTGTCCAGTGCTCAGATAGCTGGCTACGAAGCACCGCACAGAGGGAAGAATGGAGAAATTGGTTCCCAGGTCAGTTCAACGCCACACATTAAAACAGACAGTCATGAACTGTAGTTGACAATGCCATATAAGGCATACTCAGCATGCCATACTAATTTTCATTTCCTGGTTCATTTCAGTCAATGTGGAAGCCTGCCTATGACTTCCTCTACTCCTGGAGTCTACGGTATGGAAATAGTTACAGGGACATGATTCAGGATCTGCACCTGGTCCTGGACAAAATGAAAAATCCTGCCACAAGGCAGTGGAGGCAGCTGACTGGTGCCCTCATCACAGTGAACTGTCTTGATATCTTTAGAACGTCTGCATACCCAAATTCCTAAACCACAATGTAAATGCACTCTAGTGACGACAACAGTATCTACACACTTGAGTCACAAAGACAAAAAGCTTTTGTTCGTAGACAATGGATCAGAAGTGGATGTACAGATTGTGGTGCGGGATATACGCAAATGAGGAGATACCTGCATCCTCTTTTTTTTGTAAGAATGGAGAACACGCACTGATCTCAGTCTAGATGTTAAATTTATCACAGTAGTAGACATTTTCCTCAGAAGTGTATTGCCTCTTAAACCTTGCAGCCCATCAGCTGTATGAGTAACACTATTTTTGGGGGGCTTTGATGTGACAAACAGAAAAGGAGATCTAAGGCTGAGTCACTGTTCATTTACTGTGCTGCTCATTGTCAACACCCCAACTAGAATCTGGAGAAATGAGTGAAGAGTTTGAATTAGCAGACAAATCTATGATCTGCAACTTAGTGTGCACTTATGAGAAAAACTGTTTTTAATGAAGACTAATATAAAGCCATTTCCATCCACAATAGTTTTGGGGTTGATGTGCTTTTCTTATTGACTGCTTTCTTGCACGCAGCCAGTGCCAGGAGAGAAAAACTGTCACAGCTTATAAAGTTGCCAATGAGAAAAAAAAAGCAAAATGGTTACTGAGGCAGTGGCCACAGTGCTGAACTTAACTGCCCAAGTGGGAGGTTCATGAACTAATAGGTGACATCAGAGTAGCTCCATCCAATTTTGTATTCAGCCAATGGTTTTTTACACACAAATAATGTTTTGATATTGCTTTTAATTTTACTTAACTCTTTGTTTTATCTTTCTTTGATTTATACTAGTTTATACAGCAAGCACAGGAGGCAACTTCTTTGAAATTCACCAGTTACTTGCACTACACAATTAGATCTCACTTGGTGAGTGTAAAATATGTTGTCACAGATTTTGAGCTGTGAAGAACTGTTACGTTGTCTTGGGAACAGTAAAAAAAAAAAAAGAGAGAAGTATAGTTCAACACTTTTTTATATATACCTGAGCAAATGTGAGGAAGTTTTGAAGTGAAATATAACTTTGGTGCACAACTTACAGTCAAGCGTGGGATAGTCAGTTGTTTAGCTGTTACTGTCACATGATGTATCAATTTTGAAACCTCTTTGGTCTTAAAATACTTTAGCCAAGTAATTTACTGCACTATAAATCTACATTACATTGAACAAAGGTTTTAAATCATTATAGCAGTATATTTCTAAAACTGCATCGCCTAAATCATCAGTGGTACTTTGCAGCAGATATACAGTATGTGGCTAACATGATATGTGTTAGGAGACAGCAGTAAATGTGAACACTCATCAACAATGTAGATGATTGCATCACTGATATTAATCTAAAGTAAGATTTGTGAGAATTTGTTTTAACCAAAGTATGAGTTTCTTGATGCCAGTAATGAAACCGCAGAGATTCTGCTGTACAAGTGTCATAAACTATTGTTGTCTTAATTATTGTACTTCATATTCTGTACCAAACTGTCATGTTTTAGGTTTGTACTAAGCAGATTTTTTATATAAATAATTCAGTGTAAGTTACCTTTGAACTGTATTGATGTGTTTGACGTTATGACCATGTTGATATCTCATGTAAAGTGGTGCCATATATTGTGTGCAGTGCCTTCAGGAGCTGAGATGATTGAAACAATGTTTTTAGTACTAAACCCAGACGTGTTGCTGAAGATATAAAGAATAAATATTACAGATAACTACACCATCTGATGTCCTGTTTTTGCATTTAATTAATTGATTGAGAGAATATTTTAATGCTAAATAGCATGTTACTCCCTACACAGACTCTCTCATGAAGTGTTTTTCACTGATTTTCTGTTTGCTTTTCTCTGTTTGTTTAAAAGCTGAGGGCATTGTGTGTTTGTTCTTTATCAAGCAGAGTGCAGACTGACAAACTAAGATTTACACTTTGAATGCACTGAAGAAATAAACAGTCAATGAAAAGTGTCAGCCTGCAGACTGAGCTGATTTGATCTTCAAGCTCAGATAAATAAAAAGAACTTGGAGCTAATTAGATTTTGTTCATCTGTGAGTGTCTGGGAGAGAACTGATGATTAATGGTGTCTTTTCAGATTTTTTACCATGCAGGAAAAGAAATCAAGCATGTATCAAAAACTGGATGTCTCTTGCCACTTGCTAAGAAATGAATTGAACATTATTTCTGTTTTTCACACAGGAATAATAACATAACAATCTTTATGAATCCATTACATGGTTTACTCGTACCTCCCATCACATATCACTTATACTTCCTTTACACTCCTTCATGTTATCCAGAATTATGTCACTTATCAAGAGGAAAGGTCTCTGAACAAAGTCAGAGAACACACCCATTGTTTCATATTCATTTAAGTGCTTGGGTAGCTTTCTGGTCCTGGCACAAACTGTCAGACTGAGTTAGCATTTCTGTAGTTTCTGTAGCCCAGCCTTAAATATCCAACCCTAACAATGTGTGCAAAAAATGTAATGTGAAGACTAAATTAAGCACTGATCCAAAGATGACCTTAAAAAAGAAAAACCTGATATGCTCAGGTTTGAAAACCTTCTGCATATTTTTTCTGGAGTCTCTCTGATGGATACACAGTGGGATCTGTGAGCCCTGCTCTCACTGCATCCTTTATGAGAGAGGACAATGGTTCACTGTTGAGAGGAGAGCTGACCTTGAGTGAGGGCCAGATCAGAGCAAAGATTCTCTGTCTGTTTATCTACCTGATGCTCTGACACAAACATTGGACTCAAAGACGATAAACTCTTAACAATAGAGCCAAACATTAATGATTAATTATCAACACTGGGTTGTTGTTGCTTTTGCCTTGAACATCTAAGTTTAGTGTCAAGTGTCAGGACTTACTGAAATCTGGGGGTGCAATGGTTTCAAAAACAATAAATATACAGTACACTGTAAATGTCTTAACATTTAGAGCTAAATTACGTATGAAAATGTACAAAAAAAGCTTAAGTCTACTTTAATCAACATTGTGTCTACAGTCATTGTTGTGGTACTGTAAAATAGTCATGTATGCTCAAATACACCAACAATGTGAAGGAACATTAAAGAACAACCATAAGACAGAGGCTAGAGCCCTGATTCTAGGTCTGGGAATAGAAAGAGACACATGAAAACATTTGAAGCTTCCCATTTTAAAGATGCAGTGAGGCGTTTAACTTTGTGACTAATGAAATGTGACCGTCTTTGTTTTGGGAGCCTTTTATAGCTGCAGTGTGTGAGTGCAGAAAACAGCTTATTAGGATGAATGAATCTGTCTCTACAAGGATTTAGATTTTTACAAGATGAAGAGTATTTTACTTGGCAGATTTCAAACCAAATTTTGCAAATAGGAGCATCAGACGGAGTTATCCTCCGAGTTAAAACAATGAGCATGAACACAGAACAATGTTTTCAGTTAGGTTCATCGGAAGAGAGAAACAACGGCTAGATTTTTGGGTAGAAAATTGACAACAACCACTGTACTGTCACAAAAAAACAATAAGAAAACCAACCATGCAAAAGTAAACCTTGATTAAAAAAAAAGAAGACAAATTCAAAAGCTACAGCTCATGAGTGCACACTTCTCATTGAAAACAGAGCTGTACAATGTTTGCACAACCCATTGTTAACAAGCTGCACACTCCTGTAGTGTTTGAACTATCAGTTTAAGTTTGTGTTTTGCTCATGAGTCCAACAGGCCCTGTCTCAGCATCAATGCCACGTCGCGCTTGTCTCAGTGCCCCCTCTGAATTTATATATTTAAATACTTTCAACTTTTTACACCAAGCAAACCCAGAATGTCACAATACTTCACTTTATTGAATTGCTCAAATCTAACACTGGAAAATCTGACATGTGCAACTCGAGACTATCAGCAGGCAAAGCCATGACACTAGTATATCATTGGCAAAGGTACAGTGATGTGTAGACATAAAACATTTTGAGGTGCTGCCCTCTTGTGGCCACAAACAACGGCAGCTTTGTTTCTGATTAATTTATTGCTCTTTTATGTGTCTCTTTGACCACATTATATACCATGAAACTTTTTGTTTTTGTACTCTGCAACAAATGAGCCCACTTTGAGCACTCTGATGGTTTTTTTTTTTTTTTTTTTTTTAAATCAAGTGTATTTGAAATGAACAAGTTCCCTTAATAAAGCAACTGCAACATTTTGACCGTCTTCTGCTTCCAGTGTGACTCTCGTCATACGTCTTTAAAGAGGCATCGAGGCCTTTGTTCACTGAAGCTGAGGGCATTATAATTTTGAATGACTCATTTCCTTTGAGGAGAAGGCTATTTTTGGTTTTCTTTTTAGTTTTTTTTTACTTTCACACAGTCGGTCCAGGAAAATAAAGTCGACTGCAGCAGAGAGACCACAAGACTTTAACTTAAGAAACTGCTTTCTGTTTTTGACATACCACATTGACTCATCCTCTTTTGGACTAGGCTGCAGTTATACTCATCTGTTATGTACTTAAAAGACTACTGTGTCTTATTTTTGCCACTTCTCTGACAAAAGTCCATTTTTAACTCTTACAAGGACTGATTATATTGTCTGTTCAAACTTTATTTCGTGACTAAAAACAATACAATTTTCTAGTGTCACTTATAACAGACAGTGTGTTTTTGCCTCCAGCTTCTCCAGATTATTGCTGATGTGTGTTTCTGTGAGATAATCTGAGCCACTGATCACACATTAAAACATTACTTCTCTCTACACAACCTGAAGTGCATCCCGCAGGGGAGATTTTAGAAATGCACTGAGCTATAGGCAAACAATACAGACACTAAAGGTTTCTTCTGTCATGCTTATGTCTTTTTGAAACAGATCTTGCATTGTGTGTTCCAGTTTCTTCTTGCAGGGCAAATATTTACCACAGATCACAATTTAATATTCTATACTTCATGGGAACAGTTGGCATGATGAAACTTTACAGCATAGTCTGTTTCTGCTGCTCCATCAGCTCTGTTGAGCCAAGAGGAATTAGGGAGAGATTTATTTTCTTTAGGAGGAAAATGCTGACATTGCTGTTTGGCGTGGCCTTCATCCAGGCCAACAGCCAAAAAAACTTATTTTCCCTTACATTTATCTCGGTAAAATATGGATGTTGTACAAAACAAGTTTATGGAGACATTTTTCAAACGTGATACTAACTGTGAAATCATGCTTCTTAAAATTTTAATGATTTTGCAGTGAGATAAACAAAGATAAACTTAAATTTTGTCATTAATGAAATTTTGATCTATTTAGAGCCAGGTATGTTACAATGACCAGAAATGTAATTAAAGCAATGTATTAAAACCAAAATGTCATAACTGGTCTATAATGTAATAAAAGTGCAGAGCGCAAAATTTCATCTAAATATATACTTATAATTAAACCCGAAAAGTAATGATTAGTCAATTATGTAACAGATGCTGAGCCCAAAAGGTAATAACTTTTTGCCCAAAGAGTACAACTTGTTACATTTTGGGTCAGCTGTTCTATTTTAGATTTACAACATTTTTTAATTACATTTCAGGCTCAGCACTTCTGTTGCATTATCAACCAGATTTTACCTTTAAGGCTTTATCACTTTTCAGGCTGCTGTTACATTTTGGGTTACTGATGCATAGCAGGCTCTAAAAGGCTTTATTCATTATCTTCATTAAGTTAGAGTAAAACTGGTAAATATTTAAGCATCAATACTACACATCATACCTCAAAGTATTTTAAAAACAGCACCTCAACTTTTACTTGAAAACCTTTAAAAACAGGAGAATCAGTTCCTATCCAGTGGATGGCGCTATTGTATTGATGTTGAGTGAGTTTCAGTTCCCACCACAGACATTTGAGTCCAGGCTTGTACCCTTTGTACAACATTAGATAAGAATGTAAAATAATGAATAAGAAAAAGTTGACATTGAGTGCTTGATATCTTAAAAGTAAGCTTTTGTAAAGTTGCAAAAACAGAGGTTTCCTGAACTTTTCAGCAGTTTGGCAAATCCCATATAAAAAGAATTAGTTAGTTGCTTTCTTATACTTCTTACAAAAACTGTGAAAAAATAAAGTAAATGCAAAGTGTTTTGTTAATCTTTTACATATGTTTTTAAAAAAAGGGCTACGAAAAAAGAAAGATTTTGTATTTAGGGGTTTGTTTTACCCAAGTCAACTCCTTTTTATGTACTTCTACATCTCATAAACATTCATATATGAGAAAAGTCCAAGTCCAAACAGTTTAACTGTGATTCCTGCAGCCAGCAGCCAGGGGAGCAATCCACAAATCACTGTTATGAACAGAAGCATTCCTCTGTCCTCTGGGGTATATAAGGCTTCATTTGGTTTGCCTCCATGATATATGTAGAGGGCAAGAAGTCATTTAGCTTTCAATTTATTAGCCCGGTGATTTATGCACACTGCAAAGGTGCTGCTGGTGTCTCCTACACCCGCCAACCCACCCTCCCTCCACCCTCTTTCTCATTGCACCCTAATAATGTGGTAATAGATGATGTGAAAGCCAAGAAAGTTCAGCAATTAGGACAGTTAGAAAAAAGGTTTACAGTTTCTCAGGCTCATTCATCTTTGGTGCTATAGTCACTCACTGGTGTATCCACTTGCCTCCTTCTCTAAAAAGCTTCATAAAATCAGATTTTTTTTAAATTTGCAAACAGGAATACGTAACACAAAGTCTTCAAAGTATGCCAGATCAGAGGTTTTGCTCATACGGCAAAGAGTCATACTCTGTTGTAGTTTTATAGATTTGGTAGTAGATTCTGTTTTTCCATTTTTAGCAGAAAATGTTTGTGGTGTTTGTTACAAGGTGTCGATTGTTGCCCAGAGTTCGATGCCTTTGTGCTGACTAACAGCCTGCTCGGAGCCTCTTCTCATGACCACCGCTGGGAAGGAGGAAGCTCTGTTACTAAATGACTCACAGAGAGAAAGAAAAAAAAACAACAACCTGGAGTGTTTGGCAGCGTTCACAGTGACTTTGTGAGTAATCATCATCCACATCCTCACTGTGCTCTCACTCTCACTTTTTCCATCAACCAACCACACACAGACACATACAGACTTACGCACAGACAGACAGGAGAGTTTTGTCATCACATACAAGTCAAGATAAAGACTGGGGACGACAAAAAGACAAACAGGCCTCAAAACAATCTGGATGAACATCCACAAAAGCATCACAACCTCGACCACAACTGGTGAGGTTGCTTTTGCAGTCAGTGGAGTGATGGCAGAGTCCTTCCCACCCTATTAGCAGACGGTTTATTTGTCTTAATGTGATCACTTCCTATGTTGCAGTAAGGGGTTTTGTCAGGTGTACCATGATAGTGTGGGGGAGCTGGTCAGAGGGTGTTTGCTGACAGGTCTGATGTACCAACCGTGACATTCCCAGTCTGTCAATAATCTAAAAAACAGATGTGAGAGGGCTGGGAATCAGACAGGGGAATGTTAAAGATTTCAGCACGTTGTGATAATGAGCTCCTCACTACTAGGTTTTAGGTAATCATTTCTTCTTAAGTGAAACCCATTCGCAGATTTTGTCCTATTCCTCAACCCTAGGTCAGCTCAATGATGAGAATAAAAGATTGAAGCTGCTTTATCATAAGAGACAAATAACGTGCTGCATGCATTTTTGAAAATTGATAGGCTCTAAATCTAAACATTTTTAGTCATTTACTCATTAAGTGAAGCTTTAAATTAGAGATTACTCTTTAAATTTGCAGAAAAAAGTAAAACAGGTATCTTGTTTCGGTTCCCCTGACTTGAGAGTACCAAAAGAAAGAGTTCAAACCACTGCACCTTCTTTGTCCAGAAACTTCTTGTTACCTACTCTTAAGGAATGTCAAACAGATGGCAAGAATAGCTGTAAGCTGCAGGTGTCTTCACTTCACAGCAGAGAGTAATGTCTCTAACAGGTGACTCTGAATTAAATCCAGAAAGTGCACCTTCACTAAAGATGGTACAGGAAGTCGCCCTGATATGAAGGAGTTACGTTGATGAAAACCGACAAAGAAACTGCCAATTGTGAGGCTTCAAAGAAAACCAAAACTTCACTTCATTGTAAGAGTAAATACGACATCTTGAGGAGATTCCCAGCTGGGATGGGATAATCACTGACGTCCACATTGATGAGTCAAAGTAAACAAGCCATGAGCAAAAAAAAAAAAAGAGCACTACACTCAGCTGTGAGTGATGAGATAAATCCCTCACACTAGAGTGTCTTTTTAGCTAATTTCTGTCAACCCAAAGAGGGGAGAACAAGCAGGACTGAAGGGTTCCCGTTCCAAAAACAACAGAGCTGGAGAGGTAGCCTATTGTGTCCTGACAGATCGCTCTGACTGAAGGCGGAGGAGGAGGTCGCCTCTGACTGACACACAGGGAGGAGCAGAGGTGAGCAGAAATCTGGGGGAGATGGGAACACAGCTGCGGTTCAGAAGAGAGTTAGTGCTGTTACCTCACATTATTTAGGACTTTTTGCGAGAGTGTCTTTGAATTTATGTGCTGAAAATGTTTAGGGCTGGAAGTTACTTGAATGGACCCTGAGAGGGGGTGTGGAATTTGTCTAACTAGCAAACTTTTCATTTAATCAGCTACCTTTAAATTACTTATCTTTCAAGTTACCTTGTTATCTATCAAGTTTCATTTTTGTCTACTTTGAAAATTACTTCTTTATTTATACACTGCCTGGCAAAAAAAAAGTCACCACCTGGATCTAACTAAACAAAATGGTACAAGCCTCCTATTGGATAATTACTGCATGGGTGATTATCTTTCAGCTGGCAACACGTTATTTAACCCCAGCTGATGCAGTGAGTAACTTCTCATTTCTTAAACAACCATGGGGAAAGACATCCTGTGGTTGTGGAAAAGATGTTAGTCTGTTCAAAACGGGACAAATCATTGGCATGCATCAAGCAGAATAAACATCTAAGAAGATTACAGAAACTACTAAGATTGGATTAAGACCTGTCCAACGCATCATCAGTGACTGTTTTGGGGGGTTTTTTTGTAGTGCAGTGTATATGCTCCTACACAAAGTTCCTTCAATAAACACAAAAAGTTGGAGCAGGAAAATCAAGAGATCCACAGCAAAAAAAACAAGCATATACTACAAAAGAAACTAAAAATGACTAACAAATACATTTTATCATTATGTTATCAAACCAACTTAAAGAGAGGCAGTTGCACAAGGGAACTCCATCCATCCATCCATCAATTCATCCATCTATCCATCCATCCATCCATCCATCGAATGATCTTTCACATTCCTCTTGTTTTTGACAAATGACAGCAAACCCCAACTATATCCTCCGATAACTTCCCAGGTCTGTGTAACTCCCCAACACACACCCACACACACCTCTGCCCATCATCCCCCTGAACACTCTTCATCCTCTTGCAGCTGGAGCACTCTGTTTGACCTCCCCCACTCCTCACTGAGCCCTTATTAACTGGAACTGTGGCAGAAGTCCTGCAGCACTTGCGGTCTAAAATGAAGAATCGCATGGGACTACTGACATTATGCAGCTCATCACTAACATAAGTCAATGTGACATGCGTCTTACGCAGTTTTCCAACTAGGCTATAAGCCACACTTAGAGTCTCTGCTGTTAAATTCCTGAAAGTTACTCCTCATTTTATTATTTCATATCTGAAGCGTGAGAGAAGACATTCCAACCTAGTGGTCGTTGCCAAGTCAGGAACACTGAATAGATGACAGTAAAATAGAGGCTACAAACCAAAGCAACAGCAGTGTATAAAGGTGATTTATTCACCTGCAACATATTTCACCTGAAATTCTTGTTTGCATGTGGGTTTTTGATCATCAAGTCTGTCTGTTTCTGATGGTCGTTTAATTTGTTTTAATTTTCTGCACTGCACTACTTTACAGTGATTTTTGGAAGCTTTTTCTGCATTGTGGCTCTTATACTATTTTTCCCCACACAAACTCAATTTAAAGGTCAGTTCATCCTCTGTACAGTGCACTCATAAAGAACAGGGACACATTTATTGCTGTGTTGGCTCACTTCTACAGCATGTTTGATCTGTGATGGAAGAGTTTTTACCATGAGGTCAGAAAGCTGAAATTCAGCTTTAACTTGTGGGCATTTAAGTTCTCTTTAGATGGGCTGTGTAGGAAATGTAATGTTTTTTATTTCGATGAACATTTCGTTTTAACTGTTTCATCAGACACAAAACATTTCTATGAAAACAATGAAGTTTGTTCATCATAAAGAGCCACTGGAGAAATGTTTCTGTGAAGCGTCATGAAAAAATGTACAAATATCTGAAACTAGAAACACAGTACATATACCAATTCTACAAACTGTTACGTGGCTAAGAGAATTAATCGAGTGCCATAACTTTTTTTCTGTATGGACCGTACATTGTGTTCATATATGTTCTTACTGAAAGCCACCATAACTTTAGCATGTCAATATTTTCTTTACAATTGGCTTTTATGTGTGCAAAAGGTGCCAGGCAACATGCTATATTTACGCAGTGTTTTTCACTGATAACAGTGTAAGTGCTGCATTCAAGCTGGGCAATGTGTCTAGAGGCTCTAGCTGGTTGTTACGACTCTGGGCTTTTCTGTTTGAACAAAAACCGTAAAAAGCACAAGGTAGAAAAAATCTTCCATGACACACAACATAAAATAAATCATGAGCTACCACCAAACATAGCCAACATTAAGCATGAAACATTTTTCACCCATTATACATTAAGTGATACTGGACATGACAAATGGTTTGTAAAACAAAAGCTCACAGTTTTACTAAGCTTCCCTCAATGTAAATGAAAAAAAAAGGTAAGAAAAATGTACACAAGTGCTCAAAGCTACATTTCTTCCTGTGTCTGTTGGAGGCTGGCTCAAAAGCTCAGGAGACCACATTATACTAAAATGCTGATTTTTTTTTTATAGTGGGGACAAACATGATAACTTCATGATAAAGCTTACTTCTGTATTTGTACACATTCCCAAGGAGTGTATTTACATAACTACAAGATTTGCATAATAAGGCATATTTAGAGGCATGGCTGACTTTACCAACACGTAGGCACATTTTATGCAGATTAGGGCCAGTCCCAGCCTTGCCTCTTCAAATGTTTCTGGACTCATGGAAGGAAGATTTCTCATGTTTTCAATATGGTGTCTGTAATCTAGAGCTTCAAAACTCATCCTCATAAACCAAAAAATGATGTCACCTTGACAGCATCTCTGTTTTAGATTCCCACTGGGTGTTGTTGACACTACTGTAGCTAACTTCAATGTAATGTTAGCTTGTTGATAGAAGATAAAGAAGACATGTTAGCTTGTTGACAGAAATTTGAAGGTAGCTTATGGAAATGTTTGAACAGAAAGCAAAGAAAGCAAAAAAGAATTCTTTCAGCATGTCAGATCATAGCTTTTGTAAAAAATGACATTTTAATGAATCATTCACTCATGAAAATGTTTGCCAGCTAAATGTAACGGTAACAAGGGGTTGCTTTAAATCTAGCATAAGCCATTATAGCTCACCTTTCTTTCCTCAATGTATTGTTTTAAGTTAAGTTTTCAAAAAGGTTGAAAAAAATTGAAATGTTAAGATTTAATCTTTTTTACATAACTTTGTATTCAACTGTGACCGTTCAGCTAATTGTGTTTCATAAATATTTAAAAACTACCCTTGCCCTTTGTGAGGAATCATAGAGTATCTATAAACTCATAGTCGCATCTGTAGCAGTCATTTCGTCTGGCCAAAGTCTGGTTAACCCACTGTAACGCTGAGAACAGATATTTTCACTGCACGGGTCAGTGCACTGGTCTCAGCGCTGCAGACAGGGTGAAAAAGTGTGTGTGGTCCAATGGGTGGAAGCTGCTTTTAAGACAGCAAAAGGCATGACTACAAAGTAGCGAGGCGTAGGTTTTAGGAGCGGTTAGGGTAAAAAGTAAAAGACCTGATGTTCATTTTGCAGCCTGCAGAGTACGGCAGTGAAGCTGTGTGGGTCACATGTAGAACTCAGTGGTTCACTCAGTTTTTTATCTTGCATCACAGTATTGTGTTGTTGTTTTGTGAGTGAAGCTGGACTAGTGAAAGGCTTTCTCAATCCCTTGGAGGAAGCCCTGTGTTTATTTTGTGTGTGCGTGTGTATGTGTGTGTGTGTGTGTGTATGCATGTGTGTGTGTGTGTGTGTATGTGTTATACCACTGGGATGCCAGGTCTTCCACAAACCCCACATCACCCTGTGCTTCCAAGCTGTGAAAACATGCTGGAGGTTTGTTGCCTCTTTGTGGCTAATAAGGTGTCATTGTGCAGGAGACTTTCCTGACATCCCACAGAGTCATTAGGATGACATGAATAGATTTAACAGAACACCCATCACACACAAAGCTGCACACGTGCACCTCTTGATGCAAAAAAAAAAAAAAAAAAGTATTTTCTTTTCTTCAAAAATTCATTTTTTTATGAGATAAGCTTCCAGGAATGGGCTGGCTTTACTCTCAGACAAAGTCAAATTGTGCTCTGCATCAGGAATACCGACGTGAAACCACGATTAGAACCTGCAACTTCAAAGCACTCGGCTTTCAAAGGCTTTCTTTTACAGCTAGCTTCAGGAGTCCTGGCTCCTATGTGTCCAGACAGCTTATAAAGGGTCTGTTTTCATCCTCACCTCCCAATTCAACACCCCAGATCTGCTCTCACCACCACTCCACTGCTATTATCAGAAATCCCCTGATATGAAGTCTGGATTTCTACACAACACAGGACATTTTGAGATGAGGGAAAAAGTGCTGTCATCCACCTCTGCTGTTTGACCTTGTTAGTCCTGAGGGTTGATTGGAGGCTATCTGGGACTTCTCTTTGAAGAACACACTCCCTGTCTTTTCTCATCCCAAGCAGTTGATCCATCTTGGTGAGCTGGCACTGCGCTCATTGTGGTTCAACTTTTAATGGAGTGAACATGAATATCACTGTCAATTGTGGGAGCCTCGTACATGTGGAGGACTGCGGTTTGTTATTCCAATAGATATGAGTAGGCTGATAGAGAAACACTGCCTTGCAGGGCCCAAGCAGAGAAAATAGACAGGTCTCTGTGGATCTGGATCTGGCTCAGGACTTAGTAAGTGAGAGCCTGAGTTGTGTCTGCCTTGATGTGACCTCGGGGAGGGTTTGGTTAATGACGCTCTGGGGTCACTTTTGACTGGTGTGTCAAGTTGCATGAGTCAGTAATGTACACTTGACTTTATCACAACACCCACTCACTGCTCATCGATAAGCACAAAGGGTGTCTTCATCACTTGAAAGCAGACACAAGTGTATGGTGAATGAAGCACACTCAAAAACAAGCAGCACACAATCTGTTTATCTTCTCTGCTTGTTCTCTTGATTAGGCCACAACAGTCTGAAAGTGACTGATGAAGGTTTTGTCTTTATTAAAGATCAACACTAGAGGAGTCATCCTGTGATGACATCATATTCCCGAGAAGCAGCTGTGTTTTCTCAGAGTCACTTCAGCAGCGAAGAGCTGAACTCTGTAGCACAATCTGCCAAGAAATGTAAATGTAGAGTGGGTGTCAATACTAGCTTTAACATTAATATTTTTCTAAAATAGGGGGACAAAAGAGTGTCCTTATTATCTATAGGGTCTGAGATAGTTACAGAAGATCACAAGATCCCTTTTACAAAAACAAGTTTTGTTCTAATTTGCTTTACAAAAGCTATACAAATCCAATCTCTGCTGATGTAGCAGGAGAAGAGGGAAGCCCAGAGTATGGAAATACCTTCAAGAATGTATAATCATTGAAGTCAGGACCCAAGAAAGAAACAAAAAAATTTAAAAAAAAAACTAAGGTTTAAGATGCATAATAAATCATTAACTCATTCTAGTCTTTCTAACTTGTTCTTTAGGTATGCACTATAGAAAAGGAAGAGGTATAAACTTCAGTATACTCAAAAAAGTAACAACACAATGAGTCACATAACACTGATTATTCTGAAACAACATAAAGTAAGTGATATGTTAAGTATTAAAACCTACATGATGTACAGTGCTGCAGTATTCCTGATAAGGGGAAAAAATTATGTCAAGAAAAGGTGATTAAAGGTGGTATGAGATTTGCCTGCTCACCTGCAAGGTAGAGCACAGCCTTGAGATCAGCACCATGGACAGATCCACCAGGCAGGTACTCTCACCTTGAGGGACCTGAGCTGCTCTTTGTTATGTAATTTCAGCATGAACATCTCCAGGATGAGGCATGAACCTAACATGCAAGCTTGAAAGCTCTGATTTGATTTAAATAAAGGGGTGCACGATTTTAAAGTCAGAAGTGTCATGACAATGAGCCTCATCATCTTGAAAAAGATTTAAAAGAAAAGGAAAACCACTTAAACAAGCCTGTGTCTATGACACAATACTTCACTTTCAGGCCTCCTAAAGGATGTAAATGAATGTTCACTAGTGTTGTGACCTCTGACCCTGACCGCCCCCCTGTTTCCTGAACCAGATGCTGCTCCTGTGGACCACAGGCTTCTCAACCTAAACAAAGTAATCCTCCACTAAACAAGATGGATATTGTATCACCAACCCAGCAAATACCAGAGGCTCTCACACACAGAGATGTCCTCTCCTCTCATCTTAGGCAAGAAGGAGAAAGATCAAGTCTTGTATTGTTTTATGGTTGAACAAAGAAACTTTATGTTACAGTTTCACATAAATGCTGTGGTATGCTACAGTATACAAACACATGCCTTCTTGTGGGGGACATAATTAGGGCATGCAGGAGTTCACAGAGGAAAGTTTGAATATCTGCAGTACTGGCTGCATGACAAAAATGTAAGATTGGGATCATATGCTGCCTATATGACAGGCCTTTGATCGTGCTTGATTCAAGCAAGAAGAGATGGAAACAGAAATTTTTAAAAATCTCTGCGGGTAGGGTCCTCAGGGATGTGCCAAAGTTGCACAATATTTGGTTTAAAAAAGAAATGTTGACTCACAGAATGACTCGATGTCAAAGCTGACACATAGCAGCAGTATGAGGACTGTTGATTCTGATGTAGAAAAACAGAATATTAGACCTGCAATGTGTAAAATGTGTTAGTTAAAATAGGTTGTAATTTCAGAAAGAAAGACAACTTGATTTCTGCTCTCTGATGTGAACTTAAGTGAAGTTAAATCAAAGGATTTGCTCTCCTCCTGCACTTATACAAAGTACTCATAATGAGAGGTCAGGGTTCATAAACATAAATAGTAGCTCTTGTTAACAAAAGGCAGCTTCGAACTCTTCTGTACACATTAAGGCTGGGCGATATAAAAAATAACAATATAATCTTTTATATCACCTAATCTCTATTAATTTTTTTATGTACAACTTCTAAACTGCCAGTTTTAATGCAGTACTGAAAACTAAAGAAACCAGAGTAGTTCAATATTTTATTGGAATACAAAGCAAATAAAGCAAAACTTTTTGCAGGTAGGCAAGACCTAAAATAAACAAATTCCTCAAAAAAATGTTGCTCAACATTTTTTTTGTTGCCCTCAGCCCTCATTTAGTCACTCTGTTTACTTCTATGGCAACTTACAAAGAGAAATAGAGCAGGAAAAGGCCGTATTGGCATTTCTGCCATGTTTAATCAATGAAATAATTTTAACTATTAAATAATTAAATAACAATAACAAGATCACAAATCACAATCATAATTGCTCAGCCCAAGTACATACGCTGCTTTAATAGTGAAAATGTATGAATAGTTTAATGAAATAGATGTTTATTTTTCTGTTAATGACAACATTTTTGTTGGTATGTCTCTGTTTGAAAAGAAAAATCCATATCTTGGTGGCACTGTCTATTTTGAATAAAACTTAAAAGAAAATACCCCTCTCATTATCACCAAAACACTTTTATAGGATCTTTATGTCAAATTTTAGATATCTTGTCCAATTCTCTCTGTATCTTGAGCCTCTGATAGCTCCTCAGATGCTCCCTCCCATCTCCTCACGTAATTCATCTTCTCAGCCAATCATATCTCTCCCCTTAAAAGTTTACGCCATGCAGCCTATAAGAAGAGCCTAAGAAGTTTCTCAAGAATCGAAAAAGACTTGTCCTCCCAGGAACCCATCCATGGATACTTTGGTGTCTTCACAGAAAGACGGAGGAGCTACAGGTGGAGTATAACGCTGTCTGACTTCATGAGAGGGGAATCATTTTTGGGGGTGGACACTTAAAGTGGGCGCCGTCTACCCAAAGTGGAGATGTCTGAGGAAAACCTGGGGGAAGAGTCGAGCAGCTCGCCTGTATCTCCAGTGGACAGCCTGAGCAACAGCGAGGGGGAGCAGGACAGGCAGCCGAAGAGATGTGGGAGGAAGAGGAGACCGAGCAGGAAAAACGGGGAGGACTCAGATAGCCCGACCCCTGGGAAAAGAGGGAAGAAGTCCAGCAGCAGCAGCCCCCAGTCTTTCGAGGAGCTTCAGTCGCAGCGGGTCATGGCCAACGTGCGCGAGCGCCAGAGGACCCAGTCCCTGAATGAGGCGTTCGCGGCGCTGCGGAAAATTATCCCCACTTTACCCTCGGACAAACTCAGCAAAATACAGACGCTGAAACTCGCAGCCAGATATATCGACTTTCTTTACCAGGTGCTGCAGAGCGACGAGCTGGACTCCAAAATGGCAAGTTGTAGTTATGTGGCTCATGAGAGGCTGAGCTACGCCTTCTCTGTGTGGAGGATGGAGGGCGCTTGGTCTATGTCAACATCTCACTAATATCTGGAGAAATTGTGCCCTAAATGGTACGCTTGATTTTCGACTAAAAACTGCATGATCCAAGCTTTAGAAATAACAGGGAAACAGCCCACTGGAACTTATTTCTTACGCCTCCACTGTGGTGTAATGAAGCCTGCTAGTTTACTGCACACTTTAGTGAAAATAATGCATTTTTTAACCCACAGGTGACTGCTGATTCTACTTATCACCTTCTGACGGGATAAATCTGGAGTCCAATGCTGGATACATGGGATCATTCTATTTAAACCAAGGACGTCTGAAGCTTTTATTATGAAGAGGCCCGAAAGATACTTGCAGCCGTTTTACGCCATAAACCCCCTCATTTTGATGTGTTTTCATGCTGTTGACGACGAATGTTAAAAATGTCATGTGTGTTTTTTTTAATGCATGCCTTTGGACTTATTTCTGTTGAGGTCAAAGTGCATTGTTGCAGCAGTTGTCTCAGCTTTTTAGTGTGAGACTGTCTACTGGTGATGAAGCTCACATTACAGGCTGACTGTGTGGATCTAACCTGTGCAAAAAATATTTTCTGAAAATATTTATTTATTGGTGAAACGTGTCACATTCAGGAACAGTTCCTGTGTTGGAAATATACAAATACATTCCTATTTTTTATTATCGGTTTTTGTAAATGTTTGTACATTTTTTTTTTGCATTAAAGAAAATGACGATAAAATCCCTCCTTTTGATTTTTTTGGTGTCAACTTAATTTAATATCAAATCACGCTTAAAATTTGCAGACAGACAGAACAATACAGACTAAAATAAAATAGCTTTTGTGCAATAATCACATGATCTTACTTTCCTCGATTTCACTACAATAGTAACTTGGGATAAAGTGTCAATTTAGGGTCATGTAAATGCGTTGGAGAAATATGCGGCTGTATTTTAATCTAACGTGTCAGAGTAAAGGAAATCTGTTTGATATAAGTTGAGCCTCATTTAAAACTTAACTGATAAGAAAAGGCCACGTTTCACGTTTAAAACGAGGAGAAACTTTTTTCTGTATCCAACATAACCGCTGAGAAAAAAAAGGCCTGTCTGTACTTTGTTAAAATTCATTTTTAATTAAAGATGGTGTCTCTTGTTTCTCTTCTTCATTCTATCCTTTCCTGGATTTGTTTACAGTTGGATTAAGGGCTAAAACTCTATCTCACCATTATACGTAAAACAGTTACAGTAGGGTCAGGCTAACCTGTTATTAAAGCCAGTGCCACGGTGTTTACTCTGCTTGGCAAGAAAAAATATCAATCTCCAGCACCCTGTTATATATTTTCTATTTTTTATACCGACTTGGTTACAAAAATATTTTGATAACTGTATAAAACATCATTAAAACAACAAAAATAATCCTTATTTTTTCATTTTACCTATTTTATTAATAATACTTCCATGTAGTTTAGCAGCGCAACATAACTGCAAGTAAGTCTCCGTGCGTCCTTACGCATGCCAAATAGCCAAAGAGGGTAACCCCGAGTATTGTCACTAAATAAATCCTTCACAGTGTTATCGTGCTGTGATTGATCTGTGATCTGGGAAAGTGTTTCTCACTGTCCAAATCAAAGTGTGTGTGTCCGTTTGAAGGTGTGTAATTGGCTTGCGAGGCACGTATGGAATTCCCAGATGTCTATGAAATTTAAGGAGGCCGTGAAGGTAGCTTATGGGCTGCAGGTCTGCACTAACACACACGCAAACACACACACACATGCCGGTCTAACTCATAGTTTGAAGTCTTTTACACTCACACAAACACGCACACACACACACACAGTCTGAAGCTTTTCTTGAACTTCAGCATTTTAGGATTTTCGCTTTTCACCAGAAAAATAAACAGGGCCTAGAAAAAAAGTGTAGGTCGAAACTTCTTCCTGAATGCACCAAAAGTGTGTTTTTCAGTCCTTACGCAATGCAACAGGCTTAAATAAGTTTCCCCTCTCTTTCTGCAGTACAGAGGAGTTGGCAATTGACACGATGCAGAGGCACAGAATGAAACCTATTTAGAACAGATGTTAGTATTTTTTAAAAAGTCACGTGAAATGAGCAGATGTTCAGAGGGAGCAGCCGTGCAGCGCATTAGTGCTCTGCAGAGAGAGAGAGAGAGGCAGAGGGAGAACTGTAAGGAGCTTCGCGTCCATAAGCAGTCTGACTCTGCTGTTTTACATTCATATTATCCTGTAAGTTTGATTGAAATGGATTTTTAGAAGAGACACCTGTGAGGAATTACACCATGTGGACCGCGCGGATACAAAGGTAAGCTCAGAAATAAGGAGAAACGGCGTAAAATGCTTCTTTAAGTCGGAGCTGCGTCGTTGATCGTTACTGAGAGATTTAAGGTCAAGTTCAGGATGTTTTTCAAAAGTTTCAATTCAAACAGGCCCTACTGGTGTCGAAGTATTAGACTTGGAAGTGGAGTGTGTGTGAGAGAGAGTGAGAGAGAGGGAGAGTGAGTCTGTGTGTGTGTGTAGGGAGGGAGGAGGCTTGTTGGATGGGGAGTTACTGTAAAAAGTCAACGAGACTTTATCATCCAGCTATAGGGAGAAAGAAAAAAAAAAAGAAAGACATGACACATTTTTTCCTCTGATCCTGAGCTGTTGAGTCAAACACTGCAATGAGTCAAATAAAAAAAAAAAACGGTGACTAAATCAAATGCGCTATCACATTTCATTTTTCTCTTTTTTATTTTCAAGATAGAGTTTTTCTAAATAATAACAATGCTCTAATGTTTCATTTACAAAAAAAAATGTGACTTTGTAATATTTGTGCGTGACTAAGCTCAAGTTTTATGAATGATGAGCGCTACTCTTAGAACAGTACTTAATGTTGATTTGTCAACCACTGGTTCTTGTAATAAATATGACTCGCAGTTACATTTTAATGGTGAAAAAGAAAAATACTTCCAGATTTCTCTTTTTTTAAACAAATGGCACTATGGCAAATGGCCATCTATTAATTCAAGGGCAGCAGCAGCTGGCAGGTGATAAACCAAGCTTAACAGGTGTACCTTAATGCATAAAATAAAAACGTTTTTATTTTTCCATCATTAATGAGGAATCCAGAATTTGCCTCTTTCATTTTTAAAGTTTTATCTCACAGCCTATTACACCCTCACCCCCACCCCCCATTTTGAATCCAAAAGTCCTGACACTGGTGTTTTTGAAGTCTAGTTTACTTTTTTTGAATCTTTTTTACTGTTAAAAAATAGAAACCACCTGAACGCTTTGCATAAAAATACAACTAAAATTTGAAATAATGTTGTCTTTGAAGTTTTTTTTTTAATCTGCAGCATAGAGCAGGTGCAGACTTTACTACTTGTTCCACAGCTATAAGTGAATTTCCGCATTTTCCATTTGGAGCCTCAGTGAGAAATACAAGCTCTCTAGTTGGTAATCAGACATTTTCAAGCCCACACACAGTTTGGTCAATCCCTTTCACATCACTTCACTTCAAACAGAAACATTCAGCTTAAGAGAAGCTGAGCTGCATCCAATCAGAGAGCAGGTCTGCAGGCAAGGAAACTGTCGAAAAAGAAACTAAATACAAACAGACAGATTCAGTGCATCCCTGCTGCAGGCTGCAGTCTGCAGTCTGACTGTTGAATACATTTACATCTCTAATGTTGTTCTACGATAGGAGGCATTTTGTGGAACAATACACAGGTAAAAAAAGTCATCTTTGGTAGTCCACAATAATGATTCAAAAACAAAAAACTTCACTTGTTTTACTGCTTACAACACATGAACATTAGCCTTATTGTAAAAAGGCTGAGTAGAAGTTCCAGCGAAAACTAAAATATTAGGGTCTGAAAAAATGATGTGTAAATCTGTTGCTTGTGATCAAAAATCTTTGTTTTTGAACATCTGTGAGCAGACAACAATCTTAAGCACAGAATCTTTTGCCAAGTTTTCTTTTTTAACACTGCAGCGCAATAGATCTGGAACTCAAAAGGACGAAGAGCAAAATGTCAAAAAACGAGCAAAATGAGCAATACCACCTCTGCCTTTTATCTTTTTCTTGCGCAAGTGCAATGTCAATAAATGTACACACAGATCTTAGAGCAATAAGCCATGTTGATATTACGAATATTTAAAAATATGAAAATAAAACCTTTTAAAAAAGTTAATATCATGCCGTCAGATTATTTGAGCTTTTTGTGCACTAAGGTCTGAATTTAGCCACGGATAAATTCTTGATGCCTGGAATAAAAAGGGTCTAAAAAAATCAACCACCTGAAAGTGTCGACACATTTAATTTATGCCATACAGAGGAGCAGGTGTGTTTCCGTTGATTCACTATACTCAGAGCTGGAGACCAGTTTTGTGGAAAAAGCAGAAAGACCAAACGTTTGTTATTCTGCCATGACTTGAGGACCCAAAAAGCTTGGACTGCTATTTAAAAAAGATTCACAGGCCCTTTTTTATTTACACATAATTAAATTAAAAAGTGTCCAGAAAAAAAACAGATTTTATTCTGATAAATTATCTCCTTGGCAGTCATGCTCTGTCACTGTACCTGCAAACCTAAAACCACTGCCCTGCAGGTTCAGCTGCATTCATGCATTAATTGTACAAAATGCAAATGTGAGAACGAAGCAGTGTTGTATTCTGCTTCTCTAGTAGCAGGAAAAAAACATATCAACCTCATGACTGAGATATTCAAAAGCAGAGGAAAGAAAGCTGTTACAATAAGTGTTCAAGCTTCACCATGAAGAGAAGAAGACCATATTTTTGCTACTTTCCTTTACAGATATATTGATTTGCAAGCTTTAGATTTTTAGGTATTTTAGATAAGGAGGACAAAAGTGGACATGACTACAACTGTTGGCTGTTTGAGAAAATGTTAACTGGACACTTAGATAAACCTGGTTGAAAGCTTGTGGACACACACTGTGTTTAAGTTGGCAAATTACAGATCCCAGCTGAAAATGTGAAGCCATGACAGGTGGGTGTTTCATCACACTGAGAGATACACTGGTCCTTCAGATCGACTCCCTGACTGAGGCATGTGATCCGATTGTGTCCAGAGATGTCCTCTGATACTTCAGTCAAAACAAATACACCTCATGTATAAACTGCTTTGTGTGATGTGTGCCACCCAGGCTGCAGACAAGACATGCATCAGTGTGTTTAAGAGGAATACACAATGATGTCACACACAGGAAAAAGGTCTGGAGAAGGCTTGGCACCTTTTAGAGCTGGCCCCATCCCCATTGGCTCAGCAGAAACGCTGTAATAATAAACAGGCAATCAGAAGGCAGCGTGAGCGTACACAAAGGCATCGCAAAAGTTTGCAGATAATAAAAGCAGATTTTTCACCCGAGGGGGATGATTATTTGTGTTCTTCAGTTGTCCATAAATAGAGGGCCTCTCACAGGAAGTATAAACACACAGATGGAGTGGAGGGCGGTTGTATAGTCCAACGCTGTGATTTCAAACATTCCTGTTTATGTTCAATCAAGATGGAGTGTGTGTATAAAAGTGTAGCCCCGGTTTCAGCATGAAATACAAAGGATTATTTTCTGAGTAAGAGGGAAAAAGAATACCCCAGCACAATCTGTAAACTGTGTGACGAGTGTGAACCACATGTTGGTAAAACTTATAACACACATCCCTCTCCAATTGCAAAACTTTCAAATTTCGTATGTTTGGGGACATTTACTTTCCTCTAAAATGTTTGGGGGTACACCAAAAGTGACCTCTACCTGGTGGCAAACAGAATTAGAGCACAATTTGTCCCTTATTGAGGCACACAGAGAAACATGCAGTCATTGTGTGTGACCCTGGAGGGGTTAATCGGGCTCTAATGATGCAGCATCCCTGCGTCTGTCCCTGAGGGCACCCCACTACTTCCCTGGTATTAATCCTATTCCCTTCATTAACCTGCAGCCCCACCAATCCCACCAATGCTGAATTCCAGCACTATAATGTCACACTGATAACTGATGTGTTGTTACCTCGTGTTACAATGGCTTCCTTATTCTCTTTGAGGCATTGTAAAGGCACTTCATTATGATTTCAGTGGGTTCTGAGTAAAGGTGCAGCTGCATGGTGCAAGGGAATTCAAATATTACCAAATAAAAGGAAAACAAATGATCTAACACAGGCTGTTTGTGTTAAGTCAGTATCGTGAAGTGAGATGCATTTAACAATCAAACTATGATTGATCTAATGAAACAGAAAAAGTCACAAAGTGTGCATATAAACAGTATATATGTATACATATATGCAGTGTTAAAAATCAAAATGGTGAGTTTGAGGTTCATCATCATTCTACATCACTATGTTTGCCTATTTAAAAAAAAAAATTAATGTCCCTTCTGTTGTTATAAAACCTTTTAGAGCCCTCCATCCTTCCTGTCAGTGAAACTTAAAAAGGTCATTTGTTTCTACAGCTCTGTAACAAGCATCCAGAAAATTGTTTTCACTCTTTAAAATGCTTCATAGACATTTTCAAATCAAATACTGCTCCAGCTCACTGATTTATAAGGCTGTCAAATATTATGAGTGAAACCTCCCACTTTGTTTAATCTTTGGAAAAGCAAACTTCGAGGGGTTTTTTGTTTGTTTTTTTTTTAAGAAAAAGCAAATTGATTTTGGTCATTTTAGACAACTTGCTCTGACATACAGAGTAAAGAATGAGTTTAACTTTCTGATCGAAGAACTTGCTTCATCGCTTCTTCAGCTGTTCCCATGCATAAGTCACTGAGCAGTAAACTGGATCAGTTGTAGCGTGCGTGTGTCTTTAGGCGAGCCCTCACCTGGCTTTAATGTTCTTTATAAGTTCTGACTCATGGCGGGTTTCCTCTCATCCCAGCAGGAGTGTTGGTGCAGGACGCTGACTCCTCACACGTCAGGCGTCAGGATCCTTCAGTTCACTGACGGAGGAGACATCTGGTTGGATGAGGGACACGAGGACATCATGAACAAGAGTAACGATAAAAAACTACTTTCTTTGTGTGTTTGAATACAAAATCAGCTTGATGTAGAAGCTTGATTAATTAAAAGTATTATTTATGCTAAGTATCAGATTGCATTTGTCAGACTGATGCATTTCTTGCCTGTGATTGTGATAACTGTGCAACACAAACAACAATGGTGATCCAAGTGTTTAGGGGTCATTGACATGACGCCTACTTTTTCTGTCAGACAGAATTTTTCTGTTGAAAAACAACTCTAACTACATAGAAAGGCAGTTTGTATTTCTTATACCTTTCCCATATGCAAAACCACTCTAACTTCTGCAAACATTTTGCTTATTGGTCATTTTCCTGCTATCTGAAGTGTCAAAATATCATAACAGATGACCATCCAGCCTCAACTTCTATTTGGACAACAGGTTTAATATCACTTTAAATCTATCTAAATACATCCATTGCTTTATTTAGCCTAATTTCTAACATGTTTTGCATTCACTGACAAAACTATGAAGCAGTTTCACTTATATTTCTATGATAATCAACAAATGAATGTCATCCAAATATGTTCATATCACCCAGGGCGACCATCAAGAAAACACGATTTTGGGACTTAAATTTTGAAATCACCTCAAGGACCAGGTATTTCATCAACCAGACACACACTCTAATGACTGTTTTTCAAGGCTATCTTTTTAAAACAACTTTAAAAACACCATAGTCTCTTAACTGGGTTTATGGCATAAATGCATGTGAACTCTACATTCAAAATGTTTGAACAATGGCCAAATTTATATTTTTGTTTTTTGTATTTTAAAAATGGCTCATTCAAGTTTTTTCCATCAGTGAAATACCAAGCAACGTTGGACAGTCGGGGGCAACAAGACGCCTCTGTCCTATTTCCCATGAGCTGAATACTAGGTCTTCAACAAAAACTCAACCAGACAGTCAAATAAAAGTAACCATACAGTGCTAACAAGGTTGTTTTGACTGAAAAGGTGCTTTTAAATGTGTCAGTGATAATTAAAAAATAAAAGAACAAAAGTAGCAGGACCTTCAGCATATCTAAAAATGTGCCTGAGCCCCCATTGAGAAGCATCCTGATAATCTAAGAGTCAGACAGCATACAGATCCTCTTATCTCCTTTATCTGCACGTCATCAGGGTGCTGACTCATCCTCCGCAGTAGACAACCAGCTGTGCCCTCAGAGCTAAATCAAGTTCAAAGAGGACCACTGTTGTTTGGCAGATAGTTTTACACCAGGGCAAAGGGAGAACAGTGTTTGGTCGACCTCTGTGTGTTTGGTTGTTCCTTCCTTTGATTTCCAGATCTCTGCGATCCCCTGACTGCGCAGAGCGATGTCACTTAAACTTTTATCAGACTCACTGGTCTGCATGATAAAACCTGAGATGACTCACTGGTACCTCTTTTATCCATACTGAGAATTTAAGAAATTATTTTAGCAATACGGAGCAGTTCGTCAGAGTAACCCGAATCCAAAGCAAACAAACCTTTAATTTTTTATTAAATTTTGTGTTTTCAATCTTAATTTTTTTCTACAACTCTTTAGATAACTCTCACATAACTATGTGAAAAGCTTCTTCAATTGGGCGATGTGGAATTCAATATGTGACATTTGTTCTTATCAAATGAATATGCAGGAGGTAATAAAATGTCATCATTTTTTAACCCAATCAGATCACTGTTTTTTGTTTGTCTGACTTACTCAAGAGCAGATGAGTCCAGTTGTTTGTGTTTCCCTTTTTATAAATTATGATCAAGATTTCACAACTGCCATATTTACCACTTGAAAGCAACAGTTTAATCATCTGGTGCTGTTTTATACGAACCAGATAGTCTGGTTACACTGTAGCGAGCGTTATCCAGGAGTAAAGACAAACATCTTTCCATGGATGGCGTCTGAACAGAAATGGAAATAATCTGGAAAAGCAGCGCCATGTTCATAAAATGCTCATTTTAACAATGGTGACAGCTGATTATTCAACATTACATGTCCTATTCTGTCTTTCTGTGTTTTCTACTTGACAGAAATTTTGTGGAGTTCTGCAGATAGCAGAGTTTGGATGTTTAAAAGAAAGTAGCTGGGAAGCTGCTGTACAAACTTGGCACGAGGATCCAAAAATGCAACAGTAATGGTGCGATGAGGCACTTTACTGGAACCTTGACAAACTACAGCAGAAGTATAGTTCTGCTTCTGACCTTGAGAACATGTTTTAGTGAGTAATCCAAGAAATGTTTCACAACATCAACGCACACATAGGCTCACCCGCATTATGTGTTATTTTGGTTCATTCCCCTGACCTTTAACACTTGCCCCAGAGAAATGCAAATGCCCAAAGAACATAATGGTTCCCTTCCTGTGTAAAAACACTGCCATAAAGGAAGAAAATTAGAGTTGTCATGACAACGTGGTCCAGCAGGCCGACGGTGCCGTGTTCACTCACAGAACTTCAAACAGAATCAAAGCTCCAGCGGGGCCGGTACACGAGCTCTGGTTTGAATTAAGGAGCAAACTTCTACAGGCACTCTCTCTCCAAATTCAAGATCAATATGGAACACCCCCTCCAAAAAGGAAAAAAAAGGTAAACAGGCCCAGCTACTCCCGCTCCAGACAGACGTGGAGATCTGGATTTCATTAGAGACAATTATCTTATCTGTTTCATCTCAGCTCTGCCCCAAAGCGTTGGCAGGCAGACCAGTGGGCTCTTTGCAGTTTGAGAAAGCCTGCAGCCAGCCAGAGGCCTGCAGATCAGGTCATTAAAACACTCCTGCCCCCGCTGCTCATGATCAAATATTTTCATGCTTTTGTAAATAGATTTCCTTCTTTCAACCCCACAGGACACAAAATACACAACTTTTCTCCTCTTGATATCCCAACAAACGGACATAGGAGATTTTGAAAGGAGTCAGCTAGAACATTGTCGCTTTGTCTCTCAGGTGAAGTTGCATGACTGTCTGAAACTTCAGTTATTTTCCTGCATCTAACCTTTGGTTGCTCTTCATCTTCATCTTCTAGTTGCTCTGGTGCAAGGTCAGCATGTCAAGGATGGAGTCACAGCCCTTGACACCTGTTAAAGCACATGACAATCATCACCTCACTCAGATGTTGTTGCAATAAGTTTAGCATCAATACGCCTGGACGTACTTCCCTGTGCAAAGCATTCTGGGACACCTGGCAGCACCTACCTGGCCAGCAGCACCACTTTTCAGCAACTTTTCTCCCTCATTTAGTTGAAGTCATGCATGTAAAGCAAACAGCAGAGTAGTTTTAATTTAAGAAAGGCTGTAGCGACAGTTTTATTGGGAAGTCTCCACAATTTAAAACCACTCGTAGAGAAGCAGAGGTCTCTGTCAGTGGATGTGAATTGTAAGACCTGTTACTAAGACTATGTCTGCCTTTTGTACACTTTTTGCTCCTGACAGAGCTCCCCTACATGTCTTCTTTGTGTTTCATCAAATAAACATTAATTTTCCTGATCTTCTCATCCATCCTCCGCCAGATAAAGAAAATTTGATTAAATGTGCGACTATTTCTAAAAGAACATGTCCATCTGTCTGAAGATCTGTTCTCTTTCAAATGCCAGAGAGGACCTATCAGAAAGTACTGCTTTTTCAGACAGGATGCCCTTTGCAGTGAATAGTGGAGGTAGGGGTGGAGGTGGCGGTGATGGCAAAGAAGCAGAGAGGGATATGAGGCCCAGGCAGGACCTGGAGCTGAAATTGAGAAGCCTCCTCATCAGGGGTTAGGGATCATAGGCAGGGACTTCCCTTCATCACAGCCATGTTTGAAAATGCAGAGGACAGCGTGGGTCAGCCGAGACGGCCTGCTGTGTGCCGTTACCTTGGCAAACATCCCAAGGGCCAGAGAAAACGGATGACAAGAGCAATAATATGAGGTGTAATCATGAAGGTCGGCTGCCTGCAATGTGCTGCCTCTGCTGCCAAGGCCCATATTCTGCAGAGGAGAAAAAAGTTGTTGTACTTTAAGGGAAAATGACTCAGTAATGTGGTCATTTTTCCTTCATGCCTCTAGGAATCAGGAAACCTTGAGGGACATGCTCTAGAGACTCTCCATGAGCCGCCACTGAGAGATTCCAGTCCACTTCCATCGCCTGATATTTACTTTCCGGTTCTTTGTACGGGGTGCCTGCAGATGGAATCTAGCGTCCTTTTTAAGGGGAAATTTTATGACTTATTAACTGTCAACAGTTCATAACCTCTGAGGAGCTATTAAACTTCCTCCTGTGGTCACGCCAGAAATGCCCGTGTTTGATTTGGACTGGTGAGATAGTCCAATGTGTTTGCTCTCCTGCACCCTGCAAGCAAGTGCAACAAAATACAACAATCAGCTTCAACATCAGAGCGCTGTGTCAAGATAAGGATAATAATGTGTTTGTTTTATTTTGAAATTACAGAAAGCACAGTGTGGATTTATCGCCTCAGAACACAGTAAATCGCAAAAGAGTAAACAGAGAAAAATCAAGAAACAGAGGCTTACTGATGACACAAGCCTGCAAATATTTAATAACCAATAAGCCATAAAATCCTGAAAATAACACATTAAATAATACATACACATACATACATACAATAATAAATCGAGCCATATCATGGATATATTTGGACTTGTGCAATGGTGTCAGCAATGTGACTGAATCATCTATCACCGGCCAAAAACAACCAGAATGAATAATTGAGTCCAGATGTGCCTGATTCGAGCCTGATAGCAGGGTTCATTTCCTGTCTGTGCTTTGTAAGACAACCTATTACACCTCCCAGGCAGCTGCTGGGTGAGAAGGCCCCGCCTGAGCATCAACACTCCTCAGGTGTCAGCATAAGAATCACACAAAACACAGGGAAGGAACACCTTTAAGTCCTATTTTTACATAACATACTGACAAATATGGAAAGACTATGTTACAGTTTGATGTTAAATCATCATTAGGTGCAAATCTGTTCTACCCATATACATGTACTCAGTCCAATGTTGGGATATTTCTCTTTTACTGTTTACATTCTGCACCATTTCCCTCACTACGTATGTTCAAATTTGATAAACAATCGGCTGAATAAATGTGACGTGTTGGTCCAAATACAAACAATGAAAGCAGCTTTAATTTAGCCAGCTACATTAAAAGGCACCTCAATGTACAAGTGATGTGATAATCAATCATCCTTTAGTTAAATGGTTAACAAGGGCAGTCATCAATAAAGCAGGATTGCAAGTAAATGTGGTGACTATAAATCTTTACTGTGGTAAAAGATGCCAACACCACTGAAATTAAATTTCTTTGCCACAAAACTTGAACAGCATTCCACAGAAATGTGCATTATTTCAAGGCAAACAAGCAGGGTCAGGCTTGGTCATCAAAATAAGAATCTAAAAGGAGCCAAAGAGTGACACCAGTTCACTTGCGGGCAGTAGCAGTTTCCGTGTTTATTTTAAATGCCAAAGGATCTAGGAGGCCATAACTCTCTGGCTGCCTTTAAAGCACCCTCTTCCGGCCCTTTGGCTCCATGTGGTAATAATTACATCGTCCAGCTCAGCCGTGCAGGTGACTGACACTGAGTGACCACTCCTCAGCTCCCATGGATGTGCTAATGAAGCACAGTTTCCTGGTTTGTCTGAGTTTGATACTCACTTATTTTTCTGTTCCAGCTCCTCCCTTGAGTGTTGTCTCACTTTGAAACACCGGTTACATGAAATGTGACTTATCTGCTGAATGTCTTAGCAACTTCCTGGCTCAAATTTTTGACTTTTATCTCAGAATTTGGACTTTGTATCTCAAAATTCAACTTACTATGGGCTGAGAAGAATTCTCAACACTAGTCATGACCACGAATAAAAGAGGGTTACTACCATAGATCTGCAGTTTGTCTGTAAAAGCGCATTTCCACTTAACCATTTTCTGTCCGAGAGCGCAGCGAAAGCAGTCGGAGCATGTTTTCCTGCATGCTTAACATCTTCATTAGTTGGTGCATTAGAGTAACCCCAATAGCCCAGTGCAGCACTTTATCATAAATATCTATGGTCTGAGAACGATGCTGTGAAAACCCAAACATTTTGAGGAATTTTACCAACTACTCTGGACATGATTTTACCACAATAAAGGAGGACATGCACTGGCAAAAGAGGACATTTGGTCACCCTTTTATTCGCAGATAGAGTGAAGTTTAGCAGCAGTGCACAGCTGGTAAAGACTCTTCTGTCTCTTCTCTCTATGGTCTAAATCCATCCACTCCAGCATGAATTGCATGCAACTTTCAAAACAAATAAACACCAGCAGAGGCGGTCACAATGGAGAAAATCAATCTGCAGAGGGTTGTCAGGATTGTTAGGAAGAAAGGGTAAATAGTGGAGTGGCCTGCAGACTTTAATGTAGTGTTTACACTGTAATTAGTCTTTGCAGAATGAGATTCCTGACAGAGGCTATGGGTCGGTGTGGCATGATAAAATAAACTCCTAACAGAGCTGTTTCTAGACATCCTCTTTGGACCATAAACCAAGCCCGTTGCCACAGACGTCAACCACCCCTCTCTAATTTTCTAAATGGGTGGTCGTATATGTCTTCATCTCACTTCTCTTTACCTCAGATTTCTTTGTGTATTCCACCCATTCTCTTCTTCACTTTGGCTTTTTCCCCCCAGTTTTGTTTCTCTCCTTCAAGTGTTTGCCCCCTCACTTCCTAGTCCCTCCCCTCCAGAGAAACCCTGGGTTGGCGCTTCAACTTCCAGCTCTCTGCAGGCCCCTCTGGACCCTGACTCGATGACACAGTCTACTTCCATAGCGTAGAAAAAAGGGGGGCAACTGGGGCTCATTCAGAACTGTGTCACTGTCCACCTGAGCAAACAGAGTCCCGAGGAAGCAGAGAGAGAAAGGGGAGAAACTGGTAGGGAGACTGGGATCCAATCGGACAGGGAGAATTGGCAGAGCGACAGCTAATGTACAATAACATTAGTCTTCCGCTCTGGCCTGAGTGAGCGCTCCTTCTGGACACAACTCTGCCTTAACGTTTCTTTTTCATCAGTTTTTTTCCTCTCTTCTCTTCTCCAATGGAAATACATTCCTGTCATGCCTCGCTGCTGCTCCCTGTTTAGATTTCTCATTACAAACAGCATTACACGCATGGGCTGGAGCTGGACTGGGCTCAAGACCGACAGAGGCCGAGGACCTTGGTCGTCCACAGCCTCCAGGAGAGCGATAAAGGAGCCGGGTCTATCACGAAATCTGGAATCCCAGATATTAACTTTTACCTCCATTAGCTCAGAGGATAAGAGAAATAAAGCTGTAATATACGTCCAGTATAAGAGGACTTTTTTTTCCATATTGAACTTGCCCTGAACCCCAACTACTCTGCAGCTGCCTTTTCTTGCAAAACTTCAAATAAAAGCGAACAGAAACCTTGGGAAATTTCAAATTTTTCCTTTGAAATTAAACTGTCAAGAGAACCGCCAGTCCATCTTTTGATTTTAAAAATTCTCTGTTATGCTGGGATACAACGAACCCCCAATTTCCATCCAGACGATTTATGATTATGAAGTGGAGCTGCCTCTCAGGATAGCAGAACTTTATGGAAAGCAGGCCTTCTTTTCTTTTTCCCCACACTCTCTCATCTGTGTCCAAGTGCAGCGCCAGAGGACCAAAGCTGCCACGACTCCCCAGGCATTCTGGGTAATGTTGACTGACACCTGACTTTGTCTATTAGATTGAAAGACTAGGGTTGCAACACACTACCTGAGCAAAAAAAAAAAAAAAAAAAGATGCTGGAGTGAAAGAGAGAGCAAAAGCAGAAGCTCAGGAGCTGCTTGCTTTCAAAAACACCAATGTGTTTCTGTAGTCAAGGATTTTTAGACCATGATCCCCAAATTAGCGGCGATGACCACTGGAATAAATCAAAATGCCAATCCAAAAGAAGACCACCACATGCAAAAAAAAAAAAAAGAGCTGATCGGTACAGATCTATCTATGAGCGTAAATCAACCTGCACGCACTGATACTGATGTTATCCTGGCTCAGTCACCTTTAGGGTCTTAGGGCAACAGGGAAATGCTGAAAAAAGATTTAACACATCCTGTTTACATGGCTTAAAATGTAATTTAACCCCTCTACATGTTTATATTTTTACTTTAATGGATTGAAAATGTAATTGTAAATAGAGTTTGTGACCCCTACTTTGGTAGAACTCATCATGTGTTTCACTAAATACATGAAAAAAAATTTTTCCCATTCATCAAAGTTCTGCCTAAAACATCAGGAAAAAAACACAAACAAAAGATCTCATTGAGTGAAAAAATACAAACTAACTTTGTGGTAACTTAAACTCTGTAAAGAAAGCAGCCAGCCTTTGATATTTACAACCTATTCCCCCTAAATCAGAAAGAGCCTAAAAGACAACATGCCATCAGTTTCTATTAACTGTCCAAATCATTCTCAGCGCTACAGCCAAGACATAACTGATAACAGTAGATAAGGTCTTTGAAGATACCATGAGGACATTCCTTCATACGAGACTGTCTGCTGCCTTACGTATAGATCGAGATATTTATGTCCAGTTATATTTATGTTCTCTTTTTATCTAACAATAGAAGTTTGATTTACAGAGCTGTTGAATATGCGTTCAGATGTTTGGGAGATCAAGCGACTCCCTTCACAACCAGTTACAATATATAGTTTTCATCCCAGTATATTCAGATATCACTGCTCTATCATGAGGAAGTCAAAGTTTTAGAGAGAATGACCAAAAGCATGTTACTACAAAACATGAGGAAATGGAGAAACCAAGTGAAACACAATGAACCTAAAGCAACCAAACCACAACCTCTGAATAGTTTAGAAGCCAGCTCATGTAGCTGTCAGTCAAAAGAAAGTTACGTCACTGTTTTTAATGCAGTGATTGGTCTTAATACTGATTTCCGGAGCTGACTTGCTGAGGGAAAACAGCACTTCTTAGGTGCATTTCACTCTCTATGCTGCAAGGAAAAGCGACTGCCTGCACTTTTCTTTAAAGCAGGCCCTGCTTATCATAAGAGCACAGTATGTGGGAGCTTTTGAATGAAAGGTACAGTGGATGCTTCTTTGAGACAGACTCAACAGTTTGAAGTCACTGCTGGACTGTGCAATTTGTCTCTTCCATTTTCAGGCCTTAAACCATAAAATCCTCTTTCCTTCTTTTCTCTTATTGCTACAGAGGAATTTACTTTTACTACTATTGCTATACTACCAACCAGTATCCATTCAAACAAAGCAACCATACATTAACATAATTTATTCTTGAAGTTGAGATAATGTAAGGATGGACTGATATATCAACCGGTCAATATGTTAGGCCGTTTTTTGCATTTTACACTTGTATCGGCATCAGCTGATACGCAGGTGGGCTGACCAATAGATTTGTTCCTGGCAAGATTTACAGACATCATCCACAAGCTGCTCTGTGTAGGAAACACTACAGTCCGTGTGCAGACCAGGCCTTGCTCTTTCCCAGCCTGTCGCCTGCAGAGTGAAGCAACTGCAAAACCATATCAAAATATGTGCTTTAAAAAGTTGAACAAAGATGAAGATGTTCCTATTGCTTACAACATATTCTACCTCCCTTTCCCATCTTGTTTTAGTATGTTTAAGTTATTTTAAAATTGAGACCCATCACATTTTTTTATTATTGTGTCATTTTAAAGTTGTGGATGGGGGCTCAAAAGCAGCCTGTATCAGTCATTGGCCAAGGGTGATGAAAATAAAATTCCATCTTGGTCAATCCCACAGACACTGTTTTGGCCTTAGTTAAGAATTTTAATGCCACGTTTCTGGTTAAAGTCAGAGATGGAAGTTTTTGTCTGGTTCCAGAACTTATACAGACTTCTTATGATAGCAATCAAGACTGACTTTTACCATTTTGTCATTTTAAATGTCAAAACCCATTGATGGGGCTGATGTCAGACTAGACACTTTACTGCATGCTGAAGAAGCCACCTGCCTTCATACTTGCAGCAGCAAATGTTTAAAAGATGTGCATTAGATCATCGGACAGAAGCAAAATGAGGTGAGATCATATCCATTTGTATTAGACAAGCCTATTGAATAATCGTGGAGTCATGTCCATCAAACCCCAACCCTATTTTAAACAAACAGGCTGTGAGGCTGAATACAACTGATATCTTCAAAATAAATGTAAGATTTCTGTTCAATTATTCAGATGTCATGATGAGTACATGACGGTCAAACATGTCTATAAAACTTCAAATCCAACCGTCTGACCTCCACATGAAGTGTGGTTCCTACATTGATGTGTTAAAGACAAGTACGATAGCCAGTATATTTCATTTACCCCAACAAAAATCAACAAAGGTCAAACAAATGTGCCACAAACAGCAACTGTGCTTACAGGAAGCTATTCAAAAATGTCAGCAACCAGGAAATCCAATTCTTTTAATTCTTAAAAAGATATACTCTGCATTAGCTATTACTCAAGACCAGGTATGTAAATCTGTACAAGAAAAAAAAACATAATAAAATTTAAATAAAAAGGTTAAACCTAAAAAGCTAATCCCATAACACTGGCTTGAAACTGTATTTACAAATGGTTTGCATTGTCAATGATGCACTGTATTCCTGCAGAGTGGTGACACCATCTCCTCTGAGTCAGCATTTAAGGTGTTGAAATGCAAAAATCAGAAATCCATAGACAGGGAGCGCGAGCAAGCTTCAAACCATTGACTGTAGCTCCATGTTTCATAAGTAAAGACATGAGAGTAACATCAGTCTCTGCACATGCCCTTTAAAATAAGAGTTATGGTGAATATATTTACCATAATGACTCTGAGCCCATTCACTGAATTTGAAAACTATGCCTTGTGCAAACCCACACATGAAAACACTTGAGTAATATTTGAGGTTTATTTTCACTCACTAATGAAGTGGCTTGGAAGGAAATTCCCCCAAAGAAATGCAGGCTGTCTAAGTTTGTGTCCAGAAGCCAGTGCTCAGACCAGGAATGAGAGAAAGTAGAGGCCACCTGTTTCCCACTCACTTGTCCAACTCTCTGGCATAATGCAGGCTTGTTCACGGCAGATTAACACCCGTCTGTATAAGGTGGCAGTGCCAGCTGAGTTTCAAAACATGAGCAGAACTGACATTAACTCCAGCCAGCTACAATTTGTGGCATCCTATGCATTTAAATCATATGATCCCATCATGTAGATGGTGATTTCCTACTCTGTCAAAATAAATGCCCTGTCACGACTCCTAGCACCAGCGTTGGCACATGTTACTGTCTGGTCTGGTAACACATTCTCGTTCACTGTATGTTCTACTCTGTTGGAACTGAGGAAGAAGGATGGATTTGATATAGAGCTGGTCACATGACCCATAATGTCTAAAATATAACTCATTTCTGATTATGTGACCGACAAACTAACAATAAGAAAAACCTGCAAACACTTCAGAGTAACTTTGATAAAGAGATCTCAACAAATAGTTTGAAAAATGGTTGACACTTACAGTCGGGACTGAGAAGGACAATATTATCAAAAAGTGCAGACTTTTAGACTTTAAGTTCTAATTGTACAACAAGTTCAGCTGTTAGGTTTCAGAAGAATTAAGTTATCAATC
Source organism: Thalassoma bifasciatum (assembly GCA_008086565.1). Taxonomy (NCBI): domain Eukaryota; kingdom Metazoa; phylum Chordata; class Actinopteri; order Labriformes; family Labridae; genus Thalassoma; species Thalassoma bifasciatum. The sequence continues at coordinate 975,332 of RPOG01000082.1, forward strand.
TTCCTTTGTGCAAATGTAGGCTTCTTTGTGTAACATAGGGTGACAAAACGTCCTCTCTTTTTTAGTCAAACAGTTATGTCCAGGGGGATTTTATAAAATTCCCCACAATATCTTTTTCTAAGTTTGTTCTACAGAATATTACCAAAGCGCTGCACTGGGCTACTGGCATTATTCTGTCAAGATGTTGAGCATGCAGGAAAACATGCCCTGACTGCTTGCATTGTTGAGAATTTTTATTTTAACTAGTTAATGGGATATAAACTCAAAATTCTGAGATAAAAGGTCAAAATATTAAGATAAAAAGGTGAACTTTACAGATATAAGTTAAAATTTGGGGGTAAAAAACTCAAATCTTTTGGATAAAAGTCAAAATTGTAAGAAAAAAGAATCCTTATTGAGATAAAAAGTCAAAATATTGGCTTTTCATCTCATGATTTTGACTTTTCTTCCTCATAAATCTGACCGTTATCTCATAATTTTGACTACATATTGGTTAAAAAAAAATCTCAACAAAGCCAGTTTTTTGTCTATATACTTATAACTGGCAGAAATGGGATTATATACATCATTTATGTTTACATTATTGAAAATATTGGCTTTAAACAGAAAAAAAAAATTGTTTCTTTCTTGAACTGTGTGTGTGTGTGTGTGTGTGGGGGGGGGGGGGGGGCTCTTTTGGGTTTTTTTTAGAATGTGGTCACCCTAGTTCAACATAACAGTGTAAGGTTTATAGACTGTTTAATAGAGATAAAGTTTTAACAATTGATCAAGCCATATGCTTGATAAACAGTATCAACTAAGCAACATCTCTCTGGTTCACACGGCGGACCCGTGACGTCAGCCTACCTGACTACACCTGGGTGAAGTTGGTTACTTTCAACCACAGACTTCTCATGTTTTGCCCCAGTGTCCTCTTGATGTTTCCCTTCAGGTATCTCCACAGATCCAGACAAACTTTTCCACCGTTTCATCAGCATGCACATTGTGTGCGCGCAGCGTTTTACGTCTCGAGTCGTCATGACGTACGACTCTGACCGGTATGTTTCGGTGAAAAACGTGAACGAATCACATGATCCGCAGGTATGGTGACAGTGCTGATGTGAACATAACAAGGCCTGCCACCACACAGAGGAAACTATCGATCATATGTTCTGGGATTGTACCCATAGTCAGGGATTTTGGCTGGACCTTAACTTGTTGTTGAACAGAAAACTGAATACTCAACTCAAATTCAAAACTGAAAATATTTTATTTGGCTGCTTTGATGATATTCTGTCTATCAAGAAAACATACATCATCAATTTCATTATACTTTCAGCAAAATTCCATATACATACCAGCAAATATTAAAAACAAAAACCTAACCTGACTGTCTTCCTTGAATATTTAAAATTCTATCTTGACACTCTAAAACTTTGCACTAACCCCAAAGCTGTGAAGACTAGAACACTTTGTGAGGAATTTGATTTCCTTTGAAACACATTATTTTTATATAAAAATTTTCTTAACAAATCTTTGAACTTTATGAACTTTTTTGTATTTCTATGCCTCTTTATAATTGCTCTACACTATGAGATGTATACTACCTCAAGCATACAATGTTTTTTGATGAATTTGTGAACTGTTGTAAGTTCTGTTTGTAAATAAAGTTTTTGGGGAAAAAAAAAAAATGTTGACATGCCTTTATTATGTACGAAACATGTGATATAGGTTTTCTATGTAGAAGGTGAAAAATGTGTTTGTGACAGTTTTTGTGTAAAAACGAATTATCTTGGACTATGTGGAGCACGACAAAGAAACTACCAAAAGAAAAAAAAAAACACCTGCGTTTACCAAATTGGCCCATAAAAATTTTTGCCAAACCTTAGATTATATATTAAAAACTAGCCTCCTTGAAATTTTCTCAATTTTCCAATTATAGAATAATAATTCCTGATAAGAAGTATTACCTATTTTTATTTAAGAATTAAGCCAAAATCTCTCAAATTGGGTTGAAATGATTCACTAATTGGTTTTTTTTTTGTTTGTTTGTTTGATTTTTTTTACACGTCTTACAAAGATCTCCAATATTTAGTGTATGTAGAATTCAATGCAGCTCTCTTTGCCATATATTTGAGTGATTTTATTATTTTGAAACCACATTTGTACCAATATGTCGCAACATCAGTGGAACTCCAAATCCTTGTTTTCACATTGCTCCTCAAATCTGCTGATCAGTTTTCACCTCAGCTCCACATCTGTACACAGAAGATCACCTAATGTCAGCTTCTGATATAAGGGGATACTGTGTAAAGTGAACTGTCTTTGACAATCATCCTTGTGAGTTAATTCTCTTGATGTTTGAAGATCAGACTTTGATATGACTCTGAATGTTTACATCCAAGTGAATTTAGCCCAGGCCAATATTATTGGTTTTCTGAGCATCCCTTATTATTAAGTCTGTAGATAAAACACATCGCATGCCATCAATTGTGACACAAACCCTAATGCTTCATAATTGCAAGCCACAAATGGTAAAATTTTGGAAGAACTGAGCTGGAACACAATATGGTCTCTTGGCACAAGCTCAGAGAAGAAATCACAAGTCCTGTGAGCCCTCAGGGTGTTGTTTGGCCTGGCGGTGCATTCAGGCAACACTTCCAAATATATCCTGTCCAACGAGCTTGAGAGAGTCTGACTTACTCAGGATAGGATGGTGTGAGGGAAGTATGAACGTAAAAGTGTTGCTTTCAAGAGTCAAAGTCAGGAGACATCAACTCAGAGACACCAGAGCCTCTCTGATCGTTCCTCACAGACAACAGAGGCCAAGTTTGCTGGTCCCATCACACGAGTGCAGAGGCTACTTCCCGGGTCACTGTGGTTCCTCAGTATCACCTATCAGTCAGGTCAATCAGAGGCTGAGATAAAGTAGCTCCCCAGGCTGGATGGTCTTTGAACACAGCAGGAGGAGAACTCCCCCAGGTCGCTCAACTCATTAAACTTGAAAAGGATATTAATCCTTGAAAGGCTGAGATAACAATATGGATGACACAAGTCGAAGAGGGTGACAGTGAAACAAACACTATCTATGTTGGTCATAAATGGAGACAAGAGGGGGCCATGCTGTTTCCTTTTCCTTTGTTTTTTTTTTTTATTTTTTTTTCCCCAAAATGCTGGATCCAGTTATTTCAAAAATAAAGAAATTACAGGCTCTGAGAGAAAAACAACGAACCTATTTGTTGAAATAAGTTACTGATCATAAGACAGATGCATTTAAACTTTTCAGGAGACGTCTTACCTTTACAAGCCAGGGTGCATCAGACCACATGACCTTCATTCATTCCTCCAGAATCCAATTTTAGTAAACAAACATAAATGTCATTCTATCAGTTATTCTGAATGGCACCAAATCACAACAAGCTAGTTCTGGACCTTTTACACAAAAAGTAGCTCAAAACTGTTTTATCGAAATCCCGAGACCCAGCTTCAGTACAGAAATGAGTTGGCACTTGGTAGAAGAGCTGTCAACAGGCAGAAACCTTGGGTTAAATCAGATTCAGTGGTAGTCAGCCATGTGCTATGTCTGAAAAGCTCAGTGATGTGGCTACTACGTGTGAAAATTGTACCTCTGAGCTCATCCTGCTGTATACATACATTGCATTGAATCTCTCATTGGGAGAATGTAAAATTAGGTTCTGTTACTTAATTTTTTTCAGCTGCTATTTTTCACACCAGCGAACAAAACAGTGTCCTCTGTTTGCTGCCAGTTCTGCTCTGTGCTAGACTTCAAGCATGGTTAAGAACATGGAAAGAAAAACACCACACTGTACTGCTTGATGCCAGATTCATACAAAGCTTGACATGCACACAAAAAGGCTGGAAAATGTCTTTGATGTTCTGTTTTAGCCAGCTGTCATCGCCAGCGTTGGTGGTCAGAGGTTGAAATCGTAGAGGTTCATCCAGCAAATGACTTCCTCCTTTGCTTCAAATGATGCAAATACTTTTTATACATTTTGCCATCCTTCTCTTTAGAAAAACAACCCAGACTTAGACTCATCAGATTTTAATCTTCAAACCCATTCTGGGGGTAGTATCATGCAATGAGTTGTATTTAGTGTTATCCATAGTTGTATCAACAGATATCTTGAATGTTGAATATGGCTGACACTTATTTCTCTATATGTGTGACCATTTGTATCCAAAACCTTCTGTTCTTCATCATGCATGACTATCACAAAATGATCACATATAAAACAACCTGTGTCCTTAATGTGCCTTTTAAGCTCTACTTTAGTGATTGGATTTTTGTAAACCTGGGCTTTCAGGGGTTAAGATGTCTGGAGTGAGCTGAGGAGAACATTCAGCAGAGAATGCAGGTGTAGATCATCTCATTTTCCTCTCTCTGCTGCTGAGAAGAGCAATTACCTAAGATGTTTGCACTAAACTGTGGGCCAGATCCAGAGGGTTGTGACATGTTTTTAGTGGCAAACACTAACCTGGGAGCAGCATCAGCTGACACATTGATTAGAGACTGCAGAAAGTAACGTAGTAACAGCTGCTCTATGTTAACCGGGAACTTTGACTTTGTGTGGTCAAGTAAACCTCTGATCTAAGAAGTAATTTTTAAAAAGGGTAACCTCACTTGAAAGCAAACATTTTTTTTAACTTACTTGTTTTGGTAGATTTTGAAAGAGCTTTAGACTCGAAATACAACCCAGTTGCAGGAGGTTTGCAACATTAGGTCTGCTTGATATGAGTGTAGACTGCTTTAACTCTGTTTTTCAATGCTGCATTCGATCAGACTGTGCTTCAATCAATGAAAAGTTCTTCTATTTTTTCAAGTGATTCATTAGATTTTGCCAAAACAACCTTGCTGTCAAGCATTCCTTTATATGAATCCTGGATTCAAATGCCCTGTTGTATTAGTGCATAAGGTACTAAAGCTCAGACCTTATAAGAGTCTGTATTCGAGGTGATATGTATGCTTGTGTCGTACTTACTTCTTTTCACCTTTAAAAATGCTTTTTTGCTTTAACAGCGACTGTGTGCTCGGGCAGGAAGGGGCAACACAGACAGATTCAGACTTTGTGATTTTTTTCAGCCTTTGTAACACCTCATTTAAAATCATAATAGCCGGAAGCATGGTATATTGACTCTACTTACAAATGATGTCTGCTTTAAGTTTAAAACTTTCTATTGTGAAATAACTACACCTTTTAAAAAAGTCTTTCAGAGCTCATGAAAGTTTCATAAAAGTTTGTCAGTCCATCAGCCTGGCATTTTGTATAATGTACTTTTGAAGGTCTCACTTAACATTTATTCACATGGTGCGAAGAAGAGGCAACTAGAGCCCCTGTTGTTCTGGGGGTATTCCCACAGTGCTGTTTTGCAGATAGCAACATCAGACTTTGTGTGAGATTTTCCAGTCTCATCATCATTGCGTGTATAACATTTCTGACCATTCCCATGGACTAAGCTTGCTGTGAAATTGCTTAAGCTCGGTTAGAAAGGACCTGCACAAGTAATATATCACTCTCTCGCAGCTCACCTTATCTTGACTGTTCTACCCCTGCCACACGAAGCCTTGCTTGCACACATCAAAGAAATGTTTTGAAAGCCTCTTAAGCTCCCTCTAAAGGGTTACAAAGATCCCCTGAAAATAAATAGCACGGTTAAAGGACTGACTGTGGGAAAAACAGCCCTGATAATGATTTAGACAATCCATTTAAAATTATGAAGTCCACATTAGGGATGTTTTATGGTATTTAAAGACCTAACCACACATAAAAGGAAGGTTTTGACAGAAATGCTTTACTTACTGTCTAATGGGTAACCTTGTGATGAGTTGGACGTTTGTGTAAGTAATCAGAAAAATACTGAATAAAGTCAGAGGTAAATGAACTTTATTTAAAAAAAAAAAAAAAAAAAGTTTTTCACACAAGGCAAAAAAAGAGAAAATATGCAAACTGCTATGAACAGACCACAGGACCTCTGACCCCCCCTCCACTCCCACCCCCCACTGCTAGCAAAGGGGTTCTTATTACAACCAAATCAAAGGAGCAAGACAACAAGACTCACATTGTTCTGATTGTGTTTACTTACACTAAAAACATTAAAACCCGACAATCTGAATGTACATTATAAGACAGACAGTTTTGATTTTCACATGAATCCAAACACAGAACCTGATACTAGAATATTTTTTTTACATTTAGTTGACGGTACAAATGAGACAGGAAGGTTTACTGCTATGCCATACATTTGATTGATCACTTTAAGACAGACTATACATGTCGCAATGGGCACTTTCAGGGGAAAACAGGCTTGAAAAATAAGAAAGAAAAGGAGCAAGGTCCCATCCAGGTTTTTTCTTATTGAAGTAACATCAAACCTGCCTGTTGAGGTAAGCATGCCACAAGGGAAAACGAAGGAAGCGATTCCCTTTAGAAGGGACTCCCTTGGCCATATCCCCACTCACTTTGTAATTCGCCTTGACAGTAAATCAATTCTCAAGCCTGGCCCCTTGGACTCCTCCAACCCTAGGTCCTCCTCTCTCAACATTCCTGCACACATGAATCACCCCGAGTCCTGGCTTCTAGAAGGCATTTCCTGCCCGGCCCTCTCTCTCTTTCTCTCTGTCTGACTCCTCTGCTGAAAGCTGGGCAAGAACCTACCGAGCTTTGATTTGGACCCAGAGGGAGAAAGGGAGGAGAGCTCAGCTTAACACGAAGCCACAGGCTCTGAGACTGTTTCGAGTGAGGGAGAGAGAGAGGAGGACAGAGACTCTGAGGCTCAGGGTGTGTTGGGAGAAGCCTCCACACCGGGGCAGGGGTTTAGTGCTTTATCCTTCAAATTGCAATATGAGCAGCAGACCATGTTCCAATGGCAATATCACTCCTGGCGCAAAAAAGTGAGCCCTGAGGGAGCGTCCTCTGTCAGGATTTAAGTATACATTCTCTCTAAGACGGATATTCGTTATTATTTCAGCTCTGACACCACTTAGCATGGAGTGTGTAGTGTTTTCAAGTCTTTAACACAATGTGAGGACTCTGTGGAAACTTTGAAAGTGGGTAGGAGAGCATTCAAACAATTTATGGCAAAAATGTACAGAGGAACATAACTTTTATTTTCAAAGCTGTACACCTGTTTGACTCTTGAAGTCGTCTTTGATGCTTAATGGACAGTATATGTACATACAGCTTTCTGTCATTTGAGCAGATTGAAGACAACCAAAGCAGCTCTACAATAACGGTCTAAACTGTCTTCAAAGTATTTACACAAAGCGGAAACATACATATTTTACAGAGATCACTACACAAACATCACAAACGAGAAAGTCTTAGCGTAAAACCCAAGTTGATAGTTGTAACAGGGAGAGCTGGCCTACCGTGCATGTGTGACTGTTTGTGCATGTGTGTGCGTGTGTGTGCGTGTGTGATTATGCAGGGATGTAGATGCTTGTATAGACCTGTTTATCTGCGAATGTTGCAAGTGTGTGATCTCATCCTCCTCTTTCATATCATGGCTCGTATCACTAGTCTTCCTTTGACTTGGTGCAGATAGGTGCTCTGCTCGGACACCAAGCTCTCATTGGACAGGGCCTCATCCTCACTATCAACCGGCTCCTCCTTGACCTTGATGACCCCACAGTGGGTATCCGGGAGCTCTGCGCTTGAGCCACTGCTGCTGCTGCTGCTCAGCGTGTGTTTCCGGATGACTCCTCCAGGGGGCAGCCTATCCTCCTGCATACTCTCTGTGTGCTCTCTGTCCTGCTGCTGCTCATCCTGCTCCTCCTCTGACTCCTGCAGGTGTGCGTTGGGCTGACGTAACTGCTCGATGGACTTGGACAACAGCTGTGAAACATATCGGCTTCACATTAATGATGATGTCCTACAGCCATTGATCTAAAATAAACTTTTATCCAAACAAAGCAAAAGGAAAATCCATCTCCAGTTTTTGAAACTTAAACAACAATGAAATCCATCTGCAAGGAAGGATTTGTGTCATTTTAGGAACAAAGTCAGAGTCTGTGCCACTTAATTGGACCCATTTTTCGAGTCTTTGTGTGTTTTTTGAAGTGGGAACAGGTTAAAAATGCCAAACAAACACAGAAACCCATTTTTAAAATTCTGAATTTCTATTTGATTCCAGCTTATTACAGCAAAACTTAATCAACAACAGAGCGCCTGTTCAACTGTCTCATTGGTAAATTCTAAATTTAGCTCACAAAATTTATGGACTATATCTGGATGTTTTTCATCCTGTGCTCAATGCCATAGTGTCACTACAAACTGCTATTGGCTATCAGCTTCAACTGTAAAAACCTAACAAACATAAGATAAGTCTTTGTGCTTCTCTTTAACATGAGCTGACAAAATGAACTAATGGCTGCTGTTCTAGAAAAATTAATTAGTGTCAATCTACTTTTCAAAGACCAGAACTTGGATTTTTAAAAATTGTCTTGAAAATAAATTTTGATCATTTCTAAATTCTAAATGCAAGGCATGCGAGATAAAAATTCATCCAACAAAAAGGTGACTCAGTGTCTCACAGCTTTGGTACATCAGGCGCTGTGCTGTAATGGTGCCAGGATTTGATCGCTGTGCCACTAGAGGGCATCAAGAGCAGGACTGACAAGCACGAATACGAGCATGTAACTAACCACATTTAGGTCCACAGAATGTAGGTCTTATATAAATATCCCTCAGCTATTAGAATTAGCCTCCTTAGCTTAGTATTAGTAAACACTGTTCATACCTCTTCTTAAAATCCCTAAGCTCTTGTAAATTTCCATGAGCTCCCCCTGCTGTCATAGGCACTAAAGGACGTTCGAAAACAACCACAGACAAGCCTGTGCGAGGAAATTAATTAGGGCAATGTTTCGGAGATCCCTCTCAATAAACACTGAGGGCTCATCCCCGATTAGAGGCCATTTATAACCTCCACTTAAAGAGGCTTTACTCGCGATCTCATTGGCCCCTGTGATTAGAACATGGCCTGTTCACATGTTTCTGGACAAGATGTTGCAATTATTCCAGGGCTCTTTTCAAATCAAATCAGCTTCACAGAGTCCTTTTCAGTAATTAAATCTGATACTTAAACCAATTTTAGCTACCTGGCAGAGATCCATGCAAGTCATTTTAAACGCAAAATGGGAAATAAGACTAAACTTTGGTTAGAGTTTCAGCTGGACATCCACACTGTATAACTCAACAAGTGCTTGTGGTGCTTTTTGCCTTTTATTACTTCAAGGTATGAGCTGCCCAATGGTTCCCATGGCACTTTCAAGGCCCAGTGTGGGGACACATCAGTATGTGAGCTCACACAATGTGGTCTTTCACAGGGTCTGCCACCTCACACACGTCCCTCAGCAGAATAATTACACTCTGTGTATGGAGAGGTCACCTCAGCCAACTAACAGAAACATAAATATTGCCACAGAGGAACAAAATGTATTCTGGGTACTTTTTCCTTCATTTGAACATGGTTGAATTGAATTTCACAGAGTTTGCATGTGAGTGCCACTGATGCCTTGAGCTATGATAACAGAATTAGTGCAGGGGAAGCATTTCTTTCCCATTTGAAGTCAGACAAAGTCCTTTGCTCTGCAGAAATAACACCAGGATTCCAGGGAAGAACAGACAAAAGCTAGGGTCTGTAAACCTGAGCTAGCACAGATGCTTTTGCAAAAGGCTAAAAATAGAGCAGCATTTGTGTTCTTAAAATGATTAAATCAGACTCCCTGTAGTTGAATCAGCCCTCATGAGACCTAAGAGGAATAGAGGAGATGGCGAAACAGACTCAAAAAGTCAAAGTCCTCTCCTGTGATATTAGTATTACTAGAAAAACACAATACCTTGTTTATATGGATCTGCTGCTGGTATTGTTTCTGTTTCTCTAGGAAGTGCTGGTGTTGCTGCTGGATGACGAGCTGGGCCAGTGTGTTCTGCGGCAACGGAGCAGACTGGGTTCTGTTCAAGGGCCGGTGTTTTGGTAGTTTAGGGCGACTGCTGGAGGGTCGATCTTTCATGGCTAAAGGGGACTGAGGGTGAGAGGAGCCTTGGCCTTATAAAAAACAAACAAACAAACAAGCAAAAAACAGTTAGCACTCAGTCACTTATGTTGTCATAGTGATAGCAACTTACTTTATAAAGCACATACATATAGCTTGCTGCAAGGTAACGCAATGCAGGGCTGACTTACCAGAGGAAAGGATCTTCTGCTGCCTCATCTGCTCTTTCTGGAGGAGGTGTTGGAGGAGGGCCTGGTGACTTGGGCTCACTTTGGACTCAAGGCCTGTCTGGAGGGGCACGGGGCCCAGCAGGTGCCCGGGCAGCCCGTGTTTGATTTCTGTGGACCTGTCCTTCATCCCAATGGCGGCCTAAAATGAGAGACAGGGACAGGGATAACAAAGCAATGATTATTTTTCAAGTCAAAATAAAATACTTGCTTTAGGGAAGGTATTGATTTTTTAGTAGGAATAAAAAATTGCATTATAATTAAAAAGTGTTTCTTGTGATGAAAAAAGGTTTAGAATTCAGAACTAAGTTAAGTTAGAAGTTTGTAGCCCTGATGAGCAGGCCTCTGAGGAATGTGCTGGAGAGCTAAAACATGATTTATCATGTGTTGTGTTATCAGAAGTTGCACTTGAGTGGACTTGGCCTTTTTTAAAGTTGTGATAAATGAGGTAACAGGGAAAGATAAGAGCCTGCCTGACACAAGACACGGAGCGATATTTATCTAAGGGTGATAAAATCATTTGGGGCTGCGTGTCAGTGACCTGTGGTCTTCTACAGAGAACCCAAACAGCCACTGAGAGCAGGTATTTTACTCATAAAGAGGGAAGGAAAAGTTGTCATCACTGAAACCACAAGACTTGTGAAGCAAACAAAGTTTAATTAAGTTTTAAAGAAGGTTTATTTTAGAATATTGGAAAAATAAAAAAAAGAATTACTCACACTTATGGGTGAGGATGCAGAGGAGAGCCCCAAGGAGATGTTTGGTAAAGATGGAGATGTGTATAAGCTGAGCATGGACACAGAGCCCTCAGGTCGGAATAACCTTGGCTGCGAAGGCCATCTCTACATGAAAAACACAGTAAACACAAAGAGATTTAAGAGGAGGTGACAGATTTAGAAGTCCCACTACGGGCAATTTAAAAGCAACATGAGCAGTGGCATAAACATTAGTGCTCCAAAACAGATAGCAGCCCTTCCCCTGCAAAGGAAAGGTATGAGTTTTTATGATCAACAGAGTAAAGAAGTGACGCAGCAAAAGTTTCCTGGAGATCCACAGAATGGCACCAGTGAGGAGGATGTGCTATTAAGGAACATTTCAAACCAATAAATTTACTTATACACCCTCAGATCTTCAGTCGCTAACCGGCCTGCTGCCTGTTCTTCCTCCCCCGGTCCCCACCCTCAGGCCACTCTCTTGGAGAACATCAGCACCGGGGCATACTTCCTGTACCCTGCAGAGCAGCGGACCAGCATGTGGTTTTGGAACAGCCATGTTTATCCTTCCAACCCCTACCAGTACTCAGTGACCTGTATGTGGATATCCGGCCCATATTTGACCCAAGGGACCCGTTCCCTCTGAAAAGGGATACCTAATGTAACGGTGCACAAACATGCCTTGCTTTTGCAATAGGCATGAGGTCCGTAACAGGCAGCCCCGCTGTCCACCGGTGACTTTCATGAGAGCCTCAGCTTGGCTCGGTACAATAGCAATCCAGTGTGTTTATGTTGTTAGCATTTGGATGTCTTTGGCTACTAGCGCCTGGGATATCAATTAAACCGAGCCCCAACCTTTCAGCCAACTGTCAGGGCGTCTCTCCTCTCCCTGTGTCACTGGAGGTCCCAGGGAGAGTAAACAGCCACAGTTAAGGAAAACACAGCTGTTCTGTTAAGATTGTTCAGAGATGTGTAATATCTGCCACCCTCTATAATGGTTTGCTTTGTGCACTGGGTCCAAGGGGAGCTCAGGTCGGTAACTCAGCCATGAATCTATTTGGAAACGCCTCAGAACATTTCAGTACAGGCATGCTGCCAAACAAATGACAGAAGTACAATGACAAGCCAACAGCAACCCTACAGCCAAACTAAAGATTTTTTTTTTCTGGAAAAACATAAAACTGATTGTACTGCATATCTCAGAGAAAATGAACCTTTGAATTTGTTGCATTTCTGTTCAGAGAGCAGTCAGCTTTAACACTGACTGTACACATTTAAAAACTTTTGTTACCATTTTGCCTGTATTTTACATAAACAGCTTTTGAAAACCAGAACAAGTCAGGGGTGGACATACAGGAAGAAGTCCAGCTTCTTGAAACACATAGTCTGTTTAATTTCCTTTGAATGTGTCTTTACACTTGAGGTAATGAGACCCAGGTCAAGCTGTGCCTCTTCAATGTCAGTTTAGAGAGTCATTTAGACTTGAGCGTAACAGACAGAGGACAACTGGCTGTTTTTATAGCTGTAACCAAAAGGACAGACAGGAATTAAGTGCTCTTAAATAAAACTACACTCTCAATACCCTCACAAATGACATGAGGAAAAACAACTGCTGTGTGACTTTTCTCTCATTTTTGAGGCAAATCAATAGCAGTGCATATTATTTATAGACATACCTCAGTTTTCGTAGTGGTAGGAAGAGAAGAGGGTCCATTTTCAGCCCCCAAGGCACTGGAGGCCCCGATGGGAGAGCTGGGGCCGGAGCCAGGGGCACTGTTAGTGGGTGTGGAGTCTACAAAAAAACATCAAGGAGTTAAGATGCAGTATTCCTGCTCACGCTCCACACACAACACACGCACAGGCTTGGCATAACAGCTGCAGCCACACAACAGTTTAATGTGTATGGTCACGGTTTCCTTATTACAGTGGACTTTCTAACATGAAAGCTCATTGCCTCATAATATGTTACTGCATGCAGAATGGCTGGTTATTAGATTATTATGCTGCTGTGAATTAATGACACATTAAGATATGGGCTTATGTCGTTAGAGAAAATCTGGAGTATCAGTCAAAGAGATGTTGGAAATATACCACACATGTTGTTACAGCATTAAGGAGTAGGAAACATGTAGTACTGTTACATACCCATTAGCTCCAGGGCCCTCTTCTTGTAAGGAGTCATTATGTTTCCATCCTTTCTCTTTAGCATTGGGCTACTCCTTCGCTCTGCCACCTTCTGCTTCAGCCTGGATCGTACCTTCAGGTTTGGCTCAGACGCTGAAAAGGGACAACTTTTCAGTCAATCTCAAGTCATACTATTTGAACCACAAAAGCTCTCAATCATGAGTTACTCTAAGATCACATGATAGCTGCTTTAGTAGATTATGGAGCTTTATCACAGCCTGAGTGTAAAAAAGTAAAGAATATACCATCATAAACTTAGAGGAAACTGAAAGAGAATTTAAAAGGCTCATAAATGAGTTTAAAAAAGGGAAATACATGTTGTCACGTAACAATTTCATTTTCAGTGAAATATAGAGCAGCTTTCAGATAAATGAATTGAGTAAGAATTGGGCCCATTTCCACCTCATCTGGACCATATTAGGTTGTGCAACACAGAGGCTCAGAGCGAAATAGTCCGCTACCTGCCACCCTGGTGACCACAGCCTGATACAGTAGCAACAGTTAAACTAACACAAAAACATGGCAGATGTTTCAGGCTTTCCCCACGCCCCCTACTCCTAATGCAAAACAGAGATATCTCAATACACACTCTGGACACAAGCCTCTAGTCACACACTTATACTCAGCTTGGCCCTGAACTGATCCAGACCTACAAATCCAGGACATTAGTGCTAATGGAGGAGTCGACCTGGTATTTCAGGATAACACTTTTATACAATTGAGCTTATATTTTTAATTGATTTAGGAGTATTTGTCAACAATTCGCATTTTGTTTTCCGGTGGATTAGTTCCCCATTTTAAACCTTTATTTAGCACAGGTAAGTTTCCTAAGCATAGCCGCTCTTTTCAAGGAACACCCTAATCCACACTAACTCTGTTACACACAGCTGATTACAGAGATCCCAGAGATCCCAGAATAAAGCCAAGTTTGACGACACTTAATTTAAAGGGTAAACAGGTGAGAAGGGAAGTTATCACACAAATGATATTTGGCTACATATCATTTTTATGGATCAACATAAAAGTATGAGCTGTCATAATCAAGAACTAATAAACGCAGAGTTTAAGACACACTGCAAAGTTAACCATCAACAGGATATTTTCACTTCCCATTTCTCCTGAATAATGTGAGGACATTTGAGCCCCAGAAACACATTTTAAGGTAAAACAACAACAGTGGATTGGGTTTTAGAATTGTGAAATAGAGAATAAACCATTTTGGATTAAACCTGGCACAAAAAAGGTCCCCTTAGAATCAATTAAACTGTAAAAAATAATTGAAGGCTTAGCCTTTGAGTCCTTGATGGTAATTAAAAACAAAGCCCTGCCAACTCCTGATCCTACAACTGGATAACCAGACCAACAATATGTGTTACAGTGTGAGTGGATTATATAATCCAAAAACTAAGAAATATATTGAAGGTGAAAAATAAATGGTGAATAAAATAGTAGGAATCATCTATATTGATGGCTTTGAGTCATCATGTTCCTGTCTTGTCACACTGACAGGGACTCAGTAGGTCAGCAGGTCTCATGTAGACTCCCCGTCAAACCTTCAGACATGAAATCCCACAACAAGTCACACACCCTCAAGTAAACAAGCAGAACTGATAAGCAGGTCTTTTGACTGAAAGTCAGAGCACAGTGCTGCATTGAAGTTATGTAAACTGTTACACAATAGCCAACCTGCTTCAATTATTTAGTTCCAATCAATAATTAAAGAGGACTTGTGCAGTGTGTACAAAATACAGCTATACATGATGAAGTGGGGCTATGACGTGGGAGCACTGCAGGGAGGAGGGGGATTGCTGAAGGGGGCACAGCTAGGAGAGTGGGCCAGATGCTGCTATTTCTGGCTTTTGTCAAAAGCAGCAAAACCCTTTTTCCCTAATACGTGGCACAGACCTCTAATCCTGTGGGTGTGAGGTAGAATGAAAGAGAGCGAGGGAGGAAGAAAGGAGGCAGGAGAGATAAGTGAAGAGAAAACGCTGTTGGGAGTCGTTATGAATCTGCTTCACGCCCTGCTGCCTTGATTGCTTTCTATTTTTACACACTGCTGCCACCAAGCTACGCATCCCAATTGGTCGCCACGGGAACGCCAGACAGCAGCACGGAAACAAACACTTTCTTGCTGGTCTCCATGGATCAAAATGCCCTGGTGCACTGTGCAACAGGAGGCAATCATGGCTGGGGCAAAGTGTATACACTAAGGGTGTATAGACTAAACACCTGGGTCACTTGAAGAAGGCGTGCAGTAATGGGTGCAATAAACATGAATCAGTCACCTTGTTACATCTCAAAGTGAATGTGTTGTACTCCTGTTTTGTATCTCCAGTCAATGTCAGTGCCCATTAAAATCCTGGACCTGGACAGATGGCTGTGTGGAAAGCTGAGGTGTGTGTTCTGTACTCAAGGGGGCCTGCTTTGCATTTTCCTAACACTTCTGTGTAAATTGATGCTGGAAATGATGAATAATTACTCACTGGTTGCTTTTCTTAAAAACATAAACATTTTAAACCAGTGTCTAGTTTCAGTTCAATTCAGCTATTTATATATTTTATAAACTTACAAAGTTAAAGTCTTTAATGTATACTTCTAATGTTAAAGAACAGACAGTAAGGTAAGGACTTAACTCAGAAACTTTACTTATTTCAGCCTTAGTTTTACCTTTAAGGGATTATTTTTGAAAACCTTTCCTGCACCTGCTGAATGCACTCATTTGGTAACTGGGTCAAGACCGGAGAGGCTGTTGCACTTCTTACTGCTAAGCTGCGACTATTCTTGCCACAGACTATCGCGTGCTCTCAGTCCACTCTATTCTTGTCCCTGGAAGTGAAACAAAGAGGATGTATACCGAGTAAACATGTTAATCATGTGAAATTATTTTAAACCTCTCAGTAGAATAAAAATTAAGCCTGGTATAACTATTCTTTATAAAAGTAAGACATAACCACGTGTAGAAACCAAGGCACACCTTATTTCTTTCGTGTGACTACTTTTGCGTAGACTTAGTGATGACGTCTGAGCACTTCAAAGTTTCTTTGTATTGGATTGAAGCAATTTTCAATCAGTCTTTTTTGTTTGTTTTTAAAAAAATAGCATTTTTAGTTATCTTTAAGAAAGCTTTAGACGGGATTTATTGTCTACCAAGAATATCATTCACCCTATTATGAACCAAAACCACAAGCAGGTAAAGACGTCCCGCTGCCCTCTGGCCAGATGAAGCAGTGGGAAGTCTACCTCGGAGCATTTGAGTCATCTCCACTTTGTTTTGAGAGAGCTATCTTTGCTTAAACAAACAGTCTTGTCAGGGTTCATCCAGCCAGGGCCCGCCTTAACCCTGCAACACCTGCCAATCAGCGATTAGTGACAGCCAGTGGCCGGGGAAACAACACTACCTTTGTGTGTTGCCCTTTGGTGCAAAGCTCTTAGAGCACTTTAATGAAGACAGGCAGGAAGTGGAGGAGGAAGCCTTTAGCAGGAAATGCCCACATATGGATTCAGGAATCCAAAGAGAAAAAAGGGTTTCATCAGTATCAGAGAGTCAAGCGCTCGATGATTTGACCCTGAACTCAAAGTTAAATGAAAAGGTTTGAGCAGTTTGGTTGAAATTGTATCTATCTCAGTATTTATTTAAACCTGCATTTTGTATTCCCAGAAAAGAGTAAACAATGCTGCCATGCTAAAGGTTCCCTCTTATTTGAGAAACCTGATGTAAACTATTGCTATTGCACTTCTGAGGTACCTCTTTACCTTTACCTCTTATCCAAAGGCATGACCCCAGGACATAAACACATATTTACAAGAAGCTTTTCTTTTGCTCTGAAGACAAAACAATTTAAAGAGATTACAATAAATAAGACTTCTCAGAGCTTTCATTCTCCTTTCTAATATTTATTTTTGCCTTGCAGTGACTTTATTTTACAAGAAAATGTTCCTTTACTTGATCTGTAAATCGTGTATACATGCAAATGACAGGCTAGCAGTTAAAACTCAACAAGTATAACTACACTCCAATGTAATTAAAAAAGACACAGAGGGGAAAAGAACATAATGTCATTTGGTGATCTCATCGCCAAATTATGACATTTGGAGCTTGGCAAGCACTTGGGCTCATACAAAGTGAGGAGGAGAAGGAATCATTCTTATTTACACAGCCATCCCCAAAGGGCTCACCAAACTTTAAACCAACAAACCTGAGCTGCCACTTGGTGGGAACCTGTGTCGTTTCAAAGCGGTTTCTGAACTAAATAACTCCCAAGAAATTAATTCGCCTTAATCCCTCATTTCTCCCATTTGCCACAAAACTAAAGTGGCCATGGAGCTTTGTTTGTTATAGGGGCAAATGAGGTCTCTTTTTAATGAAGGTGACAGAGTTCAGTGAATGTCACTATTCAACAAAATGATTTTTTTTTTATAACTGTGTTGTCCTCCACATTTAACTGCTCTGTTTTAGTGTTATCCAATGAGGAGTCATGAGGTTTTGGGGCATTATTCTGCAGCATGATAATTGTTAAACATATTTTATGTTCAGCCCTGGAGGGATGTTTGTCATTATGAACCTAGTTGATGTTGTTTGCAGGTCATCAGCAACCTTGGGAAATGCTTGACAGGTACACTGACCTTATGACCAACAAGGGTTAAAAAACATTCACCGTATTTCTAACTCAAGAAGGAAATGAAAAAAGAAAATTAAAGAAAAAAAATAATGATGGGAGGGAGCTATGTGCAAACCATGGTCACGTGGGCACTTCAAACAGTGTGAGCTAACATTTTTATGGCTTTACAGTGAGTTTGTGTGTGTGTGTGTGTGTGTGTGTGTGTGTGTGTGTGTGTGTGTGTGTGTGTGTGTGTGTGTCTGTGTGTGTGTGTGTGTGTGTGTGTGTGAGCAAATCAGCATACCTGTCTTTCTCAAGGGGAAGTCGTCCTTGCTCTCATTAGGTGATGGCAGAGTGTACTGGCAGGTGGGGGATGTGCCGCCCAGAGGTGGAGAGCTTTGGTCCAGAGAAGTGTGGTGAGAGGACCTGATAACACAAAAATAAACCAAATACAAGAGGGAGCAGTATGAGGATTAAGATAATGTCTCTGTGGGTTATAAATATTGCATCTGTATTTGTATCACATTCTCTTAGAGAGGAAAACAACAGGAAATACTCACGTGTACCAGAGTTTTGGGTGGCTGAGGAAAGAATGATTAACTCCATTGCTGGCAGGGTCCTTTGCTGACTTGCTTAGCAGAAACTCTTGGAGTTTCTGCTTCACCTCAGTACTGGCCACCGCACCTGTGAGACCAAAAGACAGAAACAAACAGATTGGGGTTACCCTAAGGTGAATTAAAACTAAATAAATCCTATTAAAGCCATAATGTAAAATGCAGATTTAAAATTCTACCTTTTTTATCTAACACTCAGATCTAGCAAAGTATCTTTCACTGCAGAAACAACTCATGCAGGCACATCTCCCCCTAGTGGTCTGAAGCACTATGCTAGTTTCAAGCTGCTAAAAAAATACTGCAGAGATGTTCTTCTCCTTTGGAGGGTTACAGTTGCAGGGCACAAGTTCAAATTACCTGACCTAACAAACTCAGAAACTCTGTCTATTATTAGCTATGGGGTAAAAACAGAAGTGAAACACTATACCTGACACTATTTTGATAGTGCTATTGAAAGACATTTTCTCCTAAACTCTGAGCTTAGATGTCATTGGTAAATCATCTGTCATCAGTTTCATAGATGTGATAATAAAGTGTCACCATCATCCAGAGTAAATGCTTGTATACTTTGCTCTAATAACTAAAACTATTTTTGAACTCCCTCTCCTTTACCTGATCTAAATTCAACATGAATAAACCATGTTGATCAATAAAGGAAAGTGTGAGCTTTTAATACTGCTACACTGCACTCATCAAGTTGTTTTAAGTACCAATAAAGATAACAAAATGTGACATGTCCTGTAATTTTGAGAGGCTATTGATATGACTTCTGACAGAGAAAAATCATGTGGCATATTGAGACCCTGAATACATAATTTAAAAACAACCTTTTAACAAAATTAAACACATTTATGAGGAAAAGTAACAGCTGATTGCTACAGAGATTACGCCTTAATGGACACTTAGTGCCAAAACAGTGGACTGTCATTTCATAGAGAACAATAGCAGAGCATTAGCACTGTCAAATAACAAATAACCTCTACATTTTCTGGGTAATTCTGGAATTGTGTGTAGTAAGGCATTTATGGTAAAACATTAAAGAGCAAGAGTTATAATTTGTGGCTTCTGCCTGGGGCATTTACAGGCATAATACAAATCCCACCACTGATGCTAAAAAGATGGCAATGATGGCGGTTTCGAGCTCTTACTCTCTCGAGAGCGCTCCTTGCCCCGCAGGATCAGGCTGGAAACATGCTGCTCTCTCCGATGCCTCTCCTGCTCCTTCTCCTGCTGGTTCTGCTGCTGCTGCTGTTCAAGACGCCGCTCCTTCTCCGCGAGTTCCTGCTGATGTTTCATGGCCTGGAGCTCCTGCTGAAGCTGAGAGTCACAAAAGCCCCGAGTCAATATAGAGAGAAGACATTGATAAAGAGAAACTTAAAGCAGCAGTGGCATCTGTAAATTTGTACTGTCTCTGTTTCCTGTTACAGACTATTCTGTACATGCCTGTAAAACAAAACCTCACGCTGTTCTCTGCTGAGTTGTCGCTTCTGTTCTGCATTCTGTCATTTTATAATGTTTTCTACTGATCTGCACAATGCCAAGCTGTGCTGTGGTGCTGTGCTGTGCCAGTGGGTACACTGCTGTGCTATCCTCCATACAAATGCAATGATGACCTTGAGGTGCTCCTGGAGCTGAGCCTGGTGCTGACGGGTCAACTTCTCGTGCTGCTTCTGGAACTCGCTGATTAGTAGCTGCTTCTGGATCTGCTGCTGCTTCTGAATGAGGAGCAGCTCCTGCTGCAGCTGCCTCTCCCACAATCCTGGGTCCGAGCCTGGCCCAAGCATCCTCAGGTCTGTACGCAGGTCCAAAGGAGACACAGGTTCCACAGTTGATGGCACGTCTGGCTTTATGTCCACTTTTGGGCAGAAAATGTAGAGAAAACGAATGAGTTGTTATTTACTGATCCATTCTTTGCAACATTGCAGCTAGAAGCATGGATCAAATGTGAGCATTAAACTGCAGAACAAAACACTGTTCAGAGTTAGGGGAAAGTAAAAATAAAGATTCTTTGAGCAAAGCAAGGAATTTAAAAAGGGAGAGAAAAACAAAAGGAAAGAAAAGCACAGTTTTTCTCTTGTGATCTTCAGAAACCTACAATCATAACAGTTTCTATAAACAAAGATGAGATCACATCCGTTGGTCGGAGCCTACTGGGAGCAGCTGTACAACAAACCCAATGGCCATTTGGCATGAAATGTTGAAGTGGTCATTTTAACTTTTTACAAAAATCTCATCTTCCCACTGTTTGAAAAATAAAATAAAAGATGTCCCTCATCCTGTCACCATGAGGAAACCGTGCAGATATCTCATATTGAAAAATGTTTAGGACAAGTTGCCCTGTTTTTTCTGTCTTTTTTGACTTTTTGTATCTGTGATCTTTTCCCTCTCTTTTCCTGAGGGCAGATGCTATGACGCATGCATCAGTAAGAGCTGCCTTTGACAACTTCCTCTGTTATAAGTAATTGTGAGATACAAAGTGAGAGGGCATCCCTTTGGTCTCCCAGTTCTATATATAGGTTGTTCCACAGAGAAAATCGATCGCCAGTACAGAACATAGGAGACAGGGCTACTTCATCTCTCTTTTCCTCAGAGGATTATTAGTGACTGCACAATATCTTTCAATAGCTTCCTTACGTTTATGTTTGACTCTTGTATCTCTCTGAATGTGTGTTACAATGAGAGCTTATTTTGAAACAGAATTTAATCTGTGGGCAAATTTTATATTTTCTATGAGGTAAAAATCTTGTGTTTGATATGTGGTTAAACACAAAATGAAAATCTTGGAATCGACTTGTTATTAACACTGATCATGATGTGACATTCAAAGAAGGGTACACATCGCCCAGACTGTATTATGTCTGTTCCATTTTGGGACCAGAGGAATATTCAAAGCTACTTAAAATTCCAGTGGCTGGAGGGAGATTTATTGGGAGCATTCATTGCTGTAATCTTTTCAAGGGTCACATTTAAGGGAACAAACACAAGCAGTGTTACCACACCACCTGCTCTTTGGAGCATGAGAGAGAGCTTACAAGTTATATTTCATATGCAAACATAAATAATCCTCTTTTATCCCACCACAGATTTCTCCTCTTAAACTATAGTAAAGTGCCAGTAAAAAGGAGTTTAAACATGCACTGTCATTATACAGTAGTCATCAATTAGGCAGCAGTGCCCTCCTGTTTTCTGAAGCTGTGAAGCTCTCTGGCGCCCATTTGTTTTTTCGTGAAGCCTGTTCTTCATTGCCACCATCCATGTGTATGCGGCGGTGGTGATTATAAATAGAAACATAAAAGCAAGTGGCGCAATCCTGGTCTGTGACAACCCCCACACCCTAGTATCCACCACCCTAACTTGCCGCTGCCATGGCAACGCTGGCGACGTAATTATGTCTCCCCATCCTGCAGATATCGAGTCTCACTGCATGTCGTCTCCTGCCTACAGTGGCAATGTGACATGTTGACTATTATATCAGCCTTGCAGCTCTTATATAAGGAAGGAGTCCCCAGCAGAGAGAGGTAGAGAGGAAGACTTACAAAAGCCCTAATACACAAATACACACACCGACACATGCACACGCATTGTGGATTTTCAACTGATAAAAGGTAACTTGTCTTTAAAAATGTTCAAAGGGAGCAGAAAGTGAGAAGGGACTCCCGTTCTGCAATTTTTCTCCCTGTGATCTAAAAACAGCTCCATCAAATGACAGAGGAGGGCAGTCGCAGAGAACAGGCACCTGTAGAACAGACTCGTCTTTTCTGACAGGGAATATTAATCTTAACTTGTAACTATTTGACAAAGGACTCTTAGGTATCAGGTGCTATTCCGGGGCAGCCGTGAACCAGTAAACCATTGAAGGGCTCACAGAGTCAGACAGCCATAGTGCTACTTTTTGTCTAATGGGCCTAAATATAGCGAGAAAAAAACACCTGCTGCCTGGGAGAATTCACCACTGAGATATCTAATTAATCTCATATTTCATTCTGTACCCTCACTGTGACTGGCATTCAGGATCTCTACTTTGATCTGCACATCAAGCTGAGCCTCCATCAGAAAATATCAGACAGTGCTTTAAACGAATAGGAAGAGGGGGAGGAGGAGGAGTGTGAAAGCTTAAGCCACCTTTGATAACCAACGCTGTACGAAATGGCCCTTGAGGAAACCACAACAGCCTCATGTGCCCGTTCTTTTCTTGTCCACTGTGTCTGACAGAATAACCCGGGATTGGATGACAATGTTGAGGGAAGATATTAAGGTCCTAAAGGCAGCGAGGCATTTTTTGTTCCGAAGCCTCAACTTTCTAGATTTCTCATGGTTGTCATTTCTCTGTACTGAATGTTGCCGAAAAAATGTCGACTATGGCCCTTGTTTGGGTGCAACCGCTGCATATATTAGATCAAAATATCTCCAACCACACATTTACAGTTTGTTTATTTTTGGCAGATGCCATCAGACTGCACAATTCTACAGTTTCTGTTTTATAAGAATAGTGTTTAGACAGAGGAGAATACGGAACCACCAGTAACTAGGGCTAAATATAAATGCTTTTCTGAGCAGGGTCTTAATATAGGCTATGTGTGAAAGACTGTCACAGTTGTGAGGCCGCCTGCTCAGTTTAACACGGGTTAAAATAAAAGCACAGAGTTGCATTTATGTAACTTTTGGGGTCTCTTGAAATAATCACCATCAACATACACCATCGTCAAGAAGATTCTAGTTCAGTGGCCCTTAAGTGCCATTACAACCCTTAATACGAACCCTTTTGTCTGGGTGACAGTGAAGCGCCTCCTGATTGGTGGGAAGTTCACAGAAGTGTCTCCAGGCGCTGGTAAACAAGAGATTTATGAATGACAGGTCCCAAATTTGTTTTTAGCACAAGAGAGCGACAAGCACCCAGCCCCATGCCCAAATTCCTCCCTGTGGAGGGCCTGCCAAAGGGGGATAGGGTGACTCATGGCCTCTGACCACGTTCCCACTGCTGCGTCGCACCGCCAGTGTCCCCAAAGTGTTTATTTCTATAACCGATGTGCCTCTCATTAGCCTCGGTGGCGGTTGGAGTGACAATCACAGCCTTAATTTGAGATGTTGGATGGCTGTCTTTTTTTTGCTTCAAGCCACATTAGCAGGCTTCCCACCCGGAGAGAGAGCAGACACACATCACCAGTGACATTACTACTACACGAGAAGAAGAAACGCGTAGATTTACACAGGGGAAACATTATTACTGGTCTATCTGAGGTCTTGTGTTGGGCTTGACATTTCAATGTAATCTTTTTGTATCCAGCCAGCACAAAAATTGACAACTAACTTGAGAAAGTTGTTATCATCATTGTAAACATTTCCCACTGAATATTAATGTGGCATCTATTTTCACACCCTAACAAGTAAGTTAGCAACTGTTTTCTAACGCTAATCATGATAAGATTATATCACAGACAAAAAACAACTGCTGCTATAACACACAAACACATCTTTTAGTGTTGCTAGGAGTGTTTATTTTTTATTAACACTACCTATCAACACTATAACAGTTTCACTTTTTATAAAAGGGACCCTATGGAGTTTGTCACAACTTGCAAAACAAATAGTGGGCCATCCATGAGACTCAACAAACATGTCAGACACATTTATTCCAATAAGCAATGTGAAAACAATAACTTTTTTTTTTTGTGCATCTTGATGCCGGTGTTCTCTGGTCAGCTACCTGTTGATTTGAGTAAATGTGTGAAACCAACTATATAACTTGCATTTGCCGGTATCAGGAGACAGCACACACACACACACACACACACACACACACACACGCACACACACACACACGGACACACGGACACACACACTTTGCAACTGAGTGCTACTTAAGGTCAAAAACTCAGAGGTTCATTTGAAATAACCCATGACACAAAAATGCATTTGCAGGGGGTTTAAAAAGTAGAATTGTTTGAACACTGATATCAATATTAATTCAAATTCAAATATGAGTTCAGTTCATTTTATTTTAATAATGTGAATCGGTGGGTACAATATTGTCTGTAAACTTAAAAAACTTTTAGTTGTCTCTAATCTAAAAGATGATCTGAATGCCTCCAGTTAGCCTTGAAAAACATATTGAGCAAACTCACCAAGTATGACTCCCTGCACTGGAATTCAGCATTGTAAAGAAAGACCTGCTGTCACATTTGTTTCCCAGTGAAACCCTAAAGTGTTTTCAACAGATCAGTTGAGATTGTTTGAGACATAATCATGCATTATTCCTCTTTCACTGTTGTCAATTTAAATTCACATTTTGGCAAAGCACACTTTGTGCTCACACTTTGAGTATGTTGTATGTTTCATCCACTTGGTGTGCACTGGGGATCAAAATTCCTTGTCTGACAGTATAAATAGAACCAAAGATACAGAAGATGTTTGAGGGCAAAAATAAGCTGATGCTTGGGCCTGCAATGTGGTGCTGGATCTCTCATTAAGTGCCTTGTTATTTTGAGCAGCTGCCATGTCTAAAGCAAGAAACAGGTCTTTATTTTTAAGACTCAGGCTTGTCCCTGTAGCTGAGCCAGAGCTGCGGCTTGTAGACTATCTGCTAACAAAGACAGCTGAGCTGAACCACCACGAGGCTTTCACTGAGGGGAGTCAAGGGTTCGGTCATCTTCTGTTAGCCTGTCATGACCAACCATCCAACAACCAAAAAACAAACAAACTGACCTCAACAGAATCACTATCTGCACAGCAAAGGAAAACAATTAGTAAATCCTCCAGACAACACTTCTCTTTTTTAAATCATTAAACCCTGTAATGACAACACTGGCCCTAGATACCACAATCCATAAAACTCGTAGTAAATAAATCACAGTCTGTTGTCTTAATGCCTTCAGCTACAGCAGCCAGCAAAAAAAAAGAAACTACTAGTATCACAAATAAAATGCAAGAAATCTTCCACAGATTTCCTATAACTTCCATATTAGGAGAAACAGAATAAAGATGCTGATGTCAAATGTATTTTCAATGTTACTGTTTTGTTTTGTCACACTCAGTGGTTTTACAATGAGAGCAGTGTTCCTATTTTTCCCAAACACAACTGTTGAACATTACTGAAACAGAAATTCATCCTTATTTATTCTATTTTTCTCAGACTCTGTAGAGATGAACACTTTGAATACACACAGAGAATGAATCCAAGGTACAGAGAAGAGGACTTGAAAGGTGCAGCTCTGTTGTTGTCTGAAAGGTTTCTATTGAAGGGAACCGGCTTGTTATTTTACATAATATTTTGTTCTCATGAGAAACTAATTAGATTTCCCTTGTCCGAGAGCCCACCTGAGGACCTCTTTTGTCTGGAGTTTGATGTGACTGATGCTTATCAAAATAACATGGGATTATGGTCTTTTTTTCATGTTCCACTTGAAATTATAACAGCAGAGAAGTAGATTCACTATGTAAAATGTCAGAAAAAATTCCCTCTCCAAAGAAAAACCTAATTGGCCTACCCAAGTAGCACTTCGACAAAAATACTAATGAGAGCAGATTTGTTAAACATTATTTCACATTATAACCAAACCTGAGAGAATTAAAGCAAATGTTTCTGCTATACAAACAACACTAAGATTACCTGACATCCAATGAGCTTTTACAAACACATCCCACTCTGGCATTTTTGGACAGATATGTTAGTCACTGTCATGTGATCGACTATATAAAGGGGAAAAACAAATTAAAGAGGAAAATGACAGAATTCTCTATAAATATCTGTACCAAACCGCAGTTATATCAGGAGCATGCTGAGATGGAATGATAACGCACAGACGCCTAATCTTAGCAGGCTAATGCCATAAGCTGAAAATAACTCACCTAAGAATAGCTGACCCACAGAATAAGCAAGGAGCACGAATACAGGGGCTTGGTATATCTGTTGTTTGGCTTACAGGCCGATGAGACAGAGGAAGAAAGCCCTGCTCTTGTAGCCTAGTAGTTGAATAACCTGTTCTATTGACAGAGATGGAATGTGTCATCCCCCTGCCATCCTCCCGTTTTATTTTTAAATGTCCTCACGTTTAGCCCACTGCCTCTGGATGTTTTCTGTGTCCTCTTTTGCTTGCCTGAAGACAGACTTGTGGCTGTACTTTTTATATTTTTCCAAGTGTTTTTTCATCGTTTCCTTTAACAGTAAAAATACTAAAATGTTCAAAAAGAGAGCTGAGATTTCCAAATAAGTATTCATAATGAATCACTCTTAACATCTTGATATTCTGTTTTATTGCTGATTTACTGTAAATGCTATAGAAACGACACTCAAAGGATGGAGCAGTTTGTTTGCTAATTTTTTTTTTTTTTTTTTTTTTTTTTTGGTGAAGGTTTCAAGTCTCAGTTTGTGGTTTCTCATTTCAAAATAATTCTTAGCAATCCACATGACAATGTTTCCACTGAGCAAAGCTCCACACGGTACTTTAATGCTGAGGTTATTTTCCATAAGCAATTTTCACATGTTATCAATAGCTACTCACTAAAAACAAGAATCAAAGCAAATAAGGTGTGACTCATCTTGAGTCAATACAGTGAATAGAGGTTACTCATACTGATGTCATCCATGTACTTTTCAATTCAATTCTCAGGTCAAAAATAGAACAGTCAATGTCTGTGGTAAATACCCGGAGAGCATCCTCTCAGTTGTCCCCTCAGTATTTCTGTCAGTTTTTCCTGTTCCCTGAAAAGTGCATGCTGACATGGAAGCTCACAAAACACAACATCCCTTTCATGTTCACTGTGACTCATTTCAGGCAACTAGAGCCTGGTATTAGTATTAACACATTTCCTTCCTTTAGTTAGAAAAACAACACTCCATGCATGTTACATTGAAAATGATAAACATCTCCTTTTTGCTCATAATAAGTCATGACTTGAGAGAAATAAAGGAAGCAATCCCACTAACAAAGACAGACCATAGAAGCAGCCTTAACCAGTGCAAAAGCAAATACCTTGTTTGAGGAAGAAGTGCCTGCTCCTATCACGCTGCTGCTGCTTTGAGTTGTCTTTTCACACAGAATGAGAGACCAGCTGAGCGCAAAGAGTTACGAGTATGTGAGAGAGGGAGAGAGGGACGGAGCGAATGTGTGCAAGAGAAGCACTGGAGACAGCAGAGAAGTGGGAACGGATTTAGAAATAGAGGAAAGACAGAGGATGGAATGCAAATAGGGTCAAAAAAAAAAAAGAAAGTAAAAGATAAAAATAAAATTCCTCAGACGGAGTAGAGACGCTGAGCTGTGAGATCACCTGAGTTGTTCACGTTGTGCATCTTGCTCTGGTTGAGGAGCTGCTGGTGTCCAACGCGGCGTTCTGTTGTGGAGAAACTTGACTCGCCCTCGTAAATCGTCTGCAGCATACTCCACTCAGCGCTCAGGTCTCATTGCAAGCCTTGCGTTTCCTGTCACCAAGAGCCACCCCTCAGCCACTCAGGGGAGAGACCACGACAACAGGCAACTCTCTCCCTTCCTCTGCTCTGCCTCCTCCTCTGTTCACCGCTCTCACTGCTGAGCACTAACAGACTGCACTCTCTCTCTCTCTGGGGCTACCAGTTTGCCGGTGCCTTGCCTCAGCCTGCTACTCAACAATAAAAAAAAGTCTAAGGAGAAAATAACACGTCAAGCCTTTTTTTTCTTTTTTTCTTTTAAAGAAAAAAAATCCTTCCCTTAGTCTGTGGCTTTTTCCTCCTCTACACAGAGAGAGGAAAACATAAAGCTGAGTGCGAGGTAAGCTGTGTACTGTGCACAGAGCACCTCGCTCAGGCAGTAATGCAAGCCAGGGAGGGAGCAGGCTTCATTTGCATGTGAATCAACAACTGCGTGGCCCACAGGTGACAGAAATAGAACAATGGCCAGCCCTGGCTAAAAATAGGTCAGGCGAGGCGCGGGGATTGGAGCAGCATTGATGCGTTTAAAAATACCACACCAAACACAGCTGTCTTCTTCAGCTCCTGCCAGAAGGCATGTCTCCTGACTCTCTCTCTCTCTGCAGATGGAGGCTTGATTCCCCCCACCCACCCCCTCTCTTTTTGATTTGTTGAATCATTTTTCTCTCACCCACTCTATTTGTGTCTTCATTTTGTTCTCTCAGGTACACGGGTGCAGTGATCCATTTCTGCCCTGATGTTCTAAAAGAGAAACCGGTTAAGTCTACCTCTGTGGCTTCTTTCATGTCAAAGTTTGTTTTTTTCTAAATGGGTGCTTGTTTTTATGTAATTGTGAATATAGGAATGGGGAAAATAATATAACGGCACCTTTAAACCAGAAAGAAAAAAAAACACAAACAAGCTCTAAGCTTTTAGCTCAAAATCTAATCTACACATTTGAAACTAATCCAAACAGGATGAGCTAATCATGTGAGATGCCACATAACCACTGTGCTCATCTGAGACTGTGCATTAGCTGGGTGTTACGTGTGGGGTTCAGTGTGTATTCAGGGCAGTACTGCGACTCAGGAAGCATGCTTTCAGCTAGCCAAGGAAGCCAACTGTAAGATGCCATAACTGCTTGATCGCAATTACATAAAGCTCTCAAACTGTGTCAAGAACACCTCTCAGGGATTACACATCCCATTTCCTTGAATTACCTCTTGATAATGTATAATTAGAAATGTATGAAATATCATAAAGCACTAAAAAGAGGACATCTGAGCAATAATTTGTGAACTTGGTGATGATTTTAAAAAAAGGGGAATTTTTTCAATTAATAGCACTTCTCAAACTGGCTGTGATCCATAGCTAATACAACCTGACTCCAGTCAATAAAAGTCAAGTCAAATGTTCTATCTGACCACTGATGAAGGGCTAGACTTGTAGCCAAGCAGCCTGTGCCTTTAAATTTTTCATCTTCCTCCATAATTTGACCTGTCCCCCAGCCAGGGGCGTGGAGCCAGCAGAGCTATTTTTAGGTCCTTAGCTCTGACGACTCGGCTACAGAGACACAGAGAAGGAGTTTTTACTGTGTTGTTTCAGCTGGACAAACATTTAACCCCTCAATCCTTTTATCACAGCACGAACATGAAGCCAAACAGGAAATGCAGAGCTTGTAGGCTTGACCCAGACATAAATCGACCCTCAAGATGACATATTATGAAGTGCTAGATGATTAGCCGGAAACAGAGACAACCACTGGACTGTAAGTTCACCCTGAATTCATACAATTCCTTTTTACCTCAGCACTTCAGCAATAAAAAAAGAAATACACTCAATATTTTTCATCTTTACTCTTTTCTGATGTGTAAATTACTTCCACAAATATATTTATCAAAAAAATGTACAGTCTATCAATAACTGTACCTCACTTCCCTTTTTTTAATACAAAATAGTAAATCAAATTTAGCTAACTGTTGTTCTTGAACCAATTACTTTTGGCGTTCAAGTGGGATAGGATGGTGTGAGAGATAACAAGCTTTCAAGTCCAAGGTAATGATGGCTAAAGACCCAGAGCTCCATCTGTCACAGTATCTGTCGGAGCAGGCGAGCTCTGATCCTGCAGGCTGACCTCCACATCGGCCAAGGCAGAATTGATCACAAGAGGAAGTGAGACAGTCACATGAATGACAATCACCAGACGGTGAAATCCCTATTTTTAAAACATGATTATGTGTTTCTGGTCTCTATCTTGACTGTATCCCAAAAATAAAAGGTCAAAACCCTGTTGCAATATTCCCATTACTGTAGTTTCCCGGTATTGCAAGTTGCTCATTTATTTTGTTTGATTGTTTCACTGATTTTTCGACACAATAAGCAACAATAATATCAGCTTTATTTGGTCTTTTTGGAAGTCCAATTTAATTCTCTGAACTTCATAAAGAATGATTAGTCTCCAGTATCTTCCTGACTAACCTTGATAACTTGCCCCACTTCTCCAAAAATACAACTTAACCGAGACATTTTGGTAGAGCATGTTAGCAGCGATTAACCTACACTTTTTATTTATAACTAGCTTCCTGAGGCTGATGAGGGATTGTGGGATTGGAAATAGCTCTATCCAATAGGCAGGGTCCAGTAAACCTGCAATGTGGCAAGCCCATTATAGCTCCTACTGCGTCACCAGCGGCCTTTGTCTACTTTAGTCCTATTAAAGCATTTAAGTGTGAACGTCAGCGTCCCTGCTGGAGAGCCACTCCGCTCTGCTCTCCAGGGCCAGGGCGCGACTGTCTGTCACCTCCCTCATATCAAACACAGACTCTGTGTGTGTTGCCTATGAGTGGCTGTGTACGTGCATGTGAGGATGTTGTGACACGAGAGCAGCATCACTGAGGGAGGGGTTAGAAACAAGGGAACAAGTGGGCCAGACCAGCGAAGTGCCCCTGGCACTTTCTATATTTAAACGAAAGGCCATTATAGCCTATTTGATTGACCTGAGGTTGTCAGAATAAAAACTTAAACACGTGTCCACACACCAGACCATACTTCTTCTCAGTCTACGCAAATAAATTTTCCATCTAAAAAAGGTACTTTCTGGGATTTTTTCTGTCTGTTTTATTTTCAGGAACTGTGGTCAAAAACTGAGGACTTATTCATTTTAACAAAACAAGCTCACTCGGAACAGCACCATCACAGTTCCAATTTTTGTTCAACTCCCAAGTTCTGCAGCTTAATCACCATAGCACTGCTGACTTGTGACACGCTGTGCATGATGAAACCCAGCAGGGAGTCAGACGAGAGAAGGAAGGGAGCTGAACTCAAGTGTTGCAACAGACACTAGGGCTGGACAAACAACACTCCTTCCAACTAATTTGATCTGGATAGAAAATGTTTTGTTCCCCTTAATAGCAGATGATCCATGTGTGGGAGGGAGTGAGTCAGCCATGTTTTGTTGTTCCTTGTTATCTGAACTCCAAAGCCCTTGCGTATCTCAAATGGAGGATGTCAATTGTTAAATAAAGCAATCGCTGGATAACTCTTATAACTGTCTTATGTGAGTTTAGACGATACATATTTCTACTGGGATCCTTCTTTTTAAATGACATCCACTTAATCCCCCTCTCTATTTCCTGCCCATCGCTTCTCTTCCTGCTTGTGTACATGCAGGATTTCATCATGCCATCCTGTGAGGACTAAAGCGGATATGATCCAGCTAGGTGATGGTATCTTCAGTCCGAGGGGATGTTCTTCCCAAGAGGGGGTCTTCACATTAACAGCACCTTCTGACGTAACCATGCTGCCCCTTGCCTCCATGTTCCCTGAGTTTCATCTCCCTGGTGGTTAACTGTAGCTCCAAGGACAGCCCTAACAGAAGGGAAATTACCTCTATGCACCAATTACCTCAATGCCTGCCATTTTCTTTACATCAGGCCCTAATGAACCTCTGTTGCTAACTGCAGAAGAGTTCCTGGATCAAAGTAGGTTGCAAAAACACACTGGTCTCCCAGCATGCTCTGATGACAGCCGACCTAAGTAAGCCAGCCTCCTGAAAGCCAGGGGTAAAGTTTGTCACTTCAAACAGCCCATTTTCCCTTTACCTTGCGGTCAGTCTCATAAAAGCACAAAGGCGCTACAACTGTTGATTCGATGGTAAAATCCAATTAGCCTGTACATCTGGATGTGTTATGTGAGCGCGTTTCCCACTAATGATTTGGGCGCTCTTGCTTTTATTGGGTTACTCTGTCTGGCGTCCTGTGGTATTTCCTGTTGGACCTTCAGGGTGATATAGAATGCACTTAACAGGTTAGATCAAATAACATGAAAATGCATTTAAAGGGAGTCCTGTTTGGTACTTACTCTTGAATCATTGCCATCAAAGTTTTCCTAATTCAGCTAATAAGAACAGAGTCAAATGGAGCCAAAGTAGCTTCATGTACTTCTCCCTAGAGACCAAACAAGGCCGAAATGTGGTGTGAGAGAGATGATATATGAAGCTTTCAAAGGATTTTTCTATCATTTTGCTTTAATCTTTCATTGTGAGATTTCAGTTGTAGGGTGAACCATGGCAGAATTTCAAAAAGTCAAAAACATAATTTCAGAGAATCCACTTATTGTGTACTGACCTTGGGGTCAGTTTACTTTCTAACTTTAAATAGGTCCCTGATGCCGTGCCTTCATCTGCTGCCATAGGCTTTCTAAAAATAGATGTGGAGCACAAAGGCGCGCTGGAAACAGAGAGCAGCTCTCTGTATTTTTTCTGATCAATGTGCTCATCTCTGCTGGAAACCATTGATTCACTGTTTGTGTCGAATTGACAATGTTGTTGCTGTACAAGGTTCAATCATGAAAAACCTATTTCATGTTCCACTTTGCCCCTCTTGCCCACACCTTCTCTCAAGGCAACAATCTTCTGACAATACTGAAAAATAAAAAGGCTGAGTTGTGACTTAAGCCTTTAAAAGATCATTCTGGAAGTCAGATGATATTCTAGTAAGCTATTTTCAAAGACGACCATGGGAACTAGGAAACTCTTAATGCGTGAAACCACAGCATGCAGGATCATTGCATCAGTGGCTCAAAGACCTACATCATTGAAATGTCCGCAGGACTCAAATGGTTCATCTGTGTCAGACAAACACACTGGCCCAAACAGACACTTGTGACTTGGATGGCACACAGCCAAGCTTAGCTGACCTTAGAAATCCCTGAGGGATTAATAAAAACAAAGGTTCTCTGTGCAGAGGCATCCTCACAATTCACATCCTGCTAGTCCAGATAGTTAGGGAGTGGAAAATCGAAGCACCATCCCTCCCAAGTGGCCTGCAGCTATTATCTCAATATGATTACCAAATATATACTTTTGGTATTACCACAGCTTTTGAGAAAACACATTTTATGAGGCTTGCTTGTCCTCTGGCAAAATACCAGCATTGTTATTTCAGTCACAAGAAAAGTACAGGCGCTTTTCATCCAAGTTCCACATTTTCTTTTAAAGGCACAAATCACACATCAGTGACCTGAATATGTTAAGACAACTATCAGGAAGAAACCCACGAGACAAAAATACAAAATCTGTTGTTGCTCAACAACAGCTTTTTCTCACTGTTAAGTGCTGTTCCTGATTTGTCAATGACCTTTAAAGACTCATAAAAACTCCATTCATGGATTTTAAAGGTTTTCTAAAAAAGTGCAACAGGAAGTCAAGTTTACTATGGGAAGGGTGGGCTGTCGCTTATTGTCCGAGCCACTTCCACCTACGCCACCACTCTTTTAGTGACCACAGCACAGTCACAGTCCTCTCCTCCTGTGGTGTCTCAAAGGTCTCCAACACAACAATACCTTTGAAAAACAGCTTTTCCTTTGATTATCAAAGCAGTGATATGCATACTGGGGTATGTCCCACAGTGCACCCACCACCACCACCTCTGCCACAGTCACTGGTGCTGCTCCTTATGCATTAAGCTGGAGAAGCTCCAGATGTATTTTTAACAGTTTGTCAGAGTGACCTTGAGCTCTGGATCTTATTACAGCGTCAAATTCATATACATTTTTCCACCAGAGTTAAAAAATCCTCCCTGACGGGCTACAATGGTATTGTGGGATTTGCTTGCTGATGCTACAGAAACTCTGTTATAGTATGAAGACAATGTTCTACTTCTGCAACTCCTGTGAGAGTGCCTTAACAAGTCTAACAGCTCCATATTTCCTTTCTCCCCCTTAGAGGCAAACACATGCTCATGGGGTCATCTCATTTGTTCGATGGGAAAACAACATTTGTGCTACAGTTGCTTAAATTGTAGTTAAAATTATGTGTGGTGCTGCTGTCACACTTAACTGTTCCCATTCAACCTGGATCATATTCTCTCTCTCTACATTTTTATGTAAAACACATCTTACATCACACTGCCAACCTGTTATTTGTATTATTGTTTTTCCTTTTGCTTAAACATGCCAACCTGTTTTTTCATCGTGATAAGGTTCAGGGTTATTAGAATTGAAAAATACTTGAATTTTCCTATGGATCAAAAAAGCATTAATTTATCTATTCATCAATACATCTTTGTATATATCTATATATCTATGTGTGTATCTACCTATTTATCTATCCATGTATCTATCTACCTCTAATTGTGAGCCATTGTTAAAGCAGGGTAATACCCCTGATGGATCCTTCTGCAACAGTGCACCCTGCAGGTTGATAGGAATTGAAACAAGAGGTTCAGAAACAAAGAATGGCAAAAGCTGCAGCAGATATTAGTATGACTTTTTCACAGTAAGCTCCCTGGACAGGAAGACAAACACCCTGACACACAACAAACACTGTGCTGAAGCAACTGTACACAAGGAAGGATGTCACAGATGAACTTACAGCACAAAGGTCCAGCTAGCACTTGTACTGACACTCACTGTGCAAATAATTCTGCACAAACAACCATGCACACTCATACACATACACACGCACAATATTCGACATAGAAATGCCAATGCAGCCTCCCTGACCTCTGCTTTTCATCTCTTATTCAGTAACCAAACTGACTTTTTGAGCTGACCCTTTGAAAAAAACATTAAGATGAACCAGCTTTGGCTGCCTCTTGAATTGATGCTGCAAAATCCACATCAAATAAAAAAAAAAAAAGCTAGCATAAGGAGTCCCAAAGCTGTGTTGGAAAATCAAGAAGTAAAAATTAAAGTTGAGAATGTGGCTCTTTCCTTTTGAACAACAAAGTATGGAGATTCCTCCCTTTAAAAGAGCGATAAAGGCGCAATGAATCAAAGGCAGATACAAGTTTTGTTCTTTTCACTGGAAGAACCTACCGTTTGTTATTCTGTGCTTTTTCCTCTTAGCCTTGGATCAAGCGTTCTTTTTGTGTTGACTGTCATTTCTCTTTTCTCACAAAGGAGTACTAGAGCTTTCAAGCCTCACCTTTTGTAAACTTTAAATTTTCTTTTGTAGCTTCACTGAGATAATGCCATTCAAAGCTAAAAGGGAGAATTTAGAGAATGCTGTCACCCCAGAGAGGGTA
Source organism: Thalassoma bifasciatum (assembly GCA_008086565.1). Classification (NCBI taxonomy): domain Eukaryota; kingdom Metazoa; phylum Chordata; class Actinopteri; order Labriformes; family Labridae; genus Thalassoma; species Thalassoma bifasciatum. The sequence goes on from RPOG01000082.1 coordinate 1,010,564, forward strand.
AAATTTTCTGTGATGGGGAAACAGATGGGGCTGGTAAACCTCTCACACCTCTCTGGCCACAGAGACCTTTAAGAGGGCTCTTCTCTTAGATATCCAGCCAGTGTGTCCAATTTCTGTGTAATTCCTGGATCCGTTTGTTCTGCACATTTCACGCCAAGTGGGGAGGGGTTACCATCCTGACCTCCCGCCATCCCATAGCTCACAGGATGAGCCAAGTATGGTGGCAGGTACCCGTAGATGAAAGGCAACAACAAAGAGATGTTTAGCATTACGCATGGCATCACAGTCAGGGCCCAGACGATGATGGGATGGCACTGAGTGACAGACTAGAAGGCCTGTTTAGTCTGAAGGTTGTCTGTTTCTACCATCAGGAAGCACGACCTCACCCTGTAGCAGTTAAGTGACAATCTTTCTGTTCAGAGTGGGAATACCAGGAACTCTGAAACACCTCGCTCATTCATCAACTTCACCGATTCCAGCAATCCCCCCTGACAGACCAGGATCGGGGTTAGGGCAGGAGCACTCTGCATGGTGCCCGTCAATGAGCAAACTGTCAGGCAAATTAACAGATGGTTATGAGTAGATATGCAATAAACTCACACATAATCCAAGTAAATTAAAAAAACAATCTCATGAAAGATCTAATTTAGTTGCAACAAAGACTGAACGGTGATATTATATGTTTAGAATGTGTTTCTTGAGCAACAATCATTGCATACTAATATACTAAGCCTTATGTCTCCTTGTTTTTATCCACTCAAGAGGCCTCTCAAAGACATGAATGATTCATCTCTCTGACTCCATTTGGACAGGAAGTGAAAACAAATGGAGGCAGGTCTCCTCTGAGAGTTCAGAGGTCTGCAGTGAAGCTGAATGAACAACACTTGGAACACTTGGCTAAACCCAACAGGCTCTGAGTCTTAGCTGCAACAAGAGCCAAATTCCCCCTCAGGCCCACTGATACACTCCTATATAAAGAGAAGACTATTGCTCACACATACACCTACTCCTTTGTTCACTGACAATCCCTGCCATTACTCTGTACACCTCTTAACTTTACACCCTGACAGAGAAAGGCATCATGACTGTGGTTTTGAGGATTGATTTACATGTTAAATCTACCCCTCAAATTATCAGTTCAGTAGACAACTTCTAACTGCAACAAAAACAAACAATTCAATCATGAGCAAATGAATGTGATTCAAATAGACGCTCCATGCTTCTATAAAATGTCTGCTGTACAACCACAGCTCCCACCGCCAGCACAGTGGTGGCCAAGGACAGCAGAACAAAAAAGGTGTGAATATGGCTCCTCATTTCTCTTTCATGAAAGCACAATTAGACAGATATCCTGGCTGCACTTCACGTGCTGTGGTTTAATCTCAAAACATACACAGCACACACACAGAGGACCACAACAAAACAGAACTCTGGATCAATATAAAGCAAGAAGTCTTCTAGAAAAGGGAGAATATGCATCTGCTTGTTAGTTTGGCAATATTGCAGGGTAACTGTGTTTGGACTAGAGGATGATGACTGACCTTAGGTTGCTGATTTCCAGCATCACCTTGCTTTTACTTGTTGACAGTATCAGTCCCTTTAAGAAAACAACACAACATTTAAAAAAAAAAGAAAAAAAAAAGTCCTCTAGTAGGAAAATCTTTCGGTTTTAAGACATAGTACTATACACACAAATTTGTCTAGGTATTATGGGCACTTTGTATAATTTAAAGTAATGATAATTTGCTGGTAAAAGAGACCTAGCAGTCTTTTATGCTATGAAGACCATGTTTTGTACAATACATATAATTATAGGTTTTACTCTGTCATTTCAACTTCCAGGTCCTTAGAGATGAATAGAACATAACAATGAGCCACTGCTGAACAGAAACCAGTCTTCCTCTGGGCAATAACAACACCCTTCTTTTTACAAAAACTCACTGACCCTATCCCATTTTTCCAGTCTCAGAGAAATGTCAAGCCCAGACTTAAAACCGTCTCTGAGAGGGAAACTTAGCAGCCAAATATAGCCTGCTTTCCTCTCCGCCTCCCAGGCTCTACGGATTCTGCTAACAGTGGATAATTTTGGCTGACTGCCATGCAGTCACTTACGATTAAACATCATAACTTCACAAAGAAAATTATAACTGAGCAGTGGAGTGTACACTGTTGCCTGGTAACCTAATGCCATGTTCGGGATTCATCTTGTTATGGAACAGAAAACACTTACAGCCTGAACCAATAATAGATCCTCGACCGCACAAGAAATAGTTTCAGGGTGTCAACAAGCATGGCAAACATGGAGCTGAGAAACATATCATGGGTGATGCATGTTTAAGAAACACTTCCCAGTCCTCAGCATGGGTTTCTCAAGAAATTTGCAAGTGTTGCTGTCTCTGTAATTGTAACCACTGATGAAAGTGAAAAAATATTAATCATCTGCCGTTTTTCTAGTGAAGTGAAAGATAGAAGGAGAGCCTGTTTCCAAGTGTGAAATACAGCTGAAGCAGACATTAGGCAGAGTGTGATTGGGCACTGGATCATTAAGTCAACACTGTTTTTACAATCTTATTTTCTGAACCCTCTGATGCATGATACATGAAAGCTTGAGCCAAGATTTTTTCACTGAGAATTCCTATTCTTCTGAGGTTATGTAAATCAATGTTTTTGATTTTTTCCGTTACATATTTGATTTTCCAGAAGTTACAGATATCCTCACTCCAGTGGACTACAGGCACATTCAACACAAAACAACAAGAAATTAAAGCAAAATTAAATCACACTGTGCATTTTGGTAATTCCATGAACCTGTTTGTATACGTTTGACTCCCCTAGAAAAAAAATATTTGGTTAAAAAAATGTATATCAGATTTAAATGCCTGGTGAAGAATAAAACACTTAAGGAAACAGGCTGATTTCCAGTTTCACCATAGAAAGAAATACATTCAGGAGAAAATGACTTTTAAACAGCTGTTTTAAAGTGCAGTGACCAAGATGAGTTACAGGGTTAAAATTACAGGAACTGTGTACCATCAGAAATAAGCAGATCCTGACAAAATCGTAAAAGCCAATGTGCGTACAGTTCACCAACCGTATTACCACAACCATACTTATCAAAACATTACTTTTGTCTCCTCTCCTACCAGCTAAAGAAAAGATATATGAATGATGACTATTGAAACACAATGACAGCCCTATTTCCCACAAGACTCCCTCTCAAAGTAACAAATCTATCGTTATTCAACTGTGTAGCTGTCAGTTATCGTGATATGATTTAACACAACCTTAGAAAGCACACCTGGCCACAGATGATCATGTTAATTACTCACACACACCCACACACACAGGAGCACGACTGGTTCATTTTTTTTCCTATTTCATACTTTGTGTCACCAAACACCTTCACATCTTACTTCTCAGCTGGAACAGCAATTACTGTTGCGTGACATGAAGGTTGCCTTTACACCGTCATGGTCACTCAAGTATGGCACACAAACACAGGAAATAAATCCACGGTGACAAAGTGCAATTCATCCCTCTCAACACTTAAGTTGTGAAAAAAGGGACGAGGCATTGTATTCTTCTCACTATGATACACAAGCTCATTCTCACATCTTATGTCATCTCTGTGAGTAACGATGTGATTATATCCAAAGGTCTTGTTGAATATTCCTGATTAAGTCGTCATTTTAGAGCAACAACAACTCACTATAGGTAATGTGCATTACCCTGCTGGAATTTCATACAACATGCTGCTCCTGTGAGAACTGCTTGCCAATTGTAATGCCCAACATGCCAATTTATCAGGTCCAGTGAATAATTCACAGATGCCTGCCAAGATTTGTTCGAAAACATTTTGTCTCATTAACACATTCAATGGTACTATGAAATTATGTGTGAGGCTAAGTGTAAGGTGCTGCTAAAATGACTTTCTCTCCATGACACAGCTCAGATGGTACCTGCCCCCTCAAGCCATCTGAGCAGTGCAGACATCTGTGAGTGTTAACCTGCCAAGAACTAGTCTAATGTAAAAAGATGATTAATTTTCTGAAATGGAAAGATAGCCGAAGGGTCATTTGGAAAGGCTGTGAGCAGTGCTTGTGTCAAGTAAGAGCAGTGTTTCTCACGTGTGACTGCCTACCTATAAATGTAACATTAAAAGAAGGGTCTGTGGTGGTTGTGTTTTCTTATCACCTTTTTCGAATGAGAGGGGGATGTTGTCACTGTAATGTGACAAGTTGATCAGGGTTTGTTTTTTTTTACATCCAGTATAGATAATAAAGATTGGTTGGCCTCAATGTATCATGCTCATGCAAGTTGTATTTTAAGTAGGTCAACTGAGGGCACTGTGTTAAAAGATAACACAGGAACATGAGGTAATACACCCAGTATAACTGCGCCTAAGTGCCGGGCACCAACACTAACACATGCACACACACCATGACTATGTTTCACAGTAGTTAGTTACCTGGAGACACATGCCAGTTGGTGTTCATGTGTTTGAATTCAGAGCCAACAGAGGACAGTTGCATAAGGAAACGCGACACATTGTATGGAGTGAAAGTTCACCCAAGAAGATGCTGTGCAGAAGTATATCACACCCAGGACTCATTTTGCCTGAGATCTGGCAATCTGATACCAGCAGTGTTAACTTCACATTTCACCAGGAAACATGTTTTCTGAGACCTGAATTAAGTCTTCAGTTTTATTCTTAGACAGAAAATTAAAGCACTGGTAGCTTATGAAAATAAAACCTGTGGACACCTATGCCATCAAACTACAGCCAGTCAAAACAACCCTGTGTGCACTTTTGTTGGTTTGACAGCAGAACAACTGAGATCCAAACTTACTTTCATTTAACCCTGATTGCAGTAGCTGCTCTGTGAATTAACCTCTATTTAATAACAAGCATATAAGGACACTTGAGACAAAAATGTGATGTATGTGTCTTACTTTTAGCGAGTTCATGTTTTTAGTTGTGAGTAATTCTATAATTAAAGGTACATTTCAGGTGTGCCAGAAATTGAAAAAATCACATGCTTTTTATGGTTGATATTCTATTTGTTTGCATAGTATATATTTGGAATGTAATAAATTCATTAATTTGCAAGCTTAATCTCAAATGAATTCTTAAATAAATAAATTATATTCTAAAAATGGGTTCATTATTTTTTCAACTGTGTTACAGACAAAAGTTGTGCTATTTCTCAACTATGACTATCTATTATTCAACATAAATCCATATACACTGAATTCAGAGTTACTAAACAGTATTATGTAGGGCTTGGCTCTCTAGAAATGTCCCTCATCATTTATACCACACCGTGGCCAACATTTAAGAGAATTATGGCACAAAAGCCATGTCACACAGATGACAACACACAGTAACAGTTGACAGGACAAGAAGAGAAACTTTTCTCTACAACACAAACTTTAATGATTGGTGGCAGTTCACATTTTTTCCATTCCTATCACTAGTGCCAACAGCAGACCTTGAATATTTCACCACCTGACTTGGATCACCTCATATCTGTGTTGTTTCTGTACATTTTGGTTGTTTTAATAGCAAGGACACAAGAAAATGATGATAACACAGCTGACAAACAGTTAATAGGTAACATGTACATACAATAATTTTAATAAAATGTTGATGAAGAGGGGTTGAAACAAACCAAACTTTCCTCAAGGTCCCCACCCCATATATTTTGAGTCATGTAACTTTCAAATAATCAATGGGCAACATCTCATGGCAGATCTCTTGGAGACAAAGTGAATAATTTTTTGTACTGATTATTTACATGTTACATTTTTTTAAACAGCTGTATCATTTTTTGTGGTTATGTGAACTAATGCTGAAAATAAAACAAACATGTTGATTTTGAAGAGCAAGCTTGACATAGAAGAAATTGGACAGTGCCAAAACTGCAAATTCAAATACACAATTTGCATTTTTGCTACATAAACTATGGAAGTTGTTATTTTTCTATATCAAATTACAGTGAAATATCACCCAAATTACCCAATATAAAATTGGTCACTGAAAGTATTATTTAATACATTTGGTAAGTTTACCCCTGATAATTTGCAGCAGCATAATGTGATAGCCAATGTTCCTTATCATTTGTACTTTCATGACTTTTGTATATAGGCTACAGGCAATACTAAATTAAGCAGATTCCAGTTCAAACTGTGTAAACTGTGATGAAATATATTTTTCCTGAATCATTAAAGAGTATTTTGGACAAGCTTTTCGTGCCTCAACCAAGTTTGGTGAGATCATACATTCGTAAGCAAGTCTATTAATAGAGGACAGCCTGTACTATAATACCCTCCTCATCTTGTGACAAATAAGCTGCAAAGCAATGATGGTGAAATCCGTCAGAGGTTTAGCGAAACATCCACTTCTGTGATTATACTGAGACTTTCACAGCCACAAACAGTGTTGTGCTCTGAGGTGGACTCTTATTTTCAAGATAAGCCACCTGTGGCCTCAGGACTGACCGTAACTAAAAAATATTAATGGGCCTCAGCAAACCATAGATATATATAAGATTCTATATCATATATTCTTATATACCTATGTAGCAAACCTTGTGTTAGCCTGTTAGCAAAGTGTCCGGCGCTCCAGCCCTAAACTTGCTCAAAGCCGACCACTCAAAGTCCGTTTGAAATTATTTTTATACAATGTTTTTCTTAATCACACAACATGTCTATTGACGTGACTTTTTCCACTCATAGAGGAAGCTTAGACACAGCCAGGTCACAGTCAAACCTGAACCGGTTAAGTCAACCCTGAGGACAAGGTTGAGAGCAGGTGTGCAGCTGTGCGTGATGACATGAGAAAAATGGCATGACGAATGAACTATAAATAGACTTACTTGGTCGAAAAGGTATAAAATCCTATCCAAGGCTATGACAGAGCACTCCATCTACTTCATTGTCCTCTGATAATCTCTGTGGTGGAAAGGCAAGGGCGGTTAGGCCAATGATTGTCCTCAGGACCATAGACACAGAAAGTTCCTCTATGATAAGGAGTTGAAACATCTATATGCTTGTATATACTTATCTATGTAAATAAGTAGGTATGACCTGAAGTCAACCTAGCTTTTTATTTTGGTCTTGTTGTGTACCCTTAAAAAATAAACAAGTTGCCCTTTATGTATTTGAGCTTATTTACTGATGTTGTGTTTAATCCACTACAAAGTTACATGACCGTGGATAACAGGTATTTCAAAGACAAAAAAAAAATCACTTCTATATTATCTCGATGCATGTAAAGGGGTTGTTATTTGCTTGTTATTGCATAACCCACAACACTAAAATACCACTCTAACAGCTGCATCCACAGGCCCGGGTTTACAGCTCTGCACCTTCTAAAAATAGCACCTGTAGCATTCACTGGTCCGCAATAACAGCATTGAAATGGAAACAGTGACATCTACTGACCAAACTGCCATCCTCCACGAACTGAGGAAGTGTCCATAATAGTAGTCACAATTTTATTGATTAACTTGATTTAGACACTCCGGGGCTCTACATGGGAAAACCTCCTTTTTTATGCAGGATGGCATGAAGGAAAGAAAGAAAGAAAGAAAGAAAGAAAGAAAGAAAAAAGAAAGAAAGAACATACAAAAATGAACGTCTCACTATTGCCCTATCTCAAACACAAGAGGAAGAAATAAGTTACAGACTTACTGACTTGATATTCCCGCTTATAATACCTGAGTATTTGAATTTTGGTAGAAGGAGAAGTAGCTTTTGTCTTGACCAGAAGCTAGGCCTCTGTGATTAGCCCAGATTACATGCACATTTGTCACTGTCATAAATCCACAGCTGTGCAGTCTCAAATTTTTATTTGTCACTTCTAAGCATTTGCACTACTCCTCTTTAGTTAAATATTTTGCAAAAAGGTCATATGCCCCCTATTTACTGAACAACAAAGTCTGTCTTATCTTCCAATTCACTTCCTACATCACTGTACCACATGGGATTAAGTGTTTGTTTACATCTCTACCTATATTTTAAAAGTTTTGTGTGCAGTACCTTGCTTTGCATCAACACTCTAGGATCAGTGGTGGAAAATGATGAGCTGAAATTCCTTCTTCTCCCTTCATCCGATCTGTCGGCTGTCCTGCAGCAGCTGGTAATAACCCGGAGGGTGACACCACTTTCATCCCAGGACCCAAACTACCCAGCTGTTTGCTATCCCTCATCCTGGTGAGTGGACAGACAGGGGCACAGCTCAGCATCAGAGAACCTGAAGGATGATCCTGCATGCTTATCACTGTGGCTGTCTCATTGCTGGGCAGGACCCCCAGCTGGAACGTGGATACTAAAGACCATGTCATTTCTCAGGAAAAGAGAGAGCCAGCTGAGAATGTCATTAAATTCATGGTCTTCACAGACACATAGACACATTAGTGGTAGTACATTGAAATATCAGAAAGTAGTTAATAGCTGTCATAAAAATTATTTCAGTGTTTGCAGAGTTGAGAACCTTATTTCAACCAACATCACTGAACTTTGACAACTGACAGGTTTATTGTATATTAAATATTCATTTATGCTTTGAAATACATATTTGGTTACTTTGAAGATTTTGACTTTGCAGATCTAAAAATTTTCTTCAGTTCCAAATTTTTACCTTAAAATAGTTAAGGTCTTGGTAGCATTTCTAAGCAGGTTATTTTGTTATCAGTTCCAATGCTCGCTGTGAACTATAGCATATAATTTTCAGATATAGGGTTCAAAAGCCAAATATGTACCATCTATAATATATTTTCCAGTGTATATTTTTATTTATCTAATAAAATATATCTTTTGTGGTGAGATATCTAGTCTCACATAATACCGAAAACAAATTTTGTTATGTTTTGTTTGTTTGTTTGCTATTTAAGCATAAAGCTCTGCAGAGGCATATATGTTTTGCCAGAGCTCCAGAGGACACATGGGGATTCATTGAAGTCCATTTAAGGTTCTTTTTCTCCCCATTTTTCCCCTCCTTCACATACACTTTAGGGTCCAATAAACAAGGAGGGAGTAAACACAGGGTCAGGGTGTACTTTTGAAAAGGGAAAGATATGAGCATTGCTGTTCCTCCTTTTCTTAATTTGATATGTGGGAACCCTCTCCATCCCAGGAGTCTCAGTGAGAACACATTCTTGCTGAGGTTACTGTCGCGTTCAGGGGGCTTAAGGATGGATTCAGCTGGACTACCTTTCAGTACAGGCAACCAACACCCAAAATCATCAACATAGCTGCCCCAACCTTTTCCCTCACCCCTCTCTCTGTGTCCAGCACCTTGAAATATGAGACCACCCTGGAAAGCTGCCTGGTGAGCATAAGCCACATTCTTTTGCTAGACCCCTACAACCTCCCTCACTCATAAAGCAATGTTACTTTTACTGCAGTGAAAGTAAAAGTGCTTTATTTTTAGTCATTAACAGCACATATGTAGCTTGATATACTGAAAAAATTCAAGTAACAAATATCTGTGTGCACAATATTTTTGAAACAATTACATATGGGTTACTTTTCCATTGAACATATACAACCTCAATTTTCCACTGTGTTGCATTATCTCATCTTTTATCAGCACTTACTTAACGTCTGGGAATTGAAGAGTCAAGGATCTTGGCTTTGAAAATATAATGTTACCTAATATTCTTGCCTTCAGCTGCTTATAGTTTTGGAATTCCTTTTTTTTTTTAAATTTATTGTAGTGCCATGAGCCGACAAATGTTTATACCAGGGGCCAAGTTGGTATTGTGAGCAGGCTAGTTCAGCACCCTGACTCCTCCACTCTTGAGCCTGTAAAAAATTTTGTTTTCAGCAATTCGTTGATAAATGTTGTTTTGAGTATATGCAGTGATTTCTATTGCAGTCATATCTGTTATCCACCTGATGGTTCAGAAATAGAAATCAATGGCCTTTTTTACACTCAGACATGCAAAGTCAGAAACTTATTGCAAATTAACCCAGATAGCATGGGCATATATTTTTCATTAAACAACTGAACTATTCAATTTCAAATTTATGTTTTCTTTGCTCTGTTAATTTAATATTTAAATTTAAAATCATTTTTGTCAAATTTCCTGTACACAATTTTAATGTCAAACGTAAAAACCGAAAAAATAAAGCAACACACTGCCATATGATCTGGCTACTGCTCGGTTAATACACAGCCACAGTACAGCAGCTAATCAACAGCTGCTCTGAGAACAATGAAACTCAATGTACTGACAGAATCTGTGACATAATCACAGAGTCAATGGGGGCACCATAAACAAGGCCAGACATACAGTTTTGTGTTGGAGCCTTTTGGCACTTTTCTATGATGTCATCCCCTCCAGTCCTGTTTGTGGTATTTTCAACATACAGAGAAAATGACTGTCCCGCCTCATCAGCTGTTATGGCAGTAAAATTCCTGGAGCATTTCAGACTGCTAAGAACAGAAACCCTTATTTACAGGGTATATCATGCAAAGAACTCCTGCCACAAAATAAACATTGGAACATTTTCACATGTCCAGGTCTGATATTCTTAGAGTAAGTGGTGTAGATTAGAGCATTTACATAAAACTATCTATTAGGGGATAACATTTTTTATTTCAATAATCATATATACCCAATACAATAATAAATAAAGTAATAATAACAACTGAAAATGCCACTTATCCTTTTCATTTTAAGTGTGTTGACTTTATGTTTGAAGCTGTCAAATGCACATCTACTTCACCTGTAGTTCATAAGAACGTCACTAGAGGGCCGTATTCCATATCAATTAAGAGGGTGTCAGTCCATTCAACAACCTGGGGGTTTAGAAAACACTCCTTTACTCTGACTAGTTTACTGAGTGCGCAGATTGCGTGAACGAGGACTTCACCATGTCTTACTTTCCTCTGAACAGCCTGTCATTAACAAATTAGTTTGGAAGTTAAAAAAAAAACAAAAAACAGTCAGAATGATGCATGTAAGTGATTTGGGGGGGGGGGTCAGTGTTTGCAATAGCATGGCAAAAACAAACAAAGACGAATTACTCTGCAAATTGAAGTCCTGCACCTGCACAATTCTGTACAACCGTGCTTGGAGACTGATGTTACTCAATTATGTCGTCATGCATTGTAACATCATGCAATATGAAGTCCTGTAGCTCTATGGGTCCAGGAAAAATTGAAAGAATTTTTGAAGCACGACTTCAGGGTTTATCCATCATTCAGTGTTTGCTGTAAGCAGAAAAAACAACGTAAAATATTTTTTTTCCTGCAAATTTTCAAAGAAGACATGAAAAACAAGGTGATGTTGAAATTCTCTCAGCACATTGCAGTTTAACAGATGTTAGATTGCACAATTTTTTTAGCAGTTTAGACTGAGTTGTGGATTTTGCACAGCTAAATGGTGTTTGTTTCTGTTTTATTTTATTTTATTTATTAATGCAACTTCAGGGAATCGGAAAAAAATATGACGAGACATGGTTGACCAAACAGGGCTTAAGCGCTTTAACTACAACTAAGACGAAATAAGATGCGCCCTTTTATCCAGGTCGTTGAAGATAAATATATTTATATCTATGATATCATGAGCGTTCACAGCATTGCACTACTCTCAACACGGTGCGTCTCTTGCAGAGCGTTGTTAAGAACAACCAATCTCTTAGGTCCTTACTAGGACGTGAAGCGCGTCCGTCCAATTGAACGGCAGCTTTGTGGGTGGCGAAGTATGGTGGCGCCAATGTTATGGAGTTTCCGCTCCTCGTCTGCTTCCATCAGGTTAGGAAGCTAAGCTAGCGTCAGTCAAGGCCTGCAGCCGTCCATCGGGAGGGCTAACAAGAGCAAACACAGCTATTCGGAAGGAGATAAATATCCCTTTATGAATCTGCATGAGAACAGTTAAAATCCCAGAAATATGGTGGTTCTCAAAATTCGAGACCAGGTAAGTGATCATTGAGTCAAAAACAGGCTGAAGTTTGAAGCCTGGCTGCAGCTGTGAGGCTAACGNGTGTCAAGTAAGAGCAGTGTTTCTCACGTGTGACTGCCTACCTATAAATGTAACATTAAAAGAAGGGTCTGTGGTGGTTGTGTTTTCTTATCACCTTTTTCGAATGAGAGGGGGATGTTGTCACTGTAATGTGACAAGTTGATCAGGGTTTGTTTTTTTTTACATCCAGTATAGATAATAAAGATTGGTTGGCCTCAATGTATCATGCTCATGCAAGTTGTATTTTAAGTAGGTCAACTGAGGGCACTGTGTTAAAAGATAACACAGGAACATGAGGTAATACACCCAGTATTACTGCGCCTAAGTGCCGGGCACCAACACTAACACATGCACACACACCATGACTATGTTTCACAGTAGTTAGTTACCTGGAGACACATGCCAGTTGGTGTTCATGTGTTTGAATTCAGAGCCAACAGAGGACAGTTGCATAAGGAAACGCGACACATTGTATGGAGTGAAAGTTCACCCAAGAAGATGCTGTGCAGAAGTATATCACACCCAGGACTCATTTTGCCTGAGATCTGGCAATCTGATACCAGCAGTGTTAACTTCACATTTGACCAGGAAACATGTTTTCTGAGACCTGAATTAAGTCTTCAGTTTTATTCTTAGACAGAAAATTAAAGCACTGGTAGCTTATGAAAATAAAACCTGTGGACACCTATGCCATCAAACTACAGCCAGTCAAAACAACCCTGTGTGCACTTTTGTTGGTTTGACAGCAGAACAACTGAGATCCAAACTTACTTTCATTTAACCCTGATTGCAGTAGCTGCTCTGTGAATTAACCTCTATTTAATAACAAGCATATAAGGACACTTGAGACAAAAATGTGATGTATGTGTTTTACTTTTAGCGAGTTCATGTTTTTAGTTGTGAGTAATTCTATAATTAAAGGTACATTTCAGGTGTGCCAGAAATTGAAAAAATCACATGCTTTTATGGTTGATATTCTATTTGTTTGCATAGTATATATTTGGAATGTAATAAATTCATTAATTTGCAAGCTTAATCTCAAATGAATTCTTAAATAATTAAATTATATTCTAAAAATGGGTTCATTATTTTTTCAACTGTGTTACAGACAAAAGTTGTGCTATTTCTCAACTATGACTATCTATTATTCAACATAAATCCATATACACTGAATTCAGAGTTACTAAACAGTATTATGTAGGGCTTGGCTCTCTAGAAATGTCCCTCATCATTTATACCACACCGTGGCCAACATTTAAGAGAATTATGGCACAAAAGCCATGTCACACAGATGACAACACACAGTAACAGCTGACAGGACAAGAAGAGAAACTTTTCTCTACAACACAAACTTTAATGATGGGTGGCAGTTCACATTTTTTCCATTCCTATCACTAGTGCCAACAGCAGACCTTGAATATTTCACCACCTGACTTGGATCACCTCATATCTGTGTTGTTTCTGTACATTTTGGTCGTTTTAATAGCAAGGACACAAGAAAATGATGATAACACAGCTGACAAACAGTTAATAGGTAACATGTACATACAATAATTTTAATAAAATGTTGATGAAGAGGGGTTGAAACAAACCAAACTTTCCTCAAGGTCCCCACCCCATATATTTTGAGTCATGTAACTTAATCAATGGGCAACATCTCATGGCAGATCTCTTGGACACAAAGTGAATAATTTTTTGTACTGATTATTTACATGTTATATTTTTTAAATAGCTGTATCATTTTTTATGGTTATGTGAACTAATGCTGAAAATAAAACAAACATGTTGATTTTGAAGAGCAAGCTTGACATGGAAGAAATTGGACAGTGCCAAAACTGCAAATTCAAATACACAATTTGCATTTTTGCTACATAAACTATGGAAGGTGTTATTTTTCTATATCAAATTACAGTGAAATATCACCCAAATTACCCAATATAAAATTGGTCACTGAAAGTATCATTTAATAAATTTGGTAGGTTTACCCCTGATAATTTGCAGCAGCATAATGTGATAGCCAATGTTCCTTATCATTTGTACTTTCATGACTTTTGTATATAGGCTACAGGCAATACTAAATTAAGCAGATTCCAGTTCAAACTGTGTAAACTGTGATGAAATATATTTTTCCCGAATCATTAAAGAGTATTTTGGACAAGCTTTTCGTGCCTCAACCAAGTTTGGTGAGATCATACATTCGTAAGCAAGTCTATTAATAGAGGACAGCCTGTCCTATAATACCCTCCTCATCTTGTGACAAATAAACTGCAAAGCAATGATGGTGAAATCCGTCAGAGGTTTAGCAAAACACATCCACTTCTGTGATTATACTGAGACTTTCACAGCCACAAACAGTGTTGTGCTCTGAGGTGGACTCTTATTTTCAAGATAAGCCACCTGTGGCCTCAGGACTGACCGTAACTAAAAAATATTAATGGGCCTCAGCAAACCATAGATCTATATAAGATTCTATATCATATATTCTTATATACCTATGTAGCAAACCTTGTGTTAGCCTGTTAGCAAAGTGTCCGGCGCTCCAGCCCTAAACTTGCTCAAAGCCGACCACTCAAAGTCCGTTTGAAATTATTTTTATACAATGTTTTTCTTAATCACACAACATGTCTATTGACCTGACTTTTTCCACTCATAAAGGAAGCTTAGACACAGCCAGGTCACAGTCAAACCTGAACCGGTTAAGTCAACCCTGAGGACAAGGTTGAGAGCAGGTGTGCAGCTGTGCGTGATGACATGAGAAAAATGGCATGACGAATGAACTATAAATAGACTTACTTGGTCGAAAAGGTATAAAATCCTATCCAAGGCTATGACAGAGCACTCCATCTACTTCATTGTCCTCTGATAATCTCTGTGGTGGAAAGGCAAGGGCGGTTAGGCCAATGATTGTCCTCAGGACCATAGACACAGAAAGTTCCTCTATGATAAGGAGTTGAAACATCTATACGCTTGTATATACTTATCTATGTAAATAAGTAGGTATGACCTGAAGTCAACCTAGCTTTTTATTTTGGTCTTGTTGTGTACCCTTAAAAAATAAACAAGTTGCCCTTTATGTATTTGAGCTTATTTACTGATGTTGTGTTTAATCCACTACAAAGTTACATGACCGTGGATAACAGGTATTTCAAAGACAAAAAAAAATAAATTCTAAATTATCTCGATGCATGTAAAGGGGTTGTTATTTGCTTGTTATTGCATAACCCACAACACTAAAATACCACTCTAACAGCTGCATCCACAGGCCCGGGTTTACAGCTCTGCACCTTCTAAAAATAGCACCTGTAGCATTCACTGGTCCGCAATAACAGCATTGAAATGGAAACAGTGACATCTACTGACCAAACTGCCATCCTCCACGAACTGAGGAAGTGTCCATAATAGTAGTCACAATTTTATTGATTAACTTGATTTAGACACCCCAGGGCTCTACATGGGAAAACCTCCTTTTGATGCAGGATGGCATGAAAGAAAGAAAGAAAGAAAGTAAGAAAAAAGAAAGAAAGAACATACAAAAATGAACGTCTCACTATTGCCCTATCTCAAACACAAGAGGAAGAAATAAGTTACAGACTTACTGACTTGATATTCCCGCTTATAATACCTGAGTATTTGAATTTTGGTAGAAGGAGAAGTAGCTTTTGTCTTGACCAGAAGCGAGGCCTCTGTGATTAGCCCAGATTACATGCACATTTGTCACTGTCATAAATCCACAGCTGTGCAGTCTCAAATTTTTATTTGTCACTTCTAAGCATTTGCACTACTCCTCTTTAGTTAAATATTTTGCAAAAAGGTCATATGCCCCCTATTAACTGAACAACAAAGTCTGTCTTATCTTTGCAATTCACTTCCTACATCACTGTACCACATGGGATTAAGTGTTTGTTTACATCTCTACCTATATTTTAAAAGTTTTGTGTGCAGTACCTTGCTTTGCATCAACACTCTAGGATCAGTGGTGGAAAATGATGAGCTGAAATTCCTTCTTCTCCCTTCATCCGATCTGTCGGCTGTCCTGCAGCAGCTGGTAATAACCCAGAGGGTGACACCACTTTCATCCCAGGACCCAAACTACCCAGCTGTTTGCTATCCCTCATCCTGGTGAGTGGACAGACAGGGGCGCAGCTCAGCATCAGAGAACCTGAAGGATGATCCTGCATGCTTATCACTGTGGCTGTCTCATTGCTGGGCAGGACCCCCAGCTGGAACGTGGATACTAAAGACCATGTCATTTCTCAGGAAAAGAGAGAGCCAGCTGAGAATGTCATTAAATTCATGGTCTTCACAGACACATAGACACATTAGTGGTAGTACATTGAAATATCAGAAAGTAGTTAATAGCTGTCATAAAAATTATTTCAGTGTTTGCAGAGTTGAGAACCTTATTTCAGCCAACATCGCTTAACTTTGACAACTGACAGGTTTATTGTATATTAAATATTCATTTATGCTTTGAAATACATATTTGGTTACTTTGAAGATTTTGACTTTGCAGATCTAAAAATTTTCTTCAGTTCCAAATTTTTACCTTAAAATAGTTCAAAGATTCAAGGATTAAAGGATTCAAGGAGTTTTATTGTCATTCAACCCATGTAAAACATGGGTGGGATGAAATTTTTCCCTGGTCCCGGAGCAAGCCCAATTATAGAAATGAGAATAATAAATATATACAAATATACAATAAAAAAGTCTTATTTTCTTCTTGTGTTAGTTGATCGGAAAAATTGTTTATCTGTCTTATTTTATTAATTGACACGTTTTTAACGTCACAAGTAAACAGCCCCCCCGTGATTTCCCCTGGTGGTCTCAAGTTGTCAGAGTGTCGAAGTCCTTTCTTCGACAACCTCAGTCTGGTAGTCCTGCTCTTGATGCTCCGCAGCCTCCTGCCAGAGGGTTGAGTTAAGGTCTTGGTAGCATTTCTAAGCAGGTTATTTTGTTATCAGTTCCAATGCTCGCTGTGAACTATAGCATATAATTTTCAAATATAGGGTTCAAAAGCCAAATATGTACCATCTATAATATATTTTCCAGTGTATATTTTTATTTATCTAATAAAATATATCTTTTGTGGTGAGATATCTAGTCTCACATAATACCGAAAACAAATTTTGTTATGTTTTGTTTGTTTGTTTGCTATTTAAGCATAAAGCTCTGCAGAGGCATATATGTTTTGCCAGAGCTCCAGAGGACACATGGGGATTCATTGAAGTCCATTTAAGATTCTTTTTCTCCCCATTTTTCCCCTCCTTCACACACACTTTAGGGTCCAATAAACAAGGAGGGAGTAAACACAGGGTCAGGGTGTACTTTTGAAAAGGGAAAGATGTGAGCATTGCTGTTCCTCCTTTTCTTAATTTGATATGTGGGAACCCTCTCCATCCCAGGATTCTCAGTGAGAACACATTCTTGCTGAGGTTACTGTCGCGTTCAGGGGGCTTAAGGATGGATTCAGCTGGACTACCTTTCAGTACAGGCAACCAACACCCAAAATCATCAACATAGCTGCCCCAACCTTTTCCCTCACCCCTCTCTCTGTGTCCAGCACCTTGAAATATGAGACCACCCTGGAAAGCTGCCTGGTGAGCATAAGCCACATTCTTTTGCTAGACCCCTACAACCTCCCTCACTCATAGAGCAATGTTACTTTTACTGCAGTGAAAGTAAAAGTGCTTTATTTTTAGTCATTAACAGCACATATGTAGCTTGATGTACTGAAAAAATTCAAGTAACAAATATCTGTGTGCACAATATTTTTGAAACAATTACATATGGATTACTTTTCCATTGAACATATACAACCTCAATTTTCCACTGTGTTGCATTATCTCATCTTTTATCAGCACTTACTTAATGTCTGGGAATTGAAGAGTCAAGTATCTTGGCTTTGAAAATATAATGTTACCTAATATTCTTGCCTTCAGCTGCTTATAGTTTTGGAATTCCTTTTTTTTTAAAAAATTTATTGTAGTGCCATGAGCCGACAAATGTTTATACCAGGGGCCAAGTTGGTATTGTGAGCAGGCTAGTTCAGCACCCTGACTCCTCCACTCTTGAGCCTGTAAAAAATTTTGTTTTCAGCAATTCGTTGATAAATGTTGTTTTGAGTATATGCAGTGATTTCTATTGCAGTCATATCTGTTATCCACCTGATGGTTCAGAAATAGAAATCAATGGCCTTTTTTACACTCAGACATGCAAAGTCACAAACTTATTGCAAATTAACCCAGATAGCATGGGCATATATTTTTCATTAAACAACTGAACTATTCAAATTTATGTTTTCTTTGCTCTGTTAATTTAATATTTAAATTTAAAATCATTTTTGTCAAATTTCCTGTACACAATTTTAATGCCAAACGTAAAAACCGAAAAAATAAAGCAACACACTGCCATATGATCTGGCTACTGCTCGGTTAATACACAGCCACAGTACAGCAGCTAATCAACAGCTGCTCTGAGAACAATGAAACTCAATGTACTGACAGAATCTGTGACATAATCACAGAGTCAATGGGGGCACCATAAACAAGGCCAGACATACAGTTTTGTGTTGGAGCCTTTTGGCACTTTTCTATGATGTCATCCCCTCCAGTCCTGTTTGTGGTATTTTCAACATACAGAGAAAATGACTGTCCCGCCTCATCAGCTGTTATGGCAGTAAAATTCCTGGAGCATTTCAGACTGCTAAGAACAGAAACCCTTGTTTTCAGGGTATATCATGCAAAGAACTCCTGCCACAAAATAAACATCGGAACATTTTCACATGTCCAGGTCTGATATTCTTAGCGTAAGTGGTGTAGATTAGAGCATTTACATAAAACTATCTATTAGGGGATAACATTTTTTTATTTCAATAATCATATATACCTAATACAATAATAAATAAAGTAATAATAACAACTGAAAATGCCACTTAGCCTTTTCATTTTAAGTGTGTTGACTTTATGTTTGAAGCTGTCTAATGCACATCTACTTCACTTGTAGTTCATAAGAACGTCACTAGAGGGCCGTATTCCATATCAATTAAGAGGGTGTCAGTCCATTCAACAACCTGGGGGTTTAGAAAACACTCCTTTACTCTGACTAGTTTACTGAGTGCGCAGATTGCGTGAACGAGGACTTCACCATGTCTTACTTTCCTCTGAATAGCCTGTCATTAACAAATTAGTTTGGAAGTTAAAAAAAACAAAAAAACAGTCAGAATGATGCATGTAAGTGATTTGGGGGGGTCAGTGTTTGCAATAGCATGGCAAAAACAAACAAAGACGAAGTACTCTGCAAATTGAAGTCCTGCACCTGCACAATTCTGTACAACCGTGCTTGGAGACTGATGTTACTCAATTATGTCGTCATGCATTGTAACATCATGCAATATGAAGTCCTGTAGCTCTATGGGTCCAGGAAAATTTGAAAGAATTTTTGAAGCACGACTTCAGGGTTTATCCATCATTCAGTGTTTGCTGTAAGCAGAAAAAACAACGTAAAATATTTTTTTTCCTGCAAATTTTCAAAGAAGACATGAAAAACAAGGTGATGTTGAAATTCTCTCAGCACATTGCAGTTTTACAGATGTTAGATTGCACAATTTTTTAGCAGTTTAGACTGAGTTGTGGATTTAGCACAGCTAAATGGTGTTTGTTTCTGTTTTATTTTATTTTATTTATTAATGCAACTTCAGGGAATCGGAAAAAAATATGACGAGACATGGTTGACCAAACAGGGCTTAAGCGCTTTAACTACAACTAAGACGAAATAAGATGCGCCCTTTTATCCAGGTCGTTGAAGATAAATATATTTATATCTATGATATCATGAGCGTTCACAGCATTGCACTACTCTCAACACGGTGCGTCTCTTGCAGAGCGTTGTTAAGAACAACCAATCTCTCACGTCCTTACTAGGACGTGAAGCGCGTCCGTCCAATTGAACGGCAGCTCTGTGGGTGGCGAAGTATGGTGGCGCCAATGTTATGGAGTTTCCGCTCCTCGTCTGCTTCCATCAGGTTAGGAAGCTAAGCTAGCGTCAGTCAAGGCCTGCAGCCGTCCATCGGGAGGGCTAACAAGAGCAAACACAGCTATTCGGAAGGAGATAAATATCCCTTTATGAATCTGCATGAGAACAGTTAAAATCCCAGAAATATGGTGGTTCTCAAAATTCGAGACCAGGTAAGTGATCATTGAGTCAAAAACAGGCTGAAGTTTGAAGCCTGGCTGCAGCTGTGAGGCTAACGTTAGCTGCCCAGATTTCGACAGTCGCAGGCGGAATGTAACTCGAGTTCCTCCAGCTATTATCAGCAACGGAAGCATCTCCTTTAACATTTCCTTGGGGCTAAGTTTAAATTGTAAGATGTCCAATTGAGGATGTGAAACTGAGACACAGTGTTTTGTGACAAGTCGCATTTTGAGCCCTGTTCAAAAAGGGGGTTATTACGCTTTCATTAAGACGCATCCCCCAGCGGTTATTGAGTTATAGCCAGCTAATGGTACTCTTTTTATCTCCAGCAATTAGCCAGAGCCACCGTGAAACATTACCAGCTACTGAGTAGGGAACTAACATGCTGTGACTGATCAAAACTAAGCTGAAATCTGTCGTGTTGTTCCCGCGACTCTACTCAACAATAGCCTGTAATCTCCGTAATTTGAGAAATTATGTGAATTATAATTGCAATGACAACAACAAAGCGAGCTGTTGATCGTGTAATTTCTGTGACAACTGAACCTAGTTGGCATCTTTGTATTAGCCTACTCCAGGACAGCTGATGAGGTTTCATGACAGCTACAAGACAGGGTAACTTGTAAACACATGAATAATTACACAGCGTTTATACACCGATCCATCAAAGTTTATGCTTTATGTAAGACGAAGAAGATCCATCAGTTGTGGCAGCGAGGATCTGTCGGAGGCTTCGTGCATTAGTTCATTGATTTTCTTAATTCTTATTGTTGTAATGTGATGTGTGGCAGTGTTTTAACAGTAGTGTTGTCGTGTTGTAGCTTAAATGGTTCATGGCCTTGCAATTAGAGTTGATAATCGAACCTCTAGTCTCTGATTAAATAGAAGTAAACACTAGTGATTAATCATCTTTCAACGCTAATAAGCCAATAAAGTGCTGATGATAGTTAAAACAAAGTATGAAGGGATCTGTATTGGTTGACTTATGAAAAGTATAAAATCACCTGAGATGGTAACACTATAGGACATGGCTCTCAAACTACAGTAGACACTTGTCACCTACTTGAGATCACGGAAATAGCATTCTGATATCATTTGGGGCTGTGTATTGGACATACCTGCTATTCTAGTACTCTGTCTGCTTGTATGATCGTGCATGTGGCTTTTCCTGTGTGTGCTTGAATGATCGTGTACCTGAGCTCATGTGAGCTGGTCCAGTTGCCAAAGAGCTGTCTCCATGGTGATGGTATTAACTAGGCTGGCTTGTATGAGTGGAGAGGAGGTATACAGTCTGCAGGCAGAGAAGCATTGAAAATCTCCTTTACTAGTCACTCAGGACTGGAAAGCAGGAAATAAAACCAAAATGCAGATTTGTTCTTTCATTTCATGGTGTGTGGGGGGGTATGGAGAGATGAAATGCCGCATGAAGCACAAGTGGCCCCTTGTTACTCTAAATATATTCCAACTAGGGCCAGCCACTGTTTCACCCTCTGGATATTAATGGGTATTTATCACTGTATGAGAGGGTGGTTTTGTGTTTTTAAAAAGCCACACTGTAAGCTACTTGGTTGCTAATTCTGGTCCATGTTTTGCCTATTATATCAACCCCCACCTGTTTTCTCAAATGTGGCTCAAGTTTGTTATGTTGTCCTGTTTTTATTTTTGGTTTTATTCTTTTAGTAGACTTCATTGGTAATTATCTTGACCAGACATACTTTGAAATAGAAAATGCTTTAGGTAAAAAAAAATGTAATGTATAGATTATTTTTCCTCTGTTGTTTTGCACTATCTGGGGTTTATTGCATTTAGCACATACAGTCCAAGCTCTTTCTGAATGACAAAGGTGAAAGTGCGTAGCGCCATGCTTGACTTTCATAAGACTGAGAGTGCCATTTAGAGATAGCCAGAGGTACATATCCAGAGATTACGGAAAGACGAGTTGCAGACATGGCTTTCTTTTTTTACCTTGGTACATCGGTAAACACATTTATCAGAGTGGACTCGTAAATATGGAATGGAGGCTAAATAAATATGTACATGCGTCACAATTCTGATTAAAGGGGAGGAAATCCAGCTTGTTGTTGAACCTGCTCACTCTTCAGCCTTTCTTCATTTCACTTGTCTCATTTGTTTTGGATATATGGGTGCACATTACTCATTCTGATGTGCAAATTGTTCACACATCGTGCAGGTGCTTAACGACAGCTCACCTGACACACAGTATCTAGGTACTGACAGACTTTACAGGTTTCACCTGTGGATAAGGAAGGATTCACTGTTTTTAGTTAATAGTTGATCAGAATGTCTTTTTTTGTTTCCACACTTGGAAAAAGTCAGGAAAGAGTTAACCTTTGGAGACTGGGAATGTTCCATCTGGGTCTTTCATGAGTAACCAGTTGCAGCCTCTGGATGGGATCCCCTGCCCTCACTGTTCTCCCTCATTCTTGCCCGCCTTCTTCCACCAGCAGTGGAAAACAGCCTGATCAAAGGCTCTGTGCAGGTGTTATGTTGGATCAGATAGGGCAGTGCAGCAGTGTTAAACCGGCCAGCATCATACATGAAGGTTCACCTGTTCACTTGACAACACAGTATATTGACTGACAATGGAGTTTTCACACTGTTTCCAAAACACTTCAGTGAAGTCAAAGAGATGTAAATCTTTTTAGTGGTGGAAAAGCCCAAGCTGTACTAAAGATTAAACTACTCTACACTAAATCTAATAGTGGAAAAACAGTGGCTATCAGCTGCTTGATGTGTTCTTTTAGGCCAAGCCATCCAACATAGAATTTAGAGAGTGTTAAATAGACCTCCTATGATGTGGTAGAAATTAGTGATTTTTGACAAAGATAGAAATTATTGCATCTGCAAATGAATGGTTGAATTATGTTATCTTAATGCTGTCACTTTCCCCTAAACTTCATTCAGTCTACTGTGCTGGAACATTATGTTCTGAGATCCATCTCACTATTCAGAGGCATAGCTAGTGCTGTAAAACTTTCTTTTGGGAAAAGTTGGCTAGAATGCTACAACTGTGTCAAAGTGCATAACTTGCTACTGATACATTTTAATGTTCTAAATAATTAAACTGGTTTCAGCTATATATCTCAAGGACTTTGTAACTCATGAGAACATTTGACTTTTTTGTCCTGTCAGGCAAAAAAATATATAAAGATTTGAATAATAAGAAACAAAAATGTATACTTTTCTTTTGTAGTACAGCTCCTGCACTCAGAGTACTCTCTCCATGTGCACACCCCTACAAGGGTGGGGCCAGTCATCTACTTTTTAGAAGACTTGAGGAGTTTCACAATCCCAAGAAACCAGACTTCACAAAGAGCTTAAACAACTCTTTTTTCCAGCTTTAGTTTCGTAAAAGATTTTTGATTGGATCCTTTTTTCAAGGTGTTTTCATGCTAGATTTGCTGTCCAGACCTCTGGTGTGGATGATCTCCTTCTGTACTCGTCCATCTACGTTGAAGATGCAGACTATCACAGGAAATTAATTATGCCTAAGATGAAAATATGCCTTGAGAAAAGGGGAGGTTGGACCATTCGCTGGAGCTCCACACTGGACTGTGAATTTTCTTATTGTTCCATGGGGTAGATGTGGTCTCACTTACCACCACATCGTAAACCCACATTGTAAATTAGAGAGTGGAGCACTTGTTGATCTCGATTTGGATAAACTTCCTCCATCATGCTCTGATTTGTGGAGTCATTGTTTTGTTGAAAGTCCACCGTAATGTGTGCTCAAGTGTCTGTTTTCCTCCTCACTTCTACAACCTTATGTTTCAGTCTGTGCCTTTTCTTCATTGGACTGTAAAGAAAGGGGCAGTTTTAGCAGGTTAAACATAATCGTGTTATCTCTGAGCAAATGAGTCGTGTGTGTATTGTGGTGCTAGACGTTGAGGATCCTGAATTCCGTCCAAGGCGCAAGGTCTCTAAGGTCTGAATGGTTAATGTTTTCCTAAATATGAACTGTGCTTTCTGAACTTAATTTCTGACTAACACTGTGTCTGCTTCATTGGCATTACATAAAATGTTTACTGTATCAATAAGCCTGATATTCTGTCACATCATCCAAAAGAGCCTTGAAATTCATTTGATTTTGACTCGCTCTTTTTCTTTTACAGCCTGCTTTGCTGAAAGCCATTTTCAATGTGGACCCAGACGAAGTACGTTCGCTCATATTCAAAAAAGAGGATGTGAACGCACAGGTAAACCTTCGACACTCTCACTAATGTCTGCATCAGCTCCCTCTCATTATTTCTGTTGTTTAAAGTCTCTGGAGCAGCGCTGTATTTAGAACTTAACTGTCCTTAAAGGGCCCCTCATAACTCTTTCAGTTAGTTTCATAGAAGTGGGAGCACATAGTTTTTTTACTGTTCCCACTGCATGATCTGGATCTGCTTATTTTATTGCATTCCTCACCATTCCTGCTCTGGAGGGGGGTTGTCCCTTAGAAATACAGCTGCCTTTTTAACATTTCAAGAGCAAGATTTTCAAGATAACTTTATCTCATTGACACAAACGGTTTCTGTTATTGAATAATTCCCATATGGTGCAGTTTAACTTGATTAATATGTACATAAATGCTTCTCTTCTGCTATAGGACAATGAGAAACGAACACCGTTACATGCTGCTGCCTATCTGGGAGATGCAGAAGTTATAGAGCTGCTGATTCTTTCAGGTACGTTGTGTCTTATTCTTCCACTCTCTGTTTTTACATTTTTCTCTTAGCTGTCCTGTGTAATTAATTAAAAAAACAAAAAAATTCAGTTAAAAAAGTAATAGTCGCTAAATAGAGCTAGAGATGCATAGTTCTGATCTTTGTATCAGTCTTTGATCTGATTCAGACTTAGAAAGCTTAGGTGGGTTGTATGTTGGGAACAAATGACTAATCCATGCAATTCAGACTTTATTTATTCATCGCAAGTTATAAAAGCTTGTTGCTGTCAAAAGGTAATTTTAAACCTCATTGTCATATAGGGGAAAATACTAAATTAATACTGAGGTCAGATCAGTATTGGAGTTGGCACTTTAAAAGTTGGATAAGTGCATTCTGAAGTATGAGGGGGGAAAATAGTGAAGTTGTAAGGTCTGTGTAGAATCACCTCTTGTACACATCGGTCCTGGCGTACTGCCGTTCATACTTTAACTCTGTTGTTCCACTCTCACATCAATGACCTCACCTGGTCTGCATACTTCCATCTGCACATCAGCTGTCTTGGCCCCTCCCTCACACACAACAGCACTGCCGTCTTGGTCCACTAACTTGTTATCTCGCGCCTGGATTTTTTCAACTTCCTTCTCTCTGGCCCCTCCCTTAATTTTAACTAGTACAGAATGCTACAGCCCTGATTACCACCAGGATCCCCTCTTTCCATCACATCTCCTTGTATGCATCCTATCACCCAGCACCAGCACCTTCAAAGTCCTCCATAACCTTCTCCATCCTCACAAAGCTTGCTTGACCACGATGGGATCCAGAGCCTTCAATCACTCTTGAAAATATTCGAATTTTTCCTTAAACCCATCTATTGGGCCAAGCCTACCTGTTCTGGCTGTCATTCATCTCATTTTTTAAATTTTTTTTTTTAACTTTTATTATATTTGAACTATTGTTGAAGTGTCTTTAAGTGTGTTCTGTACAGGGTCCATGGGTGCCTTGAGAGGTGCCTGAAAATAAAATCTCTTATAATTAATATATCAGGGTTCATGGAAATTGTGAATGATGGCAGATGTTGACCTGTTTGACAGTTTAATAACATTTTTCAGATGTGACACAGAGAACATTGTTCATATGGTCTGATTCAGCAATACTTGTATGAAATGCACCTACATGCACCCTTCCCTCTTTTCTTATTTAATACAGCTTGGGAGATGACAGATTTGGACTTAGTAGCTGTCAAAAACAAAATTTGTGATGAAGTTGAAATGTTGTCACGAAACTGACCTCACACAGACTAACAGTCACCCTCCTCTGACTCGTAGGTGCCAGAGTAAATGCCAAAGATAACAAGTGGCTCACTCCTCTGCACCGGGCTGTGGCCTCCTGTAGTGAGGTATGTGTAACTTCCTTTGCTTCACTTCCAGATCAGCATAAACTGTTTTTGCATTGTCATGTTAGACTAAAACCTACACGTGTCGACTTTTTCTAAGGAGGCTGTCCAGGTGTTGCTGAAACACTCTGCAGACGTAAATGCTCGAGACAAGAACTGGCAGACCCCGCTTCACATCGCTGCTGCAAACAAGGCGGTCCGTTGTGCCGAAGCCCTCGTCCCACTGCTCAGCAATGTGAATGTGTCAGATAGAGCAGGCCGGACGGCGCTGCACCATGCAGCCTTCAGTGGTCATCTTGAGGTAATGTAACCTTAAGTGTTTTTGATTATCCTGTGAGCTGCACTGGAATAACGGCTGTGATTCAGTGTGGATGTAGTTGTTGCTTAATGGATAGAACTGGCAGTACATTTGGAATTTCATCTCCCATAAATAAATCAAGACAAGGGATGAAGTTAAAGGAGCTGTACTGTGCATATGGCTGCCAGGTTGTTCTGCTTCACAGTCAACCATTTGATTACTTCTTATACAGGCAGAGTAAGAGTTAGTCTCTGCTTTAAAAAACATGCTCAACATGCGGAAATCAAGTCATCACATAAAGGCTCATATGCTTGGTATGCTCCTCTGGCTGGTTTTGTGTATTCAGGATCTTTTCCTCATACTGAAAGGAAGCTGTCTGCCAGCTTAATATGTGTCAACAATGTGTATTGTAACTTGCGCCTCTGAAATAGAGAACAAAAAACAATGACTGTTTTTGCACGTTTGAGAAGTGTTAGGCAAAACGATCAACATCCCTTTATAGCTCTGCTGACTACCTTCTTTAAACAGCTGTACAGGCAGTGACCACAGCTGTCATTACCACAGCACATAATGTATCATTATACATGTTGCTATGTTCTCATATCCTGTCCACTACGTTCCATTGTAGACAAATAATTGTGCAAAGAACCTGTTGTTGAGATGATCAGTGGAGTTTTGAGCTGTTTTTGTGATGATGAAATCAAATAGATCTCATTAGTTGGAAATAACTATGACTAAGCGAGTGGTAAGACTGCTCCTCAATGAATCTGTCATAACTTGTTTTTGAAAGGACCACATTTTGAGATAGTCAGTTTATTTCTACCTGGGTGCAGACTGGCACTGTCATCAGTTGTCTGAAAATGTGATCACTCTTTCTAGGATGCTAAATGCAGTCAGTGCGTGTACAAGTCTTTGTTTTTTGCATGCAAATGAATTATTGAAATGACACAAATGCAAATAAGTTGTCTTATAGATGGAAACCACTTGTATAACCAAGTGTCCATTCAAATTAAGTGCATAAGAGCAGTTTACACAACCATTTTCCAGTTTAACACAGCAAATCCTAATGTAAGTAGACATAGATGAAGACTGTGTTCAATCTGATAACAGCCTGCACAGTGGCTAAAACAGGTAAAATGTGAGAAAGGATTGTACTGTTAATATAAGACAAAGAATTTTAACCCACACAAGCTCAGATATTAAAAAAAGAGTTTTACCCCGTGGGAGCTTTTTTAATCTGAGAGGAGACTGAGCTGTTCACATGAGTGTTATTAAAACGAGAGAAGCAGCTTGTTTTTATCCCTCACATCAAGAAATGTTACAGGCATGGTTATGCAAGTGTTGATGCTGATCTTGAGGCTACACAATCAGTCAGGTTCAGGTAGTAGCTTCCCTCGACACATTTGCTAATCGCCTCTTTTTTCTGTTGCCACTTTCAGATGGTGAGGCTCTTGCTCTCTAGAGGAGCAAACATCAATGCCTTTGACAAGAGGGACCGCCGTGCAATCCATTGGGCCGCCTACATGGGTAAGTTATCAACCACAGTGCTTTTTACTTATTGTTCTTTTTCTTACTGTCACTCTTATCTTGTAGTCCCACAACATTTCCTTCAAAGTCCTAAACACAGTTTGGAAGTTTTAAAAGTTGAAAAGCATGCTTGTTTCCTAAATTTTGATTTTCCTGTTGATCTGTAGGACACATAGAAGTAGTGAAGCTGCTGGCTTCTCATGGAGCCGAGGTGGCCTGCAAAGATAAGAAATCCTACACCCCTCTACACGCAGCTGCCTCTAGTGGGATGATCAGTGTTGTCAAATACCTCCTGGACCTGGGGGTGGATGTAAGTGTCCCCCACTGTTAACTGTTACCACACTGGACTCTTTAAGATCTTGTGACAAAGAGAGAACAGAAATGAACAATTTATGCACTTTGGACAATGGCTTAAATGTTTCCTGTAAAAAGAGTTTTGTCAATCAGTACCACGCTCTTATTTCAACTTCCCTTTTCCTTTGCTGTCAAGATAAATGAGCCCAATGCGTATGGCAACACACCGCTTCATGTGGCCTGCTACAATGGGCAGGATGTGGTCGTGAACGAGCTCATTGAGTGTGGGGCTAACGTCAACCAGGTGAATGAGAAGGGCTTTGCCCCTCTCCATTTTACCGCTGCCTCGCACCACAGGGCATTATGTCTGGAGCTGCTGGTTTGTAACGGGGCTGATGTTAACATCAAGGTGAGAATAAACCAGACAAAAAATGTTCATGATGAACTGTTGCTTAATTACTGATGTTTCAGTCAACAGTCACTTTTCCTCCTCTTTTGACAGAGTCTTTAATTGTTTGTACCAAAGTGCTCTGTGCAGTTTTCATACTTCCCTTGGTCCTTCATAGGTGTACTCGTAACCAAATTCAATGTCTATGAACTTTGCAATGAACCAGCCCTGTTTTTGTTATACTCCAGAGCAAAGATGGGAAGACTCCTCTCCACATGACAGCAATCCACGGGAGGTTTTCTAAGTCCCAAGCAATCATTGAAAATGGTGAGCTCCCCTAAAAAATAGCTTTGTCTCAGAGAAACACAAATTGCCGAGTGTAACACTGACAGGGTGCTTACTTAATTTGTTTTTATCCCCCCTAAGGTGCTGAGATTGACTGTGAAGATAAGAACGGAAATACACCACTGCACATCGCTGCTCGATACGGACACGAGCTCCTCATTAACACCCTCATCACCAACAGAGCTGACACAGCCAAGTAAGTGAACTCATCTGCTCTTTTTCAGCAGTTGAACCATTTATTCTTAAAACCTTTACATTCTTGTTGTATAACATACATACAAATAATCTTTTGAGTGATGCTGGGTGATTAAACATGGTTGTGTCTTTGCCAGACGAGGGGTCCATGGTATGTTCCCACTGCACCTGGCTGCTCTCAGTGGATTCTCTGACTGCTGTCGAAAACTCTTGTCTTCAGGTGAGCCCCAAAAACTTAATGGATCTCAGTACAAAATGGCACAAGTTCTACATTTGAATGGTTAATGCATCAATCATTAATAAACCAAACGTTTAAGTAACTGCTGGCTCAGATTTATAACCCTTTGCTCCGATGCAGGATTCGATATTGATACCCCTGATGACTTTGGAAGGACTTGTTTACATGCTGCGGCTGCTGGGGGGTGAGTAAGAATGGCAGAAATGTTTATTTTATAGGTTATCATTTATGTATCAGTTCATCCTCTTGTTAATTTACTCAAACAAATCCAATTTTCTCAATCAAACAGAAACCTGGAATGTCTCAATCTTCTCCTCAACACGGGCGCGGACTTTAACAGAAAGGACAGCTTTGGCAGGTTGGTGGATTTTCATTGTAAATAAAAGGTTCTCTCTCCTAGTTTTTTGGTCAAGTTTGAACAGTGAACTGAGCAATGTTTGCTTTTCCAGGACCCCTCTGCACTATGCAGCTGCCAACTGTAACTACCAGTGCCTGTTTGCACTGGTGGGCTCTGGGGCCAGCGTCAATGACCTGGACGAACGGGGTTGCACTCCTCTCCACTATGCCGCTGCCTCTGACACAGATGGAAAGTTAGTACTGATCAATTAATCAAACTTTTTACATAGCTCCAAATCACTTTATGTTATCTCAAGGCACTTAACAAAAACAGAAAATCTAGATTTTCTCATGTCGTATAATAATGGAAAAAACATTTTTTTTAAGGAAGTGGTGGGCGTATGGAAGACTAAAGAATTAGTAATGCATAGAAATTTGAGCCTTTTGAAGATGGCAATGTTTCCTTGTCTACAGCCCCTCTGTTTTGTCTGCAGGTGCCTGGAATATCTACTGCGTAATGATGCAAATCCAGGGATTCGGGACAATCAGGGCTACAATGCTGTGCACTATGCCTCTGCGTACGGACATCGCCTCTGTCTGGAGCTGGTAAGAACCTCGCTTCGAAGCACACATCTTATAACACCTTCTCAGTATGTCTTATTATAATCATCTCTAACAATGTCTTATGCTTCTCTGGCTCTCCTATTTTTCACAGATTGCGAGTGAAACACCGTTAGATGTGGTGAGTGGAGTTTGTACTTTTCTTACTTGTGTGTTTGGATTTGTTTATGGCAAAGATCTGGCAACAATGAAGTCACACACACAAAGTCTCTGCAAGTGAGGAATCTGAAGTCAAAGTAAAAGTAATCATGTCAGTAAAAAAATTCTATTCAAGTGAGATGTTTGAAATACAAATACAGACACAAAGACACTGTGCAGATCTGTTTATGACTTTTGACCTCAGAGTAGCTCAGGGTACTGTTTAACTGTGTTGTGGAGCTTTGTAGCTGTGTCATTATAATGCCTTATGTTTGTATTTTAGCTGATGGAGACCTCAGGAACAGACATCCTGAATGACTCTGATGTCAGAGCCCCTGTCAGTCCTCTACACCTTGCTGTGAGTGATGTCTTGTTGGCTCTTATTGTGAGATCATCGTCAGTCTCATCATGTTAATGTTTTAATGTTCACGGTGTACTTGTCTGTTAGGCATACCATGGTCACCACCATGCTATGGAGGTTCTGGTACAGTCTCTGCTGGATCTAGACGTTAGAAACACCCAAGGATGCACCCCACTAGACCTGGCTGCTTTTAAAGGCCACGTAGAGGTTGTGGACGTCCTAATCAACCAAGGCGCCTCCATCCTTGTCAAAGACTTCACCTTGAAACGAACCCCCATTCATGCTGCAGGTATACTGCTCTCATTAGCTGAGTTTTATATTGTGGGGTTTTTACTTTTTTTTTTTTCAATTGCGCTCCTTTTAAAAAAAGTATAATACAAGCTACATTTGTTTTATCCTTTCTCTGCAGCTACCAATGGTCACTCAGAATGTTTGCGTTTGCTTATTGGAAATGCTGATCTTCAAAGTGCAGTAGACATTCAAGATGGGAATGGACAGTGAGTAAACTTTGCTGGTTGTTTTTCACGGCTGTCACTCAAGATTCAAAGTAACAGATTTTTGTTTGGACTCTGTTATTGTCCAGAACCCCTCTGATGCTGGCGGTCCTGAGTGGACACACAGACTGTGTGTATTCTCTTTTGAATAAGGGAGCCAGTGTAGAAGCCAAAGATAAATGGGGCAGGACAGCCCTACATAGAGGAGTAAGACCATCTTGCATTTCCTACATACATACTGAAAAAATGCACCTGCTGATTTTATACTCATACCCCAGTTTTGCATATTATGTGCGTGATTATTTAGGATATATGATTAAAGCAGTGACAACACTAACCTCCACGATGTTCTTTCTGCAGTCAGTGACTGGCCATGAGGAATGCGTGGAGGCCTTGCTTCAGCACAGCGCCAATTTCCTGGTGCGAGACTGTAAAGGGCGAACGCCAATCCACCTGGCATCAGCATGTGGACATATTGGGGTACTAGGAGGTCTGCTGCATGCTGCCCAATCAGTGGAAACACTCCCTGTCTTAACAGACAACCAAGGCTACACCCCACTGCACTGGGCCTGCTACAATGGTACAGAGATGAGAGAATGCAGACTTTTTTATGTTGTACAGCTATTCTTAGCAATGTATGCTCTGGCAGGATTCAACGATTGAAGATAGGCATGAACAGCTTAATTTTTAACATTTGCTTGCTCAATATGCAGTTCTTTCTTGCAACTCTTTTTGCACATAAAGGCTAAATTTTGACCCATGGTGGTAGAGGCAGATAAGTTAAAAGAGCCTTGATTGTGAATGCAACCAAATATGGTCTGATGTGGATTTTTTATATTTTGTTCCTTTAGGTCATGATACATGTGTGGAGGTTTTGCTGGAACAAGAGGTTTTTCACAAGGCTGAAGGCAATTCTTTCAGCCCCCTCCACTGTGCTGTGTAAGATCTGAAGCAGTCTCCTGTTTGATCAATGCTGGGAGAACAGATGCTTGGTTAGAAGAACTAATCCTCTTTTCTCCTCTGCTCTGCCCTCCTTTGCTTCTCTCTAGGATCCATGACAATGAAGGTGCAGCTGAGATGCTGATAGACACACTGGGCCCTGCCATTGTCAATGCCAAAGACAGTAAAAACAGGTAAACAGTTTCATGCAAAAGAAGTGTCACAGCATTTGCAGCTTTAAGCCAGCTGAAAAACTTTGTAAAAATTTGAATGAACTATGCCTTGTTTTATTTCTGTTCCCACAGGACCCCTCTACATGCTGCAGCCTTCACTGACCACGTTGAGTGTCTTCAGCTGTTGCTGAGTCACAATGCTCAGGTCAACATAGTGGATGCTGTAGGGAAGACCCCACTGATGATGGCTGCTGAAAATGGACAGACAAATGCTGTTGGTATGATTTTTTTGTACTTGAACAAACAGATGAAAAGTATCACCATGAGTGTGCACAAGAACAAACTTGTATTGTTTCTCTCCATTTTACCTTCTTAATCTTACTTTTAGAACTGCTGGTTAGCAGTGCGAAAGCAGATCTCACTCTGCAGGATGCTGTGAAGAACACTGCACTTCATCTCGCCTGCAGTAAGGTTTGTATAACCATGTGGTGGCACTGTGCTTACATGTCACAGCACAAAATGTACAGCAAGGCCCTTCAAGAATATTGTTACTTTTGTGAGCACAATGTAACACCTTTTCTTTTTTTATCAAACAATATTCATTATAGTTATAGTCTACTCTTTTCTGCAGGGACATGAAACTAGTGCCTTGTTGATATTAGAGAAGATTGCAGACAGAAACCTCATAAACGCCACTAACGCCGCCTTACAGACGTACGTATTGTTTGTTTCATATTTATTGTCTGATTCTAAACCTGCATGAGAATGGAGTGTCAGTGTTGTGGGATTACTGTGGAGATTTTTAATATTAATGCAGGGATACAGATTGTAACATCTTGATTTGCATGTGGGTCAATTGTGTCTTCATCTTTCTTTTTAGGCCCCTCCATGTGGCTGCAAGAAATGGCTTAACTGTGGTTGTACAAGAGCTGCTTGCTAAAGGGGCTAGCGTACTTGCAGTTGATGAAAACGGTAAATTCACAATCTTATATTTTTTCTACTTATTTACAGTACTTGCTACGAAAACATGTTTTTCACATGGACAAGGGATCAGATATGATGTCAGGTTTGTTTGAATAACTGGTAACATGTTAACAATAACATTTCGCTGCTCATTCACCTTTGAAACATTATCTACGTGAGGTGAAAATTAACATACCATGGAAAAAACACCAAGGTTAAAAAGAGGGATGCAGTTTGATAGGTCGATAACTTATCAATTTGATAATGCCTAATCCGTTAAATAAATGTGATGATACACTCAATGATTGTGTTAAAAGGAGTGTTAAGTATAGAATTAATGTGAAAGAAATAATCTGAAGCCTCCAATACTCTGTAGTTCTTTGCTAAATTAATGGGGAAACTTTATAAAGGAAACATTGTACTCAGTTTTTTTGTACAGGGAGTTATGTTACAAATTGTTGTATCATATTGGCATTATGAGCCCATCATTCACACACTGGACTTGTGGAAAGCAGGGCAGGAGGAAATGTGTCAAAGTATTTTTGCCATAAAGCTTTTATGGACTAGAAATATATCAATAAAGCAAGAAGTGTCAGAGTATCTGAATTATATTTTTATTTCTTATGCTCAAGGACCTTATTTGTTTGCGGTTTTGTCGCTGCAGAGTATTTCAGGGATGTAGTATCATCACGTTTACTTTATAGAAAAATGTCACACAGCTGCACTTTGGTTGTTTTAGGTTACACGCCCGCTTTGGCTTGTGCCCCCAACAAAGATGTGGCTGACTGCCTCGCCCTCATCCTGGCCACCATGATGCCTGTGTCTCCCTGCACCCCGGCACCCACTATCCCCTTCAGTGCCATTAACCACTTCACCACCAGCCCCTCCAAGAGCGTCACCTTTGACAGCCTGCCCGTTCTGCGTGGCGAGCACAGCTCCTACTGCAGCTTCAACAACATCGGCCACCATGATGGCTTCTACAAGGACGAAGAGCTCAATGACTCGGATTCGGAGACGTACTGAAATACAGGAGGAAGTGGAAGAAGCATAAATACACACGCTGTGTCTTAATTATCACCCACCCCCGGCTTGGGAGGGCAGAGGAAAAGAAAAGACCCCACAGGAGCCTTAAGAGATCACCCCCACCCACGCCATCAGAGAGCAAGAGAGGGAGGAGGTGCAGCAGGCTGGCCTATACTCATCCCGACCTCAACCAGCACCAGGTGTCCTTCAGCTGATACTGGACCTCAGTAACCGCTGCTTTACCAACACTGACTTCTTGAGTGCAAAGTGTACTTGTTGGGCAGACAGTGAATTTTGTTCAGCAATAAGATGCTGGAGAAGGATGGTAGCACTTCACAGAGAGCTAAACCGACAGGGACCAAAAGACATGGATGCATTTTAACCCAGTTTTAAAGGTGTAAATGAGAATTTTGGGGGTTTATCAATAAGCAGAGGGACAGAGCTGATTTCGATTTTTGAAGTTTCTTGAGTGAGAAAATGTTAAATCGCACACTATGTCTGAATGATCTTCGAGTCTGTACTGGGCAAAAAAAAATCATTTATTTTTTGAGATCAAAATTTTATTGACTCCATGTTCATGTCTTAAACTCCTTCCCTGAAAAGAAAATAACCAGAATTGTTGACCTGGGTAAATTTGAAACATTTGATATTTGCACCAGGTTACTTTTTATCTTAGTTGATCAACCTAATTTTTGTATATTGACCTGTCCATTTCGGTTTAGTCTTTCAAGAATAAATTATTTGTATACTTTCACTTCCTATTTATGTGTTCATTTTGTGCCTTCATTAGTTACTGAGAAATGATGTGTTTGTAGAGGCAGCTTTGAAAGTACAGTGATGCACACTTGGTAAGTAATGAAACCTTTCTAAGAAGCACTGATCCAGTACTGAGGTATCCGAGGCTCAGCTTTGTAAGAAGAAACACTGTAAACCAATGACATGACAGCGTTTGATTTTCTTCTGTTTGAATGATATTTTTGCTCTTATATTAGCCAATGTTTGTCGTCAGGTTTTGCTTGCTTTAACTTAAAGAGAAAAGAAACACTTGATCCTACCTTGACTCAAATCTTCCCTTTTCTGTCTTTTTGGAATTCATTTAAACTGGAAATGTGTAAAAATACATTTGCTAGCTTCATTAGAACGGAGATTTTTTTTCTTCACGTTTTTCTTGAGGGATGAAACTAGCATGTATATAGAAATTATGACTGTGAATTCAAACGAGACTACTCAAGAAAGTCATGACTCTAACGACATATAAAATACTCATTATTTCTTTGCTCAATAAATTATAACTTTACACAGAAAAATTACCTAACTACGGAAGTTCATAATTCATAATATGTTCTATGAAAGAGTACAGTATGTTTTAACTATATTTACTCCGCGACTCAACGACTATATATATGCGTCGTATTTATAGTACACCCCAACAGATTTGTCAGAAAACCTTTACTTTCCTATCAGAATGAAAATACTCCATGCGACACTAAACTACAAAATTTTCCTACAAATATGGGCCATTGATTGCAAACAAGATTTGTGAGTTTGCATGCACTGTACTTTTCCTGACAAATTCATTCAAGACCATGTTGCAAAAACGAATACACCCCAATGAAAGTCTCAGGAGCAAAGCTGAATTTCAGACTACAACATCCCAATAAACTAGAGAAGCAATTTCTGAAGAAATTGCGCTGTGAATGCAGAAGCTGATGCAGCTTGCGCTGAACTGCTAATGCAGAATCCTGAATATGCTGAATTACTGAATTTATCTGAAAATGGTTGAATGAATCTTGAAAAAGCTTGCACTGAACTGCTGAATGCAAAATGTTGAAGGAGAACTCACGAACATGAAGACTTGGCTGAAAGGATGTGAAATAATGTCCAAAATGAAAATATGAATGGGTGAATTGAAGAATAAATGGAAAAGAAAGGAAATCAATGAATCACAATGAAAGAATTTTTTTATCCCTACAAGTTGTGTTATTATCAGAATTATCAGATGTTTGAGACAGTGAAGTGCATGTGTGTGTGTGTGTGAGAGAGACAGCTTGTGTGTTTGTGTGTACATGGTTAATATGCTTGTGTGTGTTGTGTGTGAGTGTGTGTGTTTTTGTGTGTATATGGTTAATGTTCTGGTGTGTGTGTGTGTGTGTTTGGTGTGTTTGTGTGTGGGTATATGTTTGGTGTGCTGGTGTGCTGTGTGTTGGTCAGTGATGCAGAGAAACAATCACTTGAGTATCTTTCTTCATCAGTGTTTTGATCTGTAGGTATAAACAGGTGTGTCAGATCACAGGTCTCCATGGTAACCTGCTCGTTAGGCTGTTTGAAGCTGCAGCTGTTTGATTTAACTGACAGACAGTTGATGAGGAGCTGGATTTGAGCCAGGGACAAGGGTGTGAATATCCTGTTCCTGTGCAAAAACCGTAAGGGCTAGCAGAAAACCAAAACCACCATTAGATTCCCAAGGCTTAGGAGTATCTATTGATGTAAATTT